>OX451216.1:16431366-16785223 GCA_949628195.1 Phasia obesa
AATTACTCGGCCTTATATTTTTGTAAACTAGTTTAGTTAAACATTTATTAGGGCATCAAGATTAATTACTTAGAGACGGGTAGCTCTCTATACAAAGTAAATTTATAAACCATGTCTGGAGCACTCTAAAAGTTAAGAGTCTAATGCCCATTAGTATGGGCCTTATCGGAGAGATAAGGCTAAGGCTCGTTGCTATGACTTGCCTTTAAAGTACATGATAGTTAAAGTTATTTTTTGGATATTCATAATAACGAAAAACCACTTATCTCTCCGATGTAGTTCTAAATTTAGCTATTGGAAAGTTTAAATATGAGGCCTTAAAGTTTGGCTGGGATAATATTATAAAGGCAAATTCGTACTAAATATTTTCACGTGATTAGGGTCGCGAGCACTGCTAGTGATGTCTTACCCTGAAATCATTTAGGTATGATGCCTTCTTAATGTAATCAGTAGCTTGATGTGTTATACTAACCCTTAGGTTTAATGGCAATCCTACTTTCGCAAGTTATTCGACAAGTAAATTCACAACAATTTCTTTAAATTTCCTATATAGAACAGTCAGATTATGCTATGAAATTTATATTAACATAATTTTGGCTAAAAAAAAATTAATTCCCATAAAAATCTTGCTTAAAAAACTTAATTAAAATAACAAATAAATTAAAAAACTAAGTAAACTGATGCCAGTTGTTAGATCTTCTATCAATAAATATTTTCTTAAAATTTCTGTCTGCCACAAAATATTTTTAACTAATATTTATTTTTTTAATCAAACTCGAATGCATAATACGGAAGCATTTTTTAAGCCATCAGAAAGAAAGAAAAAAATAAGCGTAAAACGACAACAACAAATAAAATTAATAGCTTACAAGATAAGCCGCAACGAAAACCTTCAAAACTATTGTACAACAAACCCAACAACCATATAAAATTAAAAACATTATCTGTAACTACAAATCACTGTTTAAGTTTTTGGTTTAAATTTTTAAGATTTAAAATGCGGACAAAAATTTTCTTTTTAAAGAAAAGGCAAAAAAAATGTGCTCATGTTTCCGTAGACATTTGTTAAGTGTGAAAATCAATGAAAAATAAACCCTCTCAAAAGTATTGTTAACAGATTGATATCAATAATATGCAAAAAGCAAAACGAAAAAAAAAACAAAAAAGAATAAGAAAAATATCAGGCAGCTAAACAACCAAACGACTTAAAACCATAACCCACCAGCGATACTAAGTGAACAACAAAACCATTTAAAAAAACATCTGTCTTTTCCTTCATAACAATACATTTCGATATTTCAAAAGATATAATACGCACAGATAGTAAGATACGAACGAACGCAGACAGATAAGTGTGGAATAAAATGGTTAATAACCCAGTGAATTATTTAGAGTTAAAATTTATATTTATGTATTTATAATTTGTAATTATAGAAATAAGAAATGAAGATCAAATATTTAAGAAATGAATTTTTGTTTTTAGTTGTAAATCAAGAAGTAAATATTATAATATGTCATACTAAATTTGTCTTGCAGCTACACTCATAGGAAATATAGACAGAGTTATAAAGTCATACAAACATTGCGGAGTAGTGAAAGGCAGTGAAAAGACAAATAAATAAATCAGTCAATTGCGTAGGCTTCCGTACTATGTTTAGTACAAATTTAAAAATACAAGTTCTTATTTTTTCACGTCTTATGGGGCATCCTTTAATTTTTAATTATTTTTTATGCTAGAGCATGGTACTAAATACCCTGTGTAAATATCAAGTGTCTGCCTATAACGTTTAGAAGAGAAGGTAAAATTTCTCAAATTCGCGACATCTAGGGAACACCCTTTTATTTAATTAAATTTATTTTGGTTTCTTGTTGTTATCGCAGATATTGTAAAATATAATCTGTTTAAATTCTAAGTGTCAGCCAATACTGTTCAAATATCAGGACATTCTATGAAAATATCAGTGGCCTACCTATTGCGGTTCAACAAATAAGGCAGTATTACAGAATAACATGTTATTGTGGGACATCCTATAATTGTTATATCGGCGATGGCAATATATCTACTTAAAAAATTTCAAGAGACTACCTATTACAGTTAAAAAAATAAGTCCATATACGTCCAATTCATATCACTGTTGGAACACCCTTTAATTTTATTATTTGTTATAGGGGCCATGGCAATTTCCTTTCTATGAATATATCAGGAGTCTACCTATTACGATTCAAAAAATAAGGCAATATAAGTGAAAAACATGTCACTGTCCGAACACCCTTTTATTTTTAGTAATTATCATATCGGTCGCTGCAACATATCTTCTGTACAAATTTTAAGAGTCTACCTCTATAATGATTAAAAAATATGACTATATACGTGCAAATCACGTCACTGTGGGAAAACCCTTTAATTTTTGCTATTTGTTATAGAGGCCGTAGTAATATACTACGTGTGAAAATTTCAAAAGACTATCTAGTTATTATGGCTCAGATAGTACGCAATATTCATACAAATGACGCCACTGTCGGAACACCCTTTAATTGTTACTATTTCATATAGTGGCCATAGTAATACACCTACTGTAGACATTTCAAGAATCTACCTATTACTGTTCGAAACATAGGCCATAACATGTAAATCACGACACTATCGGAACGCCATTTAATTTTTAGGTTTAATTTTGTGTACTTTTTTATAAAGCGAAAATAGCTTTAATTACTGTCTGCAAATTTAAAGTGGTTGCCTCCTACAGCTCAACAAATAAAGACATAAATACTAATAACACATCACTTTCGGAACACCCTATAAGTTTTAGTATTTATTGGTATAGCGGCCATAGGTATACACCTGCTGTGAAAATTTCAAAAGTCTACCTATTATGGTCCAAAACTTAAACCATATACTTGCAAATAACTTCACTATTGGAACACTCTATAATTTTTAGGTTTATTTTTTGATTCTTATTTATATAGCGAACTAAGTTTCAATTACTGTTTCTAAGTATTAAATGTATATCTCCTACAGTTTAAGAAATAAATATATATACGTGAATAACACGTAACTTTCGGAACACCGTATATGTTTTAGTATTTGTTGCTATAGCGGCAACAGTTATACATCGTCTGTGAAAATTTCAAGGGACAAATTATTACGGATAAGTGGCTTTGAGAGTCAGTCAGACGGACGGACGTACAGACATTGTAGTGAAAACAATAGGGTAAAGTTTTAACCCTATGGCTACGGAACCCTAAAAAATAAACTTTTATATTTTGGTTAATTACGAAAAACCCATATCTCAGACAGCATTCAAGACCTGACCATATACACTGATAACTCCAAGTTAAAAGTGAAGATGACAAGGTATACTTGTCACTTACTGATCGAATTTTCTTAACATTAAAACGCCTTTTAGATCACTATAGGGGATGTTGAGTTACTGTCTCTCTTAGAATTATATTCGTATACAGTGGGTGACAATACAATGCAAAATTTTTGTGTAATCTATTCCCTAACTTTAGTTTTTAATCAAATAACAGAATAGAGTTTTAAATAAAAGTACCCATAGAAGTATCACCACAAATTTGAATAAATTTCAATTCAATTATGTAAAAGTTCCATAAATTTGTTTACTGGGTTTATTTTATTTCAACCTAAATGTCTAGTTTATAAAGCAATTCACCATAATGTAAATGAGTTTATGCTAACGCAACTAAACTAACCAACCACCAGCCAAAAACATTCACACAACAGCAGTGTAATCATGGATTCCATAACAATAATATCAATACTGAAAGATTACTTTACTACTGGGTATTGCGCTCCCAAAATTAATAAAATAAAAAACGAATGTACATTGTGTCATGTTCGTTGTATGGCAGAAAAAAGATTTGGAGTTAAGAAAATTTGATATAACTTTATGGTAAAAAAAATTGGAATGAAAAGGTTATCATTAATATAACATCTTTGATACCCACAATACGCACACAAGCTCATTTTTTAAATTTATTCTTGCATCTATAAAAGACTACACACACTCGCACACATTTTATTCCAATTGAAATAAATGCGTCCGACTGTGGCTCTTGTATTCATTCGTTGATACCAAAAAATAAGAAAAATGTTTTTAACAGTTCCTAAGAGAGTAATCATTTTTCAATAAACATTATTGAATATTAAAGGAAAATACAATTTTTCATATATATTTTCAATTTACGAAAATACATTTACATAACACATTATTCCAAAGATTTATCAGTGAACAATTTTTTAATTGAATACATAATTTTTATATACATATGTCTATATAGATATAAGTATATAGTATATGAAATAAAAATGTAAATACTTTGATTAACACAATTTGCCATAGACAATTGAATCTTAAAGAATTTTTAATAATTTAGAAAATAAAAATATTTTTTACGTAAATTTGTTAAAAAACCAAATTTTAGAGTTTGATCGTTTAGGAGACTTTTTCATTATCTATACATACAATTAAACTATAAATGGACCAAGTCAGTTTAAGAAATTTTTTTTAAATGTTGTCTGTTGTCGCATAACGTAAAAACTACTGGAATTTTTATATTTTATTTAAATTTTGTGCGAAGGCATCTTAGTACCTGGCTTCAAAATAATAATATCTCTTATCTCAAAAATCTCTTATTTCCAACATAAAATAGACATGAAAAATCTGGAGTTGCCTACACTCAACTTTACTATTCCTCATTGAAACAGATATTTGTATGGATATATTTCATAACGAATAAAAGTATATTCGAAACGACAAAATAAGTATTTTTGGTTTGCGGTCGAGACTCGGGTTTAGTTGGTTTCTATGTACCTGAGTTAGAGATTAATTCTGTGTCGCCAAATATTTGCCTAGTCTGACGGATATAAAGGTGAAAAGCAAGAATAATAAAACCGCTGTTTTAAAAGAATTAAAAGTCTGCTGTCTTTTAATGTATGAAACACATAAACAAACCGCTACACTACTACAATGGACGTTGGCTATAATAGTCGCCGTGTAGTCGGCTACTGGATTATATTGCAGACGACAGTTACATACATCAAAACTGAAGGTGCTGTAGCTTAAAAGTGGTTTTACACGACGTGTATTTGTCATATGACTTGTCAGTTTGATAACCCATATATAATTTCATGTGTTTGTCAAAATAGGCATTTTACATACGGTTTATAATGTTTGCTTTCAAACCTACACGTGTAATTACATCTGACATAACTCATAATATATAATTTTTCGGCCATACAGTTTTGTATTTCCAACCACAGCTGATGCAAAGATGCAAATATAGGACTTTTGCCACGCTATTAGTGCTTTTGGTTCCACGAAAAACCTAAAATAGCAAAATATGAAGTTGGCATTACAGGATGCCAGATGTTTTGTCACATCAAAATAAAACACGTTCTAAATGAATGTATGTATTGAAAACATGAATGTATGTATTGAAAACATGGAAAATAAATATGTTATGTTTGAAAGTGTTCACACGACGTGTTTAGAATTTACACATGGAAAAGTGACAAGTCATATGACAAATACACGCCGTGTAAAACCACTTTAAGTGGTTAGTATGTTGACTACTAACCAATGGTCACGAGTTCAATATTCAGCCGTGGCAACATCAGTTTTTCTGATATGTATTAATTTCTCTTTATAATAATGCATATCACAGTGCTCTCCTTCGCTGGTATTACCACATAGCACTAAATCGCCGGCGAAGTAAAATAATTATAAATTGGCTATGCTAGCTTCAAATTAATTCGCCTAAACAACACCAGAGTCGCTTGCAACACTGTTCTAAAAATAGTCACAACGTGCAATTGCAGCGTTGCCATAAGCGAAGCTTTACTATCACACTAACATATGTCTTATCTACTACTATCCCTTTCCAAAGGAAGTAAAGCAGTTAATAAAGGCATTAAATACCTGTGTGTTACTTCTCTTAAAAAAAAGCATATTTTTCTTTAGAAAAATACTTTCTCAAAAAATACTTTCATCATATCAAAATAAATTAAATTTTCGCAAACAAAAATAGAAATTAGTCTAAGATGACTACAGCCACAACGGTGTTCATGTAACCATGTAGTGTGATGACGACAAAATAATCGTTTCCTTATAAACGTTTGAAAATTAATTTTGACAGTTTGTAGCCAGCAGCCTGATGTTGTCTATGTGTTTAATGCATAAGAAACAACATTTTGAATATAAATTCTCGAAATGTAGTATTATGGTATAAACACAGCTGGGACGAACGACGAAATTCGCACAGTACAACGAACTCGTTGAATGTAACGCAATGAGTATGAAAACAATTTAACCAAAACAATGTATTTTTGACAAGGCATTAGCAAAAAAAAACGAGAGCAAAAACAATCAGCTGGGCTATTAACTCCACCTGGTATGAATTCGCCTTGAATGTAACGAAGTGGCAAAACCTGGTCAGATCTCTAGTTTTCGCTGGACATTTTTATATTCTTTGGTAACAGATTACATCAACCAGATTGGATAAATATTCGGAACGAAAAATTCGTCGTTCGTCGCAGTTGTGTTTATGTATAAATTTTATACAATCAATGTTTAACTATTTTTAACAATTAATTTAATTGTCTCAAAGCATTCGGTCTTACAGGTCCATATACATAGCTTTAAAAATTTGGTGGTGTTAAAAAAAACACTTATAATTTATTAATTGGCTCAACTAATTTAAAAACCCATATTTAAATTAATTCACGTGAAGTGTAAAACAAAAAAACTTATATACATGGCTATTATAGTTTCCGTAATATTAAATGTATACATATGTATAATAAAATAGTAACTTATTTCCGTCTGTTTGTCTGTCTGGTTTTCATTTGTGTTCGCATCACGTAAAAACTATTGCATGGATTTTAACAAAATTTTATGAAGAGATACCTTAGCATCATGATTCCAATATAGGAATTTTTCGCAAAAACATCTAATTTCCAAGAGAAAGAGGACAAAAAGCAGTGAAAAACGCAATTTCCGGTTTTAAGGTACTAAAAGTTTCAGTTTAAAACTAGGATATTTTAAACACTGTTGCACACATTGTATTTGATTTGTATTTCTACTTTGTGGAATTACATTGTTATTAAAATATTTTAAGCACCTTTTATTTAGCTTTACAATCATTTTTTGAATTTTTTTTAAATTTTCGAATTTTATCCAGGGATGGGTACCTTTACATAAATTAAATACATGCACCATAACTGAAGCTGTATAAAATTAAGAGTCTTACAATTGGTGTGTAATACTTTTAAAGTAAATCTTTTCATTTTCTTTCTTCTCTCTACGAAATCCTATATTTGAACTAAGATACCAAGGTACCTCCTCACAAAATTTTATTAAAATTCATCCAGTAGTTTTTACGTGATGCGAAGACAGACAGACGACGGGTATTTTGCCAATCTAGCCTGACATTATTTTTTGTAGTTTATATAGGCTCTAAAAATATACTGAATGCACCAAGGTTAATGAAACTTTGCAAAAAAATCTGCTATGGTCATAGGCTGTAAAATAGGAAAAATCCGATCAAGGAGAAAAAAGTTCCCCTTGGAAGAACTAATCCTACCTCTGAATAATGCAAGTTTTTTTTTTTTGATTATCCCGTCATTTTGTTTAGCAATTACAACTTTTAAGGTTAAAGAATGTTCAAAAACTTAAAGTTGGAGTCAAGAGATACTTAAATGCCATTCTTAGCCCGCCCACAAAAGGGGGCGTTTTGTGGGCGGTGAAATAAAAAATTATTTGAAAAAATAATGCAATTATTAAAAGAAATACATTACATACTTCTTAAAACCATAAAAATTTATTTGTATGGGCAGGGGGAGGTATTCCTCTAATCCCACCCCCAAAACGTACCTGTGAAAAAAAAAAATTTATTTTTTTTTGCCAATTTCCTAAAAATATTCATTTTTAAGCTTTCCAATGCGTAACCAATCCCCGCCTCTCAAGAATATTATTAAAAAAATATTTTTGTAATTTGTTACTTAATAGTATTTTATTTATCGGAAAATAATTAATTTATTCATAGTAATAACTTATTTATGATTGTCACGATAAATTTTATTTAAAATTATAACAATTAATTTATTTAAAACAACTTCTCCATTGTACTAAGGTGATGATGAGTGCCATGGTTCTTCTTCGTCCGATTCTTCAAAGACCCCTCCCGAATCTTAATCCTCTTCAGCGTTAAGTACAGTTATTTCTGCAGATAATTCAGGTTATGGAAAAAAATCTTTTGCTAGTGTTAACATCGTTGGTGTTTCCAAATCCAGCTTTCGGTACACCCACTACTAGCCCTAATTCATTTCTAAATTTTTCTTGGATATTTTATTTCCTCGCGTTAACAATGGCTTTGTCCGCATCAGATTTTATTTGCCATTTTATCACTGACAGTTTATATGACAGGTGTAATATGCTCTCAAATAGGCGAATTCTGGCGTGTAAAGTAGATAGTCCGAAAGAAAGTGCATCTACGTCTATATCTCTTTTGATATTTAAATTGTTTTTTGTACAGGTAATAACAGTGTTAGATGTAATGATTTAAATAAAAAACGTCTACCTTCAGTTATTAAAAAGCAAAACATTTTATGAATATACAAGGGTTTCTTACTCGTATTTACCTATCCAAGATAAGAAAAATCATAAAAAGGTAAAATTTTCAAAAAAATCGCAAAAAAATGGCTCAACTATGATGGGCAACGTTTTTTTTACAGCATAAAAGAAGAGATCGTAAATTTTGTAGTGATATATAACATTTTTAGGATCGCAATGGAGATCAATATTAAAAGGCTTTTCACTTTTTTGTTTTGACCAAAAATTTTACAAAAAAATTTTTTAAATTTTGAACGAAATTTTTTATCATTAAAAATTAAAAAAAAAATTCTAAAAATTAACATAAGTAGCTACTAATAAACCTTTTCACAGAAAAAAAAATCAATACAAAATCTTTATTCGTTTGGCCACCAAAAAATATATTGAAAACCTCTCAAAATCGTTTAAAGTCAATAAAAACGTATGAGATTTACTCAACTTTCCTGACTTTAACAGTGTCCCAAAACAACAAATCTCAAGCAAACGCCTTAAAAATTCACTACACGATGCAGAATTTTGTTGTTTGTCAAACTGCGTACTTAAATTTTTACATTTCTGAAAATTAATTTTTGGCCTAATGTCCGGCTAGATTGGCAAGATACCCCTCTGTGCAACAGGCAGACAGATAAACGGATAGACAAAAATTCAAAAATTTGCTACTTTGTATTACCAACTTCGATTACTAAGTAAACCAGCAACAATATTTCCAACATTTCATGTACAGAAATGGTGTGTTTTTTCAATGCGCATAAACTGTCAAGGTATGTATCGTTAACAGAAAATTGCATTTATGCAACATTAACCACTTCTACAAAGGATAAATCATATGACCAGCAGCAACATCAGCCGCAGAAAGCTAACTATTATTAAATATTGAAAGGAGAAAGGTCCTATTAAAAGTAATTCTAATAATCATCCACAAACATAACAAATAATAATTATTATCTCTTATAAACACAATTGTTCATGTGACTGTTTGAGTGTGAGTTTATATTTTAATTTACACTAATTATCAAATATGTTATATTAAAATTAAATTATTACCCAAAAAACAAAAAATAAATATCTGCACAAAATTAATGTAAATAACTGTGTGTATATGAATGTGCAGCATAACAATATTTTGGTGCTAATTTATTGACTTTTTAGCAATTGATTTATTAAACACAGTTTAATTTAATATACACATGTTGTTTATATTATTTTGGGTATTTTACACAACAGTCATCATTAATTCACACTCGGACTCATATTTTAGTAAATATTTTTGTTTTTGTTTTTGTATTTGTATTGACTATCAATTGTTTTTATAGTCATTTTGAATGTTTTGTTATTTATTTATTTATTAATCTGACACGTTTTCAATTACGACCTCTGTTAGTAAACTTCTTAAATTGCTCAATTTGTTCTGTTTTTGTTATAAAATATATTGATTTATTAGATTATATTTTAATTAACACCATTTCCTGTAGCAAAACTTTTCGTTGTGGAAAATAACGTTGCTGAATAGAAAGTTCTGTCTACAGTACTCGGTAAAAGAGGATGGAGGCCCACCTATACAGAGCTCTACATTACGCCGTTTGGTTTGTATTAAATATAGAGTCCGCATACTAGTAAATAAGTATCTTTTGACCATGCCCAGTTCAGCGTATTGTTTTTTTGGAAACTTTGTAGGTTTTTTACTTTTCTTGTAACTCATTAACAATCAACACAGCTGCTGTAATTTTTCGTTGACAGTTGTAAAATCTTTAAATATGGTTTTGTACGATGACCTTTTAAATCAAACAAACGCATGAGATTCGATGAGTAATTAAAGAATTGCCATTCATGAGCTAAATCAGGAGCATTTTTGCGTTTATAAATTATTGCTGAAACCAAGAAAAGCTCGGTAAATACTCTAGTTATTCTAAACTATCTTACTACTATATTATTTTTTTTTTTAATATAGACATACAAGCCCAAGTGATGACGAATGTTTAGACTGTGTACAAAAAGAAATTCGTCATAACAGAAATGGACGATAAAAATCATCGGATGATATTAGAGCATTGGAAAATATAAGTAAATAAATTGACTTCCGCTTCACAAATTTCAACAGAGCGCTTACATGACACGGTTTCTGATCGATGGTTGCCGCAATACTCAACAACTGGACAGCACAACTATATTATCAAATCAAATATATGTATCCGTCATATTACTCCACAAAAAGAATAGAACAATTAACAGAAAATATTACTCATAGCTGCTATATACACATTTCGTATTGATTTTATATAAATCTATACATATAATAAAATAGTAAGTCATTTCCTGTCTGTCTTTCTTTCTTTTTGTGTTCGCATCACGTAAAAACTACTAGATGGATTTTAACAAAATTTTGTGAGGAGGTACCTTAGTATCGTGATCCCAATATAGTATACTTGTTTTCCGCAAAAATATATTATTTCCAAGAAAATGTGGAAAAAAATCAGTGAAAGTATGCCAATTTTTTTTTGTATACTGATTTAAAGGTACTGCATACTTTAAATTCTTTTTTAATTTTTATAAAGCTCTGTAAGAGGTATTTGAAATATTTTAATAACAATGTAATTCCACAAATTAAAAATACAAATTTAATTCAATTAACTATTTGGCAGTTAGGAATTCATATTTTGTAATTATTTTAAAACAGCGCCATCTGCTTCGAAAATAAAAGATACATTAACCCAAGAGAGATAACCCTATTGGAAGTTACGGAGAACATAACCATACGTCTGACGTGAACCAGTTGTCACAAGTAATATTGCGAAAAGTTCCATTTATTGGTTTGGATAATTCCTTCACGTAATATTCCACCAAAGGGACGTTGTTAGTATTACTCGATTTGCCTAGGTATGGAATGGCATTAAACATATATTTTGTGGCACTGTCGCAAATCATTACAATTTTGATTCCATATTTGTTCGGTGTATTGGGAATGTACATCTTAAATGGACAACGGCCACGAAAACCCAGCAACTGCTCGTCAATTGTGGTATGCGACCCCGGTATGTAATTGGTTTGACATTGTTCAATGAACATATCGCACACTTTTCTGACAGGCAAAAACCGGTCATTAGGTTAAAGAGAAGGTCGCAACGCTTTGTCATCCATTCGCAGGCATCGAATCAAAAATTTAAACCTTTCGCGACTCATAGCCGAAGTATATACCGTTCCACTGTAGGTATTATCAAATACTTCATCGGTTGTCAGATGGTTATCTTTTAAAGCGAGAATTCCAATCAAAGCGCGGAGTTCAAGTTCACTTGTATCCCTATAAGTTGCTTTCGTCATTCCATCTTTACGTTTCATGGATATTTCCACATTTGTCCATTTTACAATTTCCAGAATAATTTCGTCGGCAAAAAATGCATTGAAGCAGGAAAGGGGCTCAAGCAATGATTTACATTGTCTAGTAGGACCTCTTGCCGTTCGAACAATGTTGGATAAAGAAACTCTGCCAGCGTTTTTACCTTCCGACGTTGTCCAGCAGTACTTACTTTTGCTTCTAATAGTAGGTTCAGAAAACGTAAGAATACGTCTATCTGAAGAAGAAACACAATTAGAAGATCCTGTTAATTTGTCCTCCAATAAAGCTGTGTTGACATCAAGATCTTCATTGGCCATTACCTCATCTTCGACATCGCTCTGAACATCATCTTCAAATAATTCATTTTCTGTTTCACTGCCATCAGATGATTCCGAATCGTCCGATAAACCTTGCAAATACGTAATTATTTCTGTGTCATTTAAGCACCGATTTCGGGCCATTGTTCTTGGTTTAACTAATGAAAAAACGAAATCACGATCAAAACAAAGTTTATTCAAATTGAGAGTAAAAGTCACACAAAAGCTAACCATACATCTCCGAGACGTATGCGACCGCCAAAGCTCAAAGAGTATCAAACTTACCACGACAAAATAACCACCACTGGCTACTTTAGACGACTGAGAAAAACAAAAACAGCAACGTGTTGCAAAAACATTCGAGAGAGGGAGAGCGAAAAAATAAAAAGGCATACGTCTCTCAGACGTAGGTTATCTCTCTAGGGTTAAGAATGTTATGTAAATTTTAGAATTTTATCTAGGGATGGGTGCCCTTATGAAAAAGTAAATACGTAAGAGTCATACAATTTGGTGTTAATTACTTTTAAAGCAAAATCGAACAAAATATTGTCAGGACGCACACAACGAGTGTGAGAACAGCTACTTGATAATAAAATTGCTCTTCCATCCTGACATCACACATGTATATAATTAGTCGCAATGCAAAAATCCCTAAATTCATCGAAATTTTTCCACATGTAGAATATTATCTGGGTATATTTATTTCCCAAGCTTTATAGTTTGTTCAGTGGTAACAAATTTTAGTCAATTTCTTGTAAAAAGTAACAATTTTAAGGATCTTAAGAAAATCTTTTTAATGTTAAGGCATTATATTGAGAAAATAAAGAATTTTGAAAACTTATTTGACTGAAGTTTTATAACTAAATGATAATTATGTCTGTTGAAAAGTAAAATGCACGGAAAAAATTTAACTGATTTAATTAAACATTTAATTGATTCAATTATTTATTTAATTAGAATAATATTCTTTTCATTGTTAATAAAAAAATATTATTGAATTAATTAAGAAATTTATAAATTTGGAGCATAAAATTATTAAAACGTTTAATTGGTGAAAAAATATACGAAATAATTCTTGCAAAAAAAAACCGACTACAAAACAAATATATGTGCATCAATTCTAAACTAAAAATTTAAAGGGAAGTAATCTGTAAGAAATAGTACTCAAATCAAATAATTTAATACTTGTTGCTCTAACGGACATAGTAATATATGTACGTTCTGTACATTCAAATGTCTATCCATAACGGTTTAGCAGATAAAGCAATATACGACAAATTACGTCAGATATGCGGACACCCTTTATTTTTTTACACTTATTATTACTGACACAGCAATAAATATAACGGTTCCAAATATATGGCAATATAGGTTAAACAATATCACCTAGGGGATACCCTTTAATGTACAATTTTAAATTAAACATTTATTTAAAAGGATAGATTCTTTGTATTTTTCCAATGTCTGTCTAAAACGGTTCAAAAGTTTGGTCATATGCATCAATTTACATCAACTATGAGACACCCTTTAAAATTTTAAATATTTATAAATGTTATTATACGGGACATAGTAGTGGAGATTCTGTCTAATTTTCAAGTGTTTGTCTATAACGGTTCAAAAGATAGTGCTAGATAGGTACAATTATATCAATTATGGGGACACCCTTTAGTTTCCAAATTTAAATTATATACTTGATGTTATAAAGGAATTAGATATACAGGTTCTTTGTAAATTTTAACCGTCTCTCTGTTAGTGATCAAAAGCTTTGCAATATACATCAAATTACATCAACTACTGGGACACCCTTTAACTTCTAATTATAAATATTTAATTTCTGATTATAAATATTGGACATTCTGTCCAATTTTTAAGTGATTGTCTACAATGGTTCAAATGGTTCATATATTAAAATTGACGTCACATATGGGGACACCCTTTAATTTTTAAGTTTATTTTTTTATTAATTTCTGTTATTGGCAGCTAACGTAATAAGCAGTTTTTTAAAATTTTAAAGGGGTGCCGCTTACGGTTGATAATACATGTAAAAAACACGTATGTTGTATGGGGACACCCTATAATTTTCAAAATTCTGAACTTCTTTTAAAATGGGACCAATCTGTAAGCATTTCCTTTCTAATAATGAAAATTTTTAAAATCGGTTCAGAAATGACTGAGTTCTGCGGGCACAAACATAAAAAAGCAACATTCAGACGAATTGATAACCTCCTTCTTTTTTTGAAGTCGGTTAAAAATGTAACGAAAGAATTCTTTCTTGTAGTGTATTCAAAACAAAAAAAAAATTTTAATTTTTTTTTTTTTTTGTTTTAAATATAATTGTAAGAAGGAACGAACTTTGTCGACATTGTAAAACAGGCTCATTGTATGATTTTTTAATGAAAAAAATGTACTTTCAAAATCAAATTGAGCAATTAAGATTTTTCAAATAATTCGAACCTTTTTTAGGACAGAGAAAGACTTTATATTAACCTTCATTATCAAAATGTAAAAACATCGTTATTTAGACAATTTTTTAAATCCATATTGAACTTTAAAATTTTTTTTTTTTTGGGTTGTATTTTTTGATGACTTCAAAATAATATTTTATATAAAAATTTTACGCAAAATTAGTGGAAAAAAAAACTTGACAAATACCCTTAATGTCAACTGAAGAAAAATCATTTTATTTCAAATCTTTGGCGTTATGTTTGCTGGGAGAGATTTCGTTTCCTTTTTTGTATGTGAATTAGTAAACTTTTCACATCAAGAAAAATGTTGTTTAAATTAGTTTTTTCTTCTCATGTTCTTTTCTTCTTACGCCAGGATAATTGGTATTCAATCTCATTCTTTCTTGAGACAAATTGTTGTTTATTGTCTACATAAGGTACAAAGCAGAACATGTGTCTACATTTCTATTCTTGTGTTGTTAGGATTTGAAAATAATAAAAATTCATGTGTGGCTTCAATTAAAACTTGTGTGTGTATGTGTATATGTAGGTATGTTGTGGCATACTACGGTTTTTGCAAAAGTTTATTTTTGGATAAAAGTTTATGTTTTTTTTTTATTCAAGTCTCATTAGCAATTAGTTTGTCAGAAGGTAATTTGAAAGAAAACAAAAAATTATCACAAAGACTTTCCGACGTTTTTAGGTGTTTTATTTTTAACTAGCTTGCTCCAACACGTTGTGTGCATACTGAGAATATTTTGTTCGATTTTGATTTGAAAGTAATCCACACCAAATTTTAAGACTCTTACTTTTATAGTGCTTCACGTATAACTCATATAAAGGTATTCGTCCCTGAATAAAATTAAAAAATTTATATAAAATTCTAATATTCTAAGAATTATTGTAAAGCTTTGTAAAAGGTGTTTTAAATATTATAATAACAACGTAATTCTACAAAGTAAAAATACAAACTTTATTCAATTGGATATTTGGCTGTAAGTAATATATGTTTTGTCATTATTTTAAAACTTTTTACGGGAGTTACGACTCCCACTATACTAATCCAGTCTGTATTTTGCTATACAATGCACATTACTCTGAGGGTTGCTTGGGAAAAGTTTCGGGACACTACCTATTGTAGTTCCAGTTCCAGTTACACGATATACGCTCACTGCTCCAATCCAGTTTGTATTTTGGTAGACTATGAGCATTAGTATAGCGGTTACTGGTGCAAAGCTTCAATGCTTTATATATTGAAGTTCGCCAGGAACACGATAATAATTTTTCACTTTGTATGGAAGGTACCACGCCAACAATTTCAATTCAGGCTGTGTTTAGCTTGATTATGTATGTTAATATGGGGGTTACTGGAGATGCTACCTAATTAAGTTCTCTAGATACACCAAAATAATTTAGTACTTTGTATGGCGGGGCAACACGATCACTGCCGCTGGTTTTCTACAGTATTTGCATGCGTATGAGGGTTTCTTTTATCTACTTTCAAGACTATACCTATTATAGTACTCTATGTAAACGATAATAATTTTTTACTTTGTATGGAAGGTACCACCGCCCGCTGTCCCAATTCGTTGTGTATTTTGGTAAATTTTACGTATTTGCACAGGGATTATTCTTGCAAAGTTTTAAGGCCATATCTGTTGTAGTTCGCTAGGAACACGGTAATAATTTTTCACTTTGTATGGGAGGTAACACGACCACTATTCCAATTCAGTATATGTTTAGCTAAACTATGTACGTTAATATGGTGGTTATTGAAGCCAAATACCAAGGCGCTACCTATTGAAGTTCCCCAGATACAGGATAATAATATTTCACTTTGTATGGGAGGTACCATGCTCACTGTCCCAATTAATTCTGTATTTTGGTAGACTATGCGCATTTGAGTTACTCGTGCAAAGCTTTAAGGCGCTACCAGGAACACGATAATATTTTTCACTTTGTATGGGAGGTACCACGCGCACTAATCTAATTCAGTCTAACTTCCTCTAAACTGTGTATACATACAAACAAACAAATTTTTTGCGGTGACCCGGCCTATGAAAAAATTTCTTTTTGTTGTTGTTGTTGTTGCATTGTTTATCTTTAACAGCGAATTTTTCGAAATTTTGTTTTTGAGTCATAAGCCACCTTTTCATAGACCGGGTCACATATATACATATATAGAGTACAGATTAATTACAATATTTGTATAATGCTTTAAACGCAATAATTTGCAGTTTTAAAATTTAAAATTATATTGGTTAAAAAATACACTTAAAGCATTTTTAAACCAATATTCTTGACCTTTATTGCTTGCGGTTGTGTAGTTATAAATAATTCTTGTGTTTTTAACATTAAACTTGGGAATTTCTACTTGCGTTCAAACTTCGCTTTCGCGAACAGCGATTTTATTTACCACAGCCATTTCTGTACACATTCTCAAACAGCAAACAACTAACCATCAACAAAAACTTTTTCTACGATGAAAAAAAAAAAAGAAAAATCAACACAAGACCAAAAGAAAAATTAGTTACAAAATTTTACAAATTATTTTTATCTCTAAAATAAGTTGAAAAATTTTATACAACTAAAAACTTATTTTGGTACACAAAGAGAATTTTCGATTTTTAAAGTCTCCTCCACTCACCTACATTCACATGCACTCTCCTACATTCACCTGCACTCTCCTACACTCGCCTACACTAACCTACACTCTCCTACACTTACATATATGCCGCCACCCCATCATGCCAACGCACTAACAGTAATTGTATTAAAAACTATGAGAAAAGCTTAACAGCAACTTGTTTATGCGAGCACCTTTGCAAAAATTAATATCAAGAATAAAAATCCTTGTCCTGTTTTATTTATTGCAGTAGATGTATTTTATGTTTGGAAGGGAGGGCAAGCAAGAATGAATAGGAGAATAGCAAAAGAAAACAATAAAAAGTTAATTTATTATCATATAAGCTCATAAACATCAAAGATTTGTGGTTCTGTAAACTTCTTAAACAATAACCCTCACTACTGCTCCTATTTCTTCTTCCTTCTGCCTTTATTACTTTGCAGTTTAAAAAGATACTTCTTTACTTTACTGCTTCCTTGCTGTCCATGGTTTAAAAAGTTTGTTTAGTTATTTTTTGTAGTGTTGTGTGAGACATTGTTTTTAATGCCAGAATACACTGAGAGAAGGTACTATTGAAAAGACGAGTAGCTAAAAAATATGTAGTTATTAAAAATGAATATACGTTAGCTCAACGATTAATATAAGAACTACTTTTTTGCTCGTTAGTTCATTCCAGATTTTTCTTAAATAGTCTTCGAATATTTAATTCGTTAAATCTGCTATAATGCATTAATAAGTGTTATCATGAATTAGTAAAATTTTTTTAAGGATGTATGATGTATTAATTAGTATAATCACTCAAATTTGCCCGACAAGGCAGTTATAAGGAAATTTGAGATCTACTTTGAAAGCTATAACTTAGAAAAAACTAGTTTTTGTTACGTTAAAGGCCGCTATTGAATTTCAGTTTATTCAGTGAGAATAAATTGAGACAAAAAAAATATTATAACTACAGAAATAAGGAGTATTAAAAGTATCGAGATAAAAGACAGCGTACATATGGAATAAAAGCACAAGAGAATAAATATAATTGTATGGTACCCTAAGATCCTCAATAATTCCCGATTGATAATTTACGACTACATTCTTTTATCTCGACTATAGTAATTACCAACTGTCGACTTGTAAAGGGTGTTTTTTATAGAGGTATAGAACTTTAAGTTGGCATTACTTTTCAAGATGGCGACCGATTTAACAGCTGTCAAGTGATTTATTCTCAGTTTGGTTTGGCAATTCATCATGAATAGACTCACGCCTCACCAACGGTTGCAAATAGTCCAAAACGAGATTACCGTTGTTCCCGATTTGCATAAGCGAATTTTGTTTAGCGATGAAGCGCACTTCTGGTTGAATGGCTACGTCAACAAACAAAACTGCCGCATTTGGAGTGAAGGTAATCCTCAAGTGTATGTTGAAACACCGTTACATCCAGCAAAACTGACTGTTTGGTGCGCTTTATGGGCAGGTGGAATCATTGGTCCGTACTTTTTCAAAAACGATAGTGGCCAGAACGTTACAGTCAATGGTAATCGGTATATAGGCATGATTACTAACTTTTTCATTCCTGAATTGAATAACGATTATGTCCAGGAGATGTGGTTTCAACAAGACGGCGCAACATGTCACACAGCTCGTGACACAATAGATTTATAGAAAGACACGTTTCGTGACCGCCTAATTTCACTGTGAATTGGCCTCCAAGATCTTGTGATTTAACACCGCTAGACTACTTTGTGTGGGGCTATGTAAAGTCATTGGTCTATGCGGATAAGCCACAAAAGCTTGACCATTTGGAAGACAACATTCGCCGTGTTATTGCCGATATTCGGCCACAAATGTTGGAAAAAGTCATCGAATATTGGACGTCCAGATTGGACTACATCCGCGCCAGCCGTGGCGGTCATATGCCAGAAATCATATCTAAAATGTAATGCCACAAGATTATCTTTCGGATAAATAAAATTCATGTCAATCGAATAATCCATCGTTGTTTTATTGCAACTTAAAGTTCAATACCTCTATAAAAAACACCCTTTATTTGTAAACCTTTTTCCTCATCACCTCATTTTCTCATTTCCTCGTAATTGCTAACATTTATTTAGTTACTAGCTGTGCCCAAACACGTTGCGTGCGTCGCGACAATAGTTTGTTCGAACTTTGCTTTGAAAGTAATTCTCACCCACCCAATTTTAAGACTCTTACATATTTACTTTATAAAAAGGATACAATTCTAAAATTTATATAAAATTCTAAAATTATAGTAAAGCTATGGAAAAGCTATTTTCAAAACAGAGCCGTCTCTTGCGCAAAATTCCTTAAAATATACTGCTCTCAAATATAAATATGCCTTAAAGTATGCAGTACCTTCAAATCGTTAAAAAATCGGGGTACTTTCATTGCTTCTTCTCCACTTTCACTTAGAAATAAGATATCTTTGCAAAAATAAAGTATCATATATTGGAATCAGGCTACTAAGGTACCTCCTCACAAAATTTTGCTAAAATCCATCTAGTAATTTTTACGTGATGCGAACACAAAAAAAGTAGGACAGACAGATCGGCATGAAATTAGTTACTATTTTATTACATATTAGAGTTTATACGAGTTACGAAAGTCTGAGTAAAAAATTTACCTGAAACGAATACATTGAAACGAAGATACGAAAAGCAAAAAAAATCTTGCATCAATGTAAACGAGTTTGTGGTCGTTTGGGGGTTAACTGGCTAAAAGCTGCATACCGGATTTACACAATGATGGTACGACTCATAAGAACTTACGCAACTGTGCTTTGGTGCCCCAAAAGCCTCTCAGAATATATTTAAACGTATGGATTGCTTTAATGAGTAAATGTGTTGCAATTCGCACGTCTCTAACACCGGCAATTACGGAAATGTTTAAATTGCTGACTTATTCATTAACTGCAGCAATGTTGCGTATGAAGATTGGAGCCATTTGGCATAGCTTTGGGCCGAATATCGGGCATAATTATATTCTGGTCCTAGTAGCTAAGGAGTTTAGGGAAGCTCAAATGCCGAAGGAATGCATAAGTAGAAGAAAAATTGTCGACAGAAGGCATCAGATATTCATAGCGGAAGCCGTAATACACAATGAGTGTATGGAAAATGACATCAGCAGTTTTACTCCTCGTCCATAAGAGCACGGTAGAGCAGGAGTAGCTTTGTAGTCAGGTGAGCTGAATCTATCCTTCTCCCCTTATTATGCAGAATTGCTTGTGCTGCTGCATGGGTTGGATCACCTGCTGGAAAGTCATATGTATGGGAGAAAGGTTCTCATTGCACTTGACAACCAGTCGTTTATGAAACACAAGAGGCCAGTGAATGTGTACTCCAAACTAGTGCTGGAATATGTTTTAAAACTTAACAGGTGTGCCTCGATTTTTGAGGTAACGTTGATGTTGGTTAAAGTACATATAGACAGAGCTAGGAACGAAGCAGCAAACCAACTAGCAAAAAGGTGAACTGCTGTGAATTTTTGTGACCAGACAGAGTAGCACTGGGAAATGGCCTAATGCGAGTGAACGTCCTACAATGGGTAAACTAACTGAACATAAAAAGAAAGAGGGAGGCCACTACATTCAGGGAAGCTCGAATTATGCTCAAAAGAGCTCCTTGGAATGAAGGCCAGTAAGATGCTCAGATATAAAAACGTACCTTAAGCTGGATAACTGTCAAGATGAAAATCGAAGAAGATGATACTTGCAGACTGTGTCTGAAAAAGGCTGAAACGGTAGCGCTCATTGTGTGTGAATATCCAGCCCTAGCTAGCATAAGGTTTCAAACTACAGGCAGAAACTTGTTAAATGTGAGATCTAAGGCTTGGATAAATTATAGAAATTTCCAGAGACTTTATGATGAGATAGAAGGCCGAACGATAGTTGCACGTGAGTCAATGAAAGTAAGTTACCGTAAATTACCTATCGGTTGCCTATAATCATTGTGGTCGGAAGAGAGTTAAAAAGGGACCCATTAAGGATACGGCCTGCTTGAATATAATATATTAATACGAGTTAGGGGACCCTTAAAGTATTTATTACATGAGCATAGATTCATCTAGAAAGACAAAGATTTTTAAATATTCTACAATTAATTATTTTCAGTGTAATTTTTAAAGGGATACTATTTATAACTAATATATGATCTGGTCGTATTTTTATTTATATTTTTTTATTCCCTCTTTTCTGTTATCCGTTAGGTTACTTAAGAGATCTGGTTAACTGTTTACGTGTTTAAGAATTTTTTTTTTTTTACATTCGTTAGTACCATATAGAATATCTTACCCCCTACAAGCAAACACGATGACCATAACAATATTGATGACTCGTAGCTGGACATAGCAACAACAACAACAACTACAGTAAATACATAAAATGTCCCTTTAGGGGAATTGGTAAGAGAAGCAATAATATTAAAGAAACCCGAGCAAAATTGTTATCGTTTTAGAAACTACACGTACGATTTACGAAAAAACAAAGCTCACATTCATAAAACAGTATTTATTTAATGTTTTAAATGGATTCTTTAGTGTTTAAATAAAGTAAAAACATCTGCTTAAATAAACCGAAAGGGTCAATTTTAGCTATTAAAAAAGGGGGAAGAAATAATAATTATAATGGTTAGAAAAAAAAATATGTATAAACATTTTTGCTATTGTTTTATTTATAACCAGTTTGTTTCCCCAACTGTGCTGGGGTTAAGAAAAAATTGTTGTAATAAAAATTGTTGTTTACACCTCCATAAATCCAGAACTTATATGTGATTACTTTGGCAAAGAATAATGAGTTTTAGTTATATTTACTCTCTATTGTTCTTAATACATTAAGTGCAATTGTGGAATTATCGATTTATTATAAGTTAAGTAAGATAAGTTTTCTCCATATAAAATTAAAAAAAAAAAAGAATTTCATTTATTTAACAATTTACTAATGTTGTTTTAATAACATAAAATTGTAAGAAAAGTAATACGAGACTTTAAAATAGAACTAAAATATTAATTTCGCTTTATTTTTTTATTTTTATATAAAGGTAAGGGTCACAAAAATCTTCCTAAATGGGGTTGTTACGACAAAAAAAACTGTGTGGCTTAAGTAATCATAACCTGTGAGGAACATCGTTAAAGTCAAATTACATTATTATCATATCTATACATATAATAAAATTGCACTCATTTCCGTCAGTCTACTTTTCTTTTGTGTTCGCATCATGTAAGACCTATTAGGCTTTTCACAAAGCCTAATAGGCTACTCAGTGTCACATCCCTGAGACAGTCCAGGTCCTGGAAGAATCTTTGACCCAGAAATTTGAGCCTACGCTCTTGAAGAGCCGGGCAGTCGCAGAGAAGGTGTTGAATTGATTCCTGCTCTTCCTCATCCATACAGCTTCTGCAGCACCCTCCACGAGAGATTCCCATACGCTCCGACATACGTCCGATCATACAGTGTCCCGTTATAACACCAACCAGAAGTGCTAACGAGCTTTTCTCGAGGATCAGTAGTGCCTTTGTCCTTTTTTTATCAATTGAGGGCCAAAGGATTCTAGATAATCTGCAAGTGGTTAGTATAGACCACCTGCGAGCCGTTTCCTTCAGCGACCATTCTCCCAGTATGTTGGACATTTCGGCCAATGGGATATTGATTTCCCCTTGGGCAACCGTCACATCCAGATTCGAACCGTTCCTCGCACATTGATCGGCCATCTCGTTTCCACGAATGCCCTCATGTCCTGGAACCCATACTATCCTTGTACGATGTCGTTCAAAGATTGTATGCAAGCTAACACACATTTAGATTTCACTACTTTTGAATTAAGGGCTTTAATGGCGGCTAGACTATCTACGAAAATATCGATAGTCGACGTCTCCATCGCAAGTTCCTCAATTTTCCTTGCCGCTACCAATATAGCATATATTTCAGCCTGGAACATGGTGCAGGTATCGGGAAGCCTAAGTGAAATTGAAAGATCAAAATCCTCAGAGAAGATCCCCGATCCGGTCCCCGTGTCTATCTTGGAGCCATCCGTAAATATTGAAACCGCATTGTTCCGAATTACAGAGTTCTCCTTCCATTCATCCCTGGTAGGAATTTTCACGACAAACGATTTGTCGAGGTCCATAACAGGGGTTAAGTAATCAGTCTGCTCCCTCAAGATATTGCCACCCACCTGTCGTAGGATGGTGCCATGTCCAACACGACAATGCCTTAATTCGCCCGACTCCCTGAGTCTTAATTCAAATGTAAGGATTTTTTAAATTTATAAAGTCCTTGAAAATATGTTTACATGGCTGTGTTTGGAAGAAAATTGACTTAACATTTTTTTTTGTTTTTTTTTTTTGTTTTTTTTTTAACGACTTTAACTTGTTATTTTTTGATTGTGGTGAACTAATTTATGATTGTATTGTTATTTTAATAAGTTGCATAAAATTTTAAATAAAATATTAACAAATTTTGTCCCTGATAGCTTATTTCCTTAAAAAGTTACTAGCCTATGAATTGAAAAAAAAAAATAAAGATACCGTTTTTCAGGGGTTTCCTCAAAAAAGTGATATAATTTTTTTGCTTATATAAATTAAACTTAATTCAGTATCAGTAAATTTGTTTGAACTATTTTACTGAAAGCCTAAATCCAATACCAATAAAAGAAAAATTTTGTTATAAATTATAAACGATAACCCTGTAGCCCAATCCTAACATGGCCAATATAGAAATAAAATGTATAAATTATTGTAAAGCTACTTCGAGTGCAAATCACCAATTGCAACTTTGTAAACAGATTTTTAAGGCCTTATCGCTTGGCTACATAAACCAAAGAGAATTTGACAGCACTGCGGTTAACAATGACAGGATAGACAATTTTATAAAAAAAAACCCAATTTATTGGAAAATATAAAATTTAAAAATTTATTTTATTAACAATCAATTAAAAGCCTTCTTATCTATTTTAGTTGAAAATATGGTAAAGATATCTTAGTCCGTTCAGAAGCTATGCCAATTTAAATTCTATACCTTACTTCTACAAAAAATCACTTTATGGTGAAAATTCCTATTTTAATGATAAATAAAATTTGAAAAATGGAGCACAAAACAAAAATTTTCTACGAAACAATTATCTAGAAGTCATACACTTTTCTTTAGGAAAGAGTGATTTTTGCCAGTCGAGAGATGGCTTTGTTTTTAGACTGCTACTTAGTCCAAAGTAGTATCTATTGACTAATATTATTATGCTTTTCTTTATCTCAAACCGGATGTTGTTTGTTTCGTCTATGGAGGTTCCGAGATAGATAACGTCGCTGACTGCCTTAAAGTTGTAGTTCTCAACTTTTACTGTCAGTCAGAGTCTACTGGAGGCTTTATGCGAAGATACTATTAACTTGGTTTAACGCCGTTTACTGCTAGATCTAATTTGGCAGATTCTTTTTTGACTTTTTCAAAGGTGCCAGTTTCCACTGGCAATGTTCGACCCATGATGTCATGTTGTGTTGTTTTGTATACTGCGAGCCAGTTCTGATAGGTGGTGAATTTATCAGGTCTAAAGCCGTATTGATCTGGCCCAATTATTTCGCAAACTTAAGATTTTAATATAGACATATTATAAAATAATTAGTAACTCATTTCCTGTCTGTCTGTACTTCTTTTTTGTGCCCGCATCAAATAAAACTACTGGATGGATTTAAAAAAAATTTTATGAGGAGATACCTTAGTATCAAATTATATATAGTAATTTATATTATATATAGTAACGCATTATAGTATACTTTTTTTCCGCAAAAGTATCTTATTCCCAAGAGAAAGTGGATAAAAAAGAGTGAAAGTACGCCGATTTTTTACCGATTTAAAGGTACTGCATACTTTAAGCTGTCTATTATTTTTGAAAGCAGTATATTTTAAGCAATGTTGCGCAACAGATGGCGCTCTTTTAAATTAATGAGTAAGTCATTTTCTGCCTGTGTTTTACAGAGCTTTAGAATAATTTTTATAATTTTATAATTTTATATAAATTTTAGAATTTTATCCAGGGATGGAAACCTTTATATTATGTAAATACGTAAGAGTCTTAAAATTGGGTGCAGATTACTTTTAAATCAAAATCGATGCACACAACGTGTGTGGGCACAGCTAGTCTTTCATATAGTGCGATGGATAGTATTTTGTATGTGATAGGAAGGAGACTTATTACTCTGTAGTTGGCATATATTCTCTTGTCACCTGTTTTGTGAAAGTTATATCTCATCAGGTTGTAAAAAATCGCCTTATGCTAGGAACACAATTGGGACGAACGACGAATTTTTCGGTGCGAATTTTCGTCGTCAAAAATAAAACACATTTGTGCTTATGAAAATTAACACAATACCGCCGTCAAACAATATTCGTCGTGCGTGACGAACACTGCGATAGATTTATTTCTATTTTTAACGCCGACGAACGACGTACAAATAAGTACAGAGTTACCGCGTTTGTCTTTTTATTTGCAAACATATTAGTAAAAGAAGATATATTTTAATAATTTTATAATCTTTTATAATTGTTTGATTTTAAATAACACAATTTAATTTAAATATACACAATTATTTACCATAAAATTGCTTTTTAATTGTTTTTTGTTAATGCTTAATTTTTGCATTCAAACCATCATAAACATGATGTTTATTATTTTAATAATTTTAACCAAACTCAAAATTCTTTGATTCATATTTTTTAATATTTATCTTTTGCCACACACTAGAAAAAATTCTCAATAAATTAAACTTGAACTTGAATATTTATTTTTTGCCACACACAACTTTGTTTATTATAACAGCTGTTATTTTTTCGTCCTTATTGTGCGTAACACTGCGAATTTACGCAACGAACTTTCAACAACGAATTCGTCATGCTGGACGAAATTCGTCGTTCGTCCCAATTGTGTTCCTAGCATTATGCATCTTATGCATCTTATCTTATTTTTTTTCCTGTTTTTCCAAGGCTAATTGTAAAAATTTTTATAGGCACGATTTTTTTATTCTTCTTCTTTAAAAGACAAAATATCCAAAAATTGATTACGACTTTTCTTTATTTAACAGCCATCGCTCTTAATATATGTACATGTATGTAACAAGAAACACTACCTTTTTAACGGAACTGAACTATCACTTAAACGTGAAAAAAATTATAAATTATTGCTCAAGTCTTGCCTGCCTATTAAATTCTATTAAACCTTCTGTTTCCTTACTATCCTTAAAGTCATATGTGTTGCTTTACAACAACATGTGGGGGTTGGTTGGTTTCATGTTATTGGCATATTGAGGCACGTAAAAATACAACAAAATAAATTTATTAAAATTTATTATTCGTACGAAGAAATAAATGAAAAGGCATAAATTTATAGCAAAAATGCTATAAAAACAAGCATTGAAATTGGCTTATGCACCTGTTTAATAATATTTTTCATAAAAACTTATTGAAAAAATGTCATTTTTTCAATGGATATTTTATATTTTAGGTAGTCGTGGTGCTGGTCGTTTGAAAACAAAGGATACTTTACAGAAGAAAAAAAAAACTGCCATAAAAAGGCTGTAAATATATTTTTATTTATTTTATTTATTTATGCTCATACTTTAAAAGGCACCCCATTAACCTACACAGTACATATTTACATGAATTTATTTAAAATTGTTTATGTTTTAAAAAATATTAACGTTAAAATTTTATAATTTGTCTTGTTTGGAATGTTTTCCTTGGTAATCAATTTTCCATTTAAAACTGTAGGTGTTTGTTTTTTAAGCATAAATGGGCTTTTGTTTTGCTTGTTAAATAACTATGAAACCTTATCATCACAGTCATGCCAACGTTTATACTTTTTAGTACCTTTTGTTATTCCTCATGTGACCTTTTATTTGGGTCTCTATAAAACGGTCAATTTGTTTAAAAGCTTAAATAACAATGAAAGCAAAACAGAAGCTGTTTTTGGTTGCCTTTTTAAGGCGTATAAAAAGGATAACCTTAAAAAGAAAGTCATAAAGGTTTTAAAAAATACATTATTTTTGCTTTTTATCTGTTGTGATTTTGGAGCTTAAAAAATTAAATTAAATAATTTTTGTAGGGGTTAGGTGTTGAATTAAAACAATATTATATTTTTAATTTTTGTTAATATTTTACACAAAAGGGATCTCATTTCACATTATTGTATTTAATCTTAAATAAGGAAAGTATTTAAATAATTGTTTAAATTTACAATAAAGTGGGGGCTAAAATTCCATGGTCATTTAAAATGTTTAAATAATTTTTGTTTTTACCAAACTTTTTAGAAGTGTTTTTATAATATAGTTTAACCTTCCTGACCTGACCACACACCGATGAGAATCACTTTTGAGTTAATTTCACGAAAACAAAAAATGGCAACTCCATCATTCTTTAAGTATCTTCATTATTTCTCATTATACAACGTTTAGTGTAACAAATGCGTTTGAGTTGAAGTGTTGTATCGGTGATTACTAATCAGACGGTCTGTGAGACCGACTTATAGTTAAGTGTCATATTTTCGACAGGTAAGTTGGTTTTGCTAAATTGGAAATTTTTAGATGAAAATTGATAAATAGCGATCAGTTTATATGATTTAATAAAAGAATTATGTTCAAAGTTAATTATCGTGAGATTTTCATTAGATATGCCAGATATTGAGCGCATAAGAGCTATTCTGAATGATATCGACTCAGATCTAGATTCTGATGTGGAAAGTGGTACTAAATACGAAGATAATATTAATGTGTATGAAGCAAACACTGATACTGAACAAGAAGACTCCGAGGAAAGTGATGTTGAAGTTTTACAGGACGCTGAATCGAAAAACAACATTTTATAAATTTTGTGAATGAATTTTTTTTTTTTTTATTTTTCTATTAGGTCTAGGATCAAAAATGCCAATTTATTGTGATGAAATATAAAGTAATGCTGTGAGCTAAAAAAACTTAATTTTGTTTTTTTTTTCTTACTTCAGTTATTTCAGATTAGTTTGTTAAATATGTCCACTGCACAGGTTTTGAAAATTTTAGAATAGTTTTGAGATACTGAGAAATACTTGAAATCGGTCTGAGAGACCGAGAAATGTGAATGTGTCGCACAGAAATGAAAATGGTCAGAAAGGCTAAAAGCTTAAATAACACAGCTAGCTTTGCTAGTATAAAATAAATAACAATTTCACTGCTTTTTCTCCACTTTCTCTTGCACGTAAGATATTTTTACGAAACAGCAGTATCCTATATTTGAATCAGGGTACTAAGGTACCTTCTCACAAAATTTTATTAAATTCCATCTAGAAATTTTTATGTGATACAAACAATGACAATCGGACAGTAAAAAAGTTACTGTTTTATTATACACTAGCTGAGCCCGCCTCGTCGTGGGCGTTTTGACAATATTTTGCTCGGTTTTGCTTTGAAAGAGTTTCACACCAATGGAAAGACTCTTACTTTTAGAGTGCTTCAGTTATGGTTTATGTATTTAATTTATATAAAGGTACCTGTCCCTCGGTAAAATTCTATAATTTTAAAAATTATTGTAAACCTCTGTAAATGGTGTTTAAAATATTTTAAAAACAATGCAATTCCACCAAGTAAAAATGCAAATTTTAATCAACTGGCGCCATCTGTTGTGTAATAGTTTCTAAAATATTCCATTTTTAAAAATAAAAAGGTGAGTGGTGAAAAAGTAACCGTGTTGAAAAATCGTGTTGAAAATATCGCAGTTTTAAACCGAAAATTTCAGCACCTTTAAAGCGGAAATTGCGTTTTTCACTGCTTTTTCCACTTTCTCTTGGAAATAAGATATTTTTGCGGTAAAAAAGTGTCTTTATTGGGGTCAGGATACTAATGTACTCCTCACAAAATTTCGTTAAAATCCAGCCCCAGTAGTTTTTATGTGATGTGAACACAAACAATGAAGGACAGAAAGACAGACAGACGGAAATGAGTTACTATTTTATTACAGTATTTTTCGGTTAATTGCACATGAAAATTTGCACAACTTTTTGTTCAATTAACCGAGGAACCAATTAGCCGATACCCGTTTAATTGAACAGTTTGTTCAATTACAGAAATCACGCATAATTGGAACTACATACATACATACTAATGAATTAAAAGAAATAGCATATGTGCACTTTAGATGACTTGAATCTAGTGTTACGGTATCCCTGTTTGCAAAGGCTTTTTGGAGGCAATGCTTTGAAAAATAAAGCGCTCTCATCCGCGTTGTATGTGCAAAAATGCCAGATTATTTTTCAATAATACATAATGCAATTAACCGGGTAAAAGTAGGAGGAAATTTATTTTTGATGACATGAATTTTGAACCAATTAAGCGGGAAAATCAATTAACCTGGTTCAATTATCCGAGGAAATTTACATGTGTTTTCGTATGCAATATTTTTTTGCCCGATCATGTGGTTCAATTAAGCGTGGAAACCAATTAATCGTAGGGTCAATTAACCGTAAAATACTGTATATGTATAAATATGTGTAGATAACAGTAATTAAAACTATGTTCGCTGTATATACAAGTATAAAAAATAAACCTAAAAATTAAAGGGTGTTTCGTTAGTGATTTACATGTATATGGCATAATTTTTAAGAAGTAGACGCTTAAAATTTTCCAGAATATGTATTGCCAAGGCAGCTATAAATTAATTACAAAAATTTAAAGTATATTCCGACAGTGACATGTTTATAATTATGTCCACTATCGAAAAAATTTAGAAAATAAAAATTAAAAATTTCAAATATTCAATATTAAAAATTAAAGGATTTTGAGAAAGTGATAGCAATTTACGATTGTATGTAGCCTTGTTTTTGAACCCGAATGCGAAGAGACTTTAAATCTATACAAAAAAGTGTATGTAAAATATGTCCAAAATAAAACCAAATATTAAAGGGTGTTCCGATTGTGAGAAGATTTTGCTCTGATCTTATATTTGAACAGAAATAGACTGACACTTAAAATTTACACAGATAATATTTTAAAATATCTACTGTAAGCAAAAGTAGAATAAATAAAATTAATAAAAATTTGAGAAATTAGGTGTTCTCTTCCAAGCGTTAGGAGCAGACACTTGTTATTTAATACTACGCTCTGGTATAAAAAATAATTAAATATAAAAGGGTGCCCAATAAGACGTTCTTTAAAAGTTGTACTGAACAGAGTACGAAATTCTACGTGTCTGAGTCTGACTCGCACTTGACTGATTTATTTCTTTCTATTTATTGATTTGCTCCAGAGGAGATTAAATTAGGACCGATAAATAGACTTGCAAAAATTGGCTTTTCGGAATTAAGGCTTTCGGAAAGAGACCCTCAATTAAGGCTGCTGAAGTAGTGCTAACAAATGGTCTGCTGAAGTTAGTCGCCAGAAGGCATTCAAAAAGAATGAAGCCTTGAAGGCCTTAATCGACAATGAAACTGCTTGTAGAACGATTATCTATATGATATTTTTTGGCGAAAGAGTAGAGCAAATGATGTAAAAATTCTAGTGTGTAGATATGACCACTGTACATCGTGAAAATTGAAAAATTTTGAGTTAACTCTCTTTACAGGAACAAGTGCGATATGTTTAAAGATTTTTGTATTATTTTTATATTTTCACTTCAAGAACAACAATTTAAAAAAGATTAGTATAATATTTTTTGTGTATTTTAAAACCATAATTTTTTTTAATTCAAACCCGGCGCAAATATCGCTCCAACAAAAAAAAAATATTTAGTCCTTTAAGTCTTCAAAAAATCCTTTTTTTATCGATCCAGATTTAATACACCCAAATACATATTATTTGCTGAAAACTACAAGTTGGTTTACTCAACCAAAGCTTCAACCTATACTAGGCCATTAGTAAAGTATTTTCTTAATGTCACTTAATATAATTTATAATATTCAACTAAAATTTTCATGCTCTAAAATTTCATAGAAATTTTACCATGAATACCTGTCAAAGGAAAAAATACCATAAAACAAATTTAATAAACAAAAAAAAAAATATCCTGAAATTTGTTGTACGTCAATTGCACAGTATTGAGTGTAAAAACACACATACATACACACACATTCCTTACAACAAATAATTATGTTTGTTTGTTTGTATGTGAAAGTGGGTTCAAAAATCAACAAAATCAATTATTTTTATATTTGCATGTATGTACGTACGGGTATGGTTATGCAAAATAAACAAAACAACAAAAATATATCCTTTTTCGCACAACAAGAAGAACAACGACATTTAAGTATAAAAACTAAACAAGTTGTTGCAGTCAAAAGCTAAAAGCAATAACGACATCAAAAGCAAACAAAAACCTGTTACAAACATAAACAAGGTGTTGTGTTTGTGTAGTTATATTTTTGTGGAATGTAAGTAAAGAGCTTCCTTTTATGTGTTAAATTCCTCCCAAAAAGCAGGCAACACATATTGTTCAAACAAGAGCAAATGTTTCAATAATAATATTTGCTTTAACTTATATTGCATAAAAAAACCAAAAATACTTATCTAGAGGTATATTTACCCATTTACCCAGTGAAAGCAGGTCTCTATAAAAAGTCATGAATATGAATTTAGGTACAATTACACTCTTATGTGTACCTTACTGCATCCAACAGACTCTTAAGAAAATGAAAAGGAAATATATAAAGGTACTCGTAATTATATAATAAGTTATGAATAATAATATCAGGTAGATCCTGAGATAACATTGAGATTTAGCTTGAATTTTTTTATTACTGAAAAGTATAGAAGTAATGTTTTTGTGGAAACTGAACATTAAACATGATATTTATTATATAATAAAAAAATCTTATATTTCCTTATTACTTTCAATTACAGTGTAACAATGTGTAAATTAATATCAACCTGCAAAGTATTTATTACATCATGGGAGTGTGTTTAATACTTCCAAGTACAAAAATATAAAATTTGCAAATTTCATATTATAGCAAATAATGCTGCAAAACATGTTGAAATATAGTCATATGAGCATGTGAATACATATACTCTAGTGTCCTTAGTTAATTATAAAATAAATTACTAAAATCAAATACAGTGTAAACCCATGTCACAAGAGGATATGATATTTTTAAGATATTTTTATTACAACAGTTTTTTTTTGTTAAACAAAAAACTATTCCTACTACTTTCAATGAGTAAATTTTAAATAAATTTTTAAAATTTTCCCGGAAGTAGGCCATACTAATCTTTATTTATTAAAAAGTTTTTATTAATATAAATTTACATTTTATGTTTAATACTATTAGTCTTCATATTCGCTGTCACAAAAATAAATATCATCGAAATTATTTTCTTCAGAAATTTCTGGTAATAATAGAAAGTCCAATATCTGCTGTGGTAACACGCTAATTTTCTTTTTGTAATGTTTGCTCATATTACTAATACTAGGATCAGAGCTTATTAAAAATCTATTGAAAATATCTTCATTGGTCTTTTCACGACTTCATTTCCGTGAAAAATGTTCTCTGTATGATTTAAAATCCTTATTAAGAGCTTCCTACGATAACTGGCCAATAGGTAATAGGTGCATGAGTAATAATCTGCGGACATGTATTAAAAATTTATGTAAAACTACATGTATATGTACACACTTACATACATACATGATTAATGCAGTGAGTGCGTTGCTAAAAGTGGTTTTACACGGCGTGTGTTTGTCATATGACTTGTCAGTTTGATGATATTTCATGTGTTTGTCAAATAGGCATTTTACATACGGTTTATAATTTTTCCTTTTAAACGTACATGTGTAATTAAATCTGACATAAACTATAATATATAATTTTTCCGCCACACAGTTTTGTATTGCCAACCACAGCTAATGCAATGATACAAAGGTAGTGCTTTTGCCACGCTTTTAGTGCTTTTGGTATCACAAAAAAACTAAAATAGCAAAATATCAAGTTGGCATTATAGGATGTCTGACGCTTTGTCACATCAAAATAGAACATGTTCTAAATGAAAAATGTTATATGTATTGTACACATAAAAGGGTTCACACGACGTGTTTAGAATATACACATGGAAAAGTGACAAGTCATATGACAAATACACGTCGTGTAAAACCACTCTAAGCATACACGAATTTTTCTTTGATATTGAAATAGAAAACAATTTTTTTTTCTTCTTATAGCAAAAAACCCGCAAAATGTTTTTATATGATTTGTAAGTAGACATATCATGGAAAATTCCAATTTTTTTTTTACCCAGGCTTCCCCAAACCGGATTTGAATTTCTACTTGAAAGTGAAAAATGATTGTTTTTTACACCAATTTTCAAAAACATATTAAAAATATTTCTACAACAAAAATATTTAACTGACATACACATTTGAGTTTCCAAAAACCTGAAGTTGAAGGTTCCATTGAAAAATATTACTTGTATAGAAAATACAAAAATTTAATTTAAAAAAACATTTTTGTTTTTACCACTATTTTCAAAAACTTAAAAAAACTTCAACAACTTGACAACTAGATAACATAGAAAAATGAAAAAGATAATTAGTGACGCACAGTTTTGTTTACTATAACCTGAAATAGATTACTTTTTAAAAATATAAATTTTCAATTTTCAATTAAGAACCATTTTTGGGAATTTCAACCCAACGTGCTTCGCCATCTTGACAATATTTTGTTCGATTTCGCTTTGAAAGTAATCCGCACCATATTTTAAGACTCTTACATCTATATGTATTTACTTTATTTGGAGGTATCCATCCCTGGTAAATTACGCAGGATGTTGCAACATAGGTTTTATATAAAATTCTATAAATTAATAAAATTTATATAAAATTCTAAAATGAATGTAAAGTTCTGTAAATATTTCCCGCTTACAAAAATAAAAGGTGCTGAAATCGGAAAAATTGCTTACTTTCACTATTCTATCTCTATTTTCTCTTGATAATGAGATATTTTTTGTGTGAAAAAAAATATACTATATTAAAATTCATTTACTACTTTTTACGTGATGAGAATACTGACAGACAGCCAAACAGACGAAAATTTCAAAATTTATATTTTTTTATTTTGTTCGAAAATTTTAAAAAATATTTCATGTATAAAAACGGTATACAGTTTTAATAAATGTATAGATATATAAATTACCACTATACAATTTTTAGACAAGTAAATGCACTTCGAAAATGCAAATACAGCGAAATGGATTTTTAAGGTTATGACCATGGAGTTTAGAGCACGTTTTAAAAAATAGCAAATATGTGTGTACCGGGTATAATTTCCCTGATTTCATTAGAGCACATACCATTGTAGTAACGATAAAACAGCGAATAACATCCCACATTGCGTCGATGCTCCAGTGAGTCTATAGAGTTGGATACCCTAATTTCATCGATGAGTTTCTTTGCCCTCTCCTGCACGCGGTCAAGTAGCTCCAAAATAGACTTTGGGGCACATGGGAGTTGTATTCAATTTTAGGATGGATATATGTGATATAAATAGTAGGAAGATCAGGTGGAGTGAAATATCATTTACACCGTTTCGAAAAACCGAGGCACTTGGAAGCTTCTTTCGCAACTTGAAAAATGTGTTTAGTCCAACGGATATCGCACTGGATTTTCATGCCAAGAACATCAAGAGCTGCTGATTCCTTAATATCTACAGCACCCATAGCTACAGATGAAGCAACCCACTTCTATGCTTAAGCATACAACATTGAGTCTTACGAGCATTAAATTCTACTATATTCGCACTACCCCATTCAGAGATTGTAACAAGATCATGATGAAGCGTATCGTTCATGTTTTGTCTTCTGGCTCCAATCTCCAACTGGTTCGGCCTATTATTAAATGAATATGAGTGACAAATGTTGCTGTCATCTGCAAAAGAGTAGATAGGATTTGAAGTTTGACAAAGAAGGTGATTTAGAAAAATAAGAAATAGGATAGGAGAAAGAACGCAGCCTTGCGGTACCCCTGAATTTATCTTGAACTCATTTGAATTTTTACTGTATACTCTAAATAAATTTATTATAATTTTATGTTTTAAATTATAAGTAATTTTTGATATTTAAAAAAAGGAAATTTTACAGGTGAGCCGTTTTTAACGTCATTTACGAGTGTAAATGCTTTACGACTCCGAAACTTCTGATTTTTCTTTTCGTTTTTCATATAATTAATTTAAAAACAAATTTTTCGAGCTCAGAAATATGCATTTCGGAGCGATCTGAGACCGTTCCAACGACTCCTCAGCTAATTTTACCCTAATTAAGACAACTAAGTAACCCTATAAAACGGTTCTCTGAAAGACTTAAAAAATTTTGAAAAATTTTATGATTTTTCTTCTGTACTCGATTTACATGCAGAAAATTTTCACCACGAATTCGGCATCGGAGGTATCCAGAACCGTTTCCATTTGAGTCTACAAAAATTTTAACTCAATAAAAAAACTACTCTTAGGACCCTTTCTCTGTGGTCGGTCACATATGAGCTGTTCTTGAAAGTGGTATAAGTTCACTTTTAACAAAAACTAAGTTAACGTTAATATTAATATTAATAGGCTTTAGTCACCTTCTCTACATAGTTAGAATCAGTGGAGCTTTATTTTGACATCAAATAAACAAAAATAGTTTTGCTGTACAATCACAGCAAAAAAAAAATTGGGTTTTTAGAAGCAGTAAAATCATTTCCTGTTATACAAAATCTCTTAACGGTAAGCACATATATTTTTCCCAAATAAATGCAATTTTGTATGACATAAAATTTTAGGTTTTCAAAAAAAAAAAAAACGAGTTTTTCACATTTCGCCTTACATTAGTGCATACTAAAAAGCACAACTGTAAGGCAGAGATAATTAAATTTCGAATTTACGAGGAGTTACGACGAATTACGAACTTAATATCGTATGGTTTTAGAACATCTATACTGCGCTGCATTGAGCGCTTAAAAGGAAATGCTACTAAGTGGGACATCGCGAACAAATATCATGTCATTCGTAAGCAGATTCGTAAGCGATAACAACTCGTCTTTCCTTTACAGACCTGCATACAACGAAGCAGTATTTTTTGCTGGGATGCTATCGTACAAATATTTCTTTTGAAAGTGGAGTAAGTCCATTCCTGATAATTATAATTAAAACAACTTTCTTATTGCAATTATTATTGATTATTGCTTCTTCAATGCACGCTTCTCGTTAGCCCTTTTTACACTATAATACTAACATTTTGCTATTGTAAAAGCAGCATTAAAGAAAAAGGACATTGGACATTGCCTAAGACTATTATTACCCCAAAATCACCTACATTTTAAATGAAATCAAAAGAGAAAACTTTGTCTCAACTAATTCTCTGAACGACCGGAAAAATTGTAAACTGGATTAAAATATGTTAGATTAGGTTCTAAAGGAATGAACCCCACAATATTTTTTATAAAATTAGTGTAAAAGAAAAATATCTCAATATAGGAAAAGATGGACTTATACCACTTTCAAAAAAAAAACAGTTCGTATATTCATATAAAACTTAATTTTTAAATATATAAAAAATAAATTAATACACTATAATTTAAACAAAATAACCACAGGGATATTAATCTGTTTATACTTAAATACAAGCCTACAATTTACTAACTACGTATGTACGTGTATTATATTTTATATTGTACTGGGATGTTAAATGTTTTATCATAATTTACAAGTTAGCTAATTAAAATTTTTGCCTATAGCGTAGGTTTGGTTTAGAGAATTTTTTTTTTTAAGATTTGGGGTAAAGAATTAATACACAAATATTTTTGTTTATCAACAATTAAAAAAAATATATATTTTTGAAACCTAAATTAGATAAATTAAATTGTTTTGGTAAATTTTATTGTACATAGATTTGCTATAATTACTAAAGATAAAGTAATTTAAAACCATATAAAACTCTAGAAATTAATTCGTTGGTTATTTGGCCGCATGAAATGCAAAAAATTATTAAAAAAAAAAAAAAAAAAAGAAAATGTTACAGTAATAAATCAGTTACACACGTAGGGTTCCGAACTATGTTCAATACAACTTTAAATATAAAAATTGTTATTTTTTCACTTTTTATGGGGCACCCTTTAATTTTTAAATATTTTTTATACTAAAACATATTACTAATTACCTTGTGTAAATAACAAGTGTCTGGCTAAAACGTTTAGAAGAAAAGGTAAAATTCCTCAAACTCGTGAATTTATTTTCGTTTCTTTTTGTTACAGTAGATATTTTAAAATATAATCTGTGTAAATTTTAACTGTCAGCCTGTTTACTGTTTAAATATAGGGACTTTCTATGAAAATATCAGGAGCCTACCTATTGCGGTTCAAGGCAGTATAAGTGAATAATATATTATTGCGGAACACCCTGTAATTGTTATAGCATTGATGGCAACACATCTTCTGTAAAAATTTCAAGAGTCTGTCTATTAAGTTTCAAAAAATAAGCCTATATACGTGCAAATCACTACACTGTCGGTAAACCCTTCAATTTTACTATTTGTTATAGCGGTCATTGAAGTTCCCTTTCTAAGAATATACCAAGAGTCTGGCTAATATGATTCAAAAAATAAGGCAATATAAGTGAAAAACATGTCACTGCCGGAACACCCTTTTATTTTTAGTAATTAAAAATCATAGCGGCAGTGGCAACATATCTTCTGTACAATTTTCATGAGTCTACCTATTACGGTTCAAAAAAATAAGGCTATATACGTGCAAATCACCACACTGTCGGAGTACCCTTTAGTTTTTACTATTTGTTATAAAGGCCATATTACCACACCTGTAAAAATTTCAATAGTCTATCAATTATAGTTCAAAAATTAGGCCACGATCATGCAAATCACGTAACTATCGGAACACCCTTTAATTTTTAAGTTTAATATTGTATAATTATTTATAAATCGAACATAGTTTTAATTACCGTCTCTAATTTTTAGGTGGTTGTCTGCTACAGTTGAAGAAATATAGACATAAACGCAAATAACACGTCACTTTCGGAACACCCTATAAGTATTAGTGTTTGTTGCTATAGTGGCCACAGTTATACACCTTCTGTGAAAATTTCAAGAGTCTACCTATTACGCTTCCAGAGGATAAAAGGCGCGGACAGACGTACAGACATTGTACCCTTTGGGTAAGGAACCCTAATAAAACAGAAATTTTATAATCCTAAATCTTTTTAATTGATTTTAAGCATGTGCTTTAGAAAAACTGTACAAATTTTTATAATTATTTTCTTTCTTTAAATAACTACCCATGCTCGGTGTGCTTCGTTACCGCCGTCATCAAAAAATAAAACAAACACTTTCAAGTAAAGGTATGGGGAAGATTAAACTCGAAAATGCACTCCTACGATTCCAATTCAGTCTGTGTTTCTCTACACAATGTGTAATGTATAATGTTGCGAAATTCTAAGGCGTTACCTGTTACAGTTCTCTAGATACAGGATTATAATTATTTACTTTGCTTGAGGGGTACCACGATCAATGTCCCAATCCAGCCTATGTTGTTCTGGAGAATACAGTTATTTGTAGTATATGAACGTTACTTGTACCTATTTTCAAGACCGTGCTTCTATGTATACGATAATAATTTTTCACTTTGCATGGGAGGTACCACGCCCACTATCCCACTCGTGCAAAGCTTAAAGTCTCTATCTATTGTAGTTGGCCACGAACACGATAATAATTCTTTTCTTTGTATGGGGGTTACCACGCCCGCCATTCCAATTCACCCTGTGTTTAGCTTGGCTATGTAAGTTAACATGGGGGTTACTGGTGCGAAATTCCATGGTGCTACCTAATTCAGTTCTCTACGTACAGAATAATATTTTTTCACTTTGGGAGGTACCACCCTCACTATTCCAATCCAGCCTATCTTTCTCTAAACTGTATATGTTAATATAGAGGTTACGGGCGAAAAATCTCAAGGCGCTACCTATCATTGATACCAAGCAACAAGATGATAAATATTTACCTATGGGTATGGGAGGTTCCACGACCACGGCGAATACCAAAAAAAAAAATTAGGGTACTTTTTTTTTTTGGTATTTTACCAACCATATATCTAGTAATAAACTATGAAAATTTCAGAAAGATCGGTTCACTGGTGTATGCAGCTATTACCCCCGGGGGTTCCAATTGCCACTGCAGGAAATGGCAAATGCTTTGACGCGGTTCACTCGGGGAAAATAGGGGCACCAGACGCTAGGGATCCTAAAACCTAAATCTGGAAGAAAAGGTCTGTTATTTTAATGCACGGGTCCTCTTCGAGGCCCGACCAGTGCCCAAAGGACTGGTACCGCGAGAATCGGTAGCCCCACAGAGAGCCTATCCTCTCTGTGACCGGTTGTTAGTGAGGTCCCCTTCGGGGGTACACGTGGTGGTTGTGCTTTAAGAGCGATTTATGTAGGTATGGTGCACGGTCGATCAAGTGTGCTGTTGCACTCTCAACAGACGGAGTTTGGATAGTCTCCAAACCCCTAAGCCACAGGCTATAATATGGAATCTAGGCTTGCCTTGTAGGCGTGCCATATTATATAAATTGCTACTCATTGTGACTGTATCGCACACAAATTGCGATTGGCGGCAACGTCATATCGTAAACTGTTGTTATACTACACAATGAGGGCGCTATTCTACGCTTACATTTCACTCGGTGGTAAGAACACCGTGGGATTAGGCCAACCTGTACGTTAATCTTGTTCCACATCTGTAGGCCGCTATAGCTTTCCGACAAACAAACAAACACATTTTGCGCTCTATATTTAGATTACTATTACCGAAATGTTTCATTAAAAACAATTATTCAAAATAATGGTAATAAAAAATATTATTTATAAACTAATGATAATAAACTAGCCAATTATTAAGTCAATATAATGGGTTACTTCTCTTTAAAATATTTGCTGTGTTTTGATTATATTTTTTTTAAGAATCTTTTTAATTGAATTTTAATTTAATTCAAATGGAATAATAATATCACAAAATAATGAATATTAATAAAGAATTTATTTATTGTATTTAAAAACTAAGCAAACAAAACAAATATCAACCCTTAAAAGTTTTTTTAAATTTTTCTTTTTTGTTGTATTTTAAAGTATTTCAATATTGATGTCAAATCAATAAATAGACAAATAGAATTAAATTCTGTTGTTATGCCAACAAAACACACATAAAAAAAGAATTCATAAAATCATGCATTGTACTGGGAGCATGAATATTTATATATTTTTTAAATTGTGCATAGAATATGCTTAAATTCTCAACACATAAAAAAAACAACATTGATTTATTTCAGTTACAAATGTGTATTAGGGTTATCCTTAAGTCTATGAAGAAAAAATTATTTACTTTTATTTCATGGGAGATCAAAAATTAAAAGAGAAAAATATAATATATATTAAGAAGTGTATAATCGAATGATAAAGTGTAATTTAAAGCTCGAAAAATAAGGACAACCCTAATGTGCATATGGATATAAATACATACTTACATACACATACATATGTATATCTAAATCTAAATAAAAAAAATTTATTTGTATAAAACTATGTTTTGTTAGCATAGTAAAAATATGTAAACAAAGTATCTATAAAATACGATTCAAGGAATTAAGAAAACAAATCAATGTAAGTAAAACCATAAAAAGTTGCAGTTTTAAATTCTTCTCTTGTGTTTCGTTTGCTATAGTTTTTGAGGTTTAATATTTTTGGTTGTGGGTCATAGAGATTTTGAGGGACAAATTTAATGTTTTAGAATTTTTGTAGTATTTTTTGTTTCTTTTTCATTAATTGACATTTCATTGACTTTTTGCAAATATTAAGCAAATATATCATTAAATATGTTTCGTTTCTTTTATGTGGTTTTTATATGTAGTTTTAAGAAATCGAAATTATAAAATATTCATGAATTATTTTATAGAAAAATGTCATAAATTTATAACATAAACTTGTATACAGGGGTCGACGTTCAAAGTTTCTCCAAATTCAATCTGTAGAGACAAACAAACAAACGCTGGAATGTCGCAACCTACCAGTGCACAGTGGGGCAGAATCAAAATATTTTAAAAATTAATCAAACATTTGAAAAAGGCTTGCCCGATTAATTCAAAATTTGACATGAGCATAGCAGAGGAGTATCTACGTTTAAGTTTTTTAATTTTTACAACCACGCACCTGCAAATTCTTTTAGAGCTTGGCATTTCTTCAATTATACATGGTCTTAAAGGTCCGTATATAAATTATGTTTTAAGCTGAGCGAGTTCTAGGAAATTTAAAATTAAAATTTTTAATTTTTGGTACCCTGGTCCAGTTTTTGAGCAATTTTGAGCAATTTTTTTTATTTCTTTTATTAGTTAGCGAGCAAAATTTCAAATATTTCCAATATTGTGGTTAAATTTCAAGATTTTATCTTTTAACGGAAAATTTCTTTTGAATCGTTTAACATATGCATACTAGCTGTGCCCACACACGTTGTGTACGTCCTGACAATATTTTGTTCGATTTTGATTTGAAAGTAATCCATACAAAATTTTAACACTCTTACGTATTTACTTTATATAAAGGTACCCATACCTGGATAAAATTCTAAAATTTATATAAAATTAAAAAATTCTAAAAATTATATTAAAGCTCTGTAAAACACAGAAAAGAAATCATTATTTTAAGACAGCGTTATCTGTTGCGCAACATTGCTTAAAATATACTGCTTTCAAAGATCGAATCGGCAAAAAATCGGTGTACTTTCACTGCTTTTTGAAAATAAGATATTTTTGCGGCAAAAAAGTATCATATATTGGGATAAGGCTCTAAAAAATTTTTCAGGTGGGAAGTACCCAAATTTTAGGTTGCATAGCGCCACCCCAGCTTCAAAACTTAAGCTCAGATACTCCTCTATTATGCTATGCTGGGTTTAAGTCAAATTTTTGCATCAAATGTCCAAGACTTTTACAAATGGCTGGGTTATTTCCAATATAAAATATTTGATTCTGTATCACTGTGTTGAGCTGAGAGACTTACGTGGAGAAAAATCTTATTTTAATGCTAGAAAAGCCATGTCAGTGAACGTAAACCCTACATAACGATGATTACGGATTATGATATATGATTATGACCTGAAATGTAGGATATGAACCTGGGTAATTTTTGGATGGTGCACCATGTCACGCAGCTCAATAGGCAATAGATCTTTTGCGTATCATGTTCGGTAAACAAGTTATCTGTAGTCTTAGTGATGTCCATTGGCTTTAGTGCTGCAATTTAACCCCTTTATAATTTTATTAAATGCTGAGGAGATGCGAACAAGCCAGAAACGATTCACATTCTTAAGAATAATATCGCCTGTGCCATTCGTGGTATAGAACGAGAAACCATCGATAATATCTTGAAACATTGGACCTGCAGGTTAAGCTAATGCAAAGACAGCTGCGAATGAAAGGGAGTTCTATAAATAATAAGAATATTTGTAATGTCTACTAAGTAAACTTAAAAGAAGCGAAATTTTGTTAATTTTATTTACACAGAAAAAATTTTTGCACTAATTAAAGGTTTTAATTAGTTTGAAATTAAAGTTCAATTAATATTTTAATTGAGTCAAATATATATTTGTTTAAAACTGCACAAAAATATAATAATTCAATGAAATAATTTTTTAATTAAATTTTAATCTAAAACCTATTAAAACCTTTAATTGGTGAAAATTTTGTTTTGTGTGTAATTTCCAATTTTTTTTTTTATTTTAACCACCTGTTAGTTAAAAGTACCAACTATCTATTGATCTATTTACGACATTCAATTCTTATGGAGTAATTTAAGAAAGATGATGTTCACATATCCATTTCAAAGAGTAGTTTTCAAACCACCCTCGCAACACTTAGTTTACTTACATGTTTGTTTATTTATTGATGAATATTGAAAATCATTTTTATTTTATTTAATTCTTAATTAAAAAGGCATAAATTATTTATTGTTAACCAAAGTTTGCCATAAAGTTAATTATTTTAAAATACAACATTTTCGTTTTACATTTTTGTTTTCTTTACAGATTGTTAAATAAAATTAAATTTAAATGAGAAAAGTAAAATATAAATTTTTTAATTAAAATTTCAGCAGTGTTTTTCAACAGAATGTTTTAGTTGCTAACCTAATTTGAGCTTACGTAAACTTCAAGGTTATGATCTATTGCTCCTAAGCAATTGCTTGGCAGTTAAGAATTCTTAAAAAACATTTCATTAATATAAAGAAGTTTTTAAGAAAATTTGTTTTAATTTTTTTTTTATTCATTGATTTATTGGTTTACACTGCGGGAGAAACGTCGTTGCAAAATCGACAACGAATGCGGTCACTTTAATACCTTTTGCTTGACAACGGGTGTTGTCAACTTGAAAACGAACGTGGTCTAATTGACAACGAGTTTTTTTAGTTTGACAACGAACTTGCTTTAATTACAACGCACGTTGTCTACTTGTCAACGAACGTGGTCAAATGGACGACGAGTGTTGTCAACTTCTCAACGACCGTGCTCAAATTGACAGTAGTAAATATTTTTCATTGTGTTAGTTTCCTTCAATGTATGCAAACGCATATCAATATAGAGCAATATTCTATTGCAGATTGTCTCAAAACGCCTGGAGAAAGTTATAAAGGAAGCACTGCCACCATTAAGTCTGTGAAGGGAGTTTATAGCGAAGATATTTGCCTAAAAAATATAATTAATAAAATGTTTTGATTGTAAACGGCTGATTATTTTTATGTTTATATAAATTCACTGTTCGAAATTGATGTCTGTGCTAACCAAAGTGGACCAATGGTGGATAAATAATGACACCACCAACAATGCATTAGCGTCATATTGATCCAAAAAACGGGGGAGTATTAACCAAGGTAAGAGAAATTGCGATTGGAATTATATAGAGCATCTTGAATTATATAGAGCATATTGTGATATAATTTCAGATTTGATGACACCAATTAATAAAACATCAAAAGAAATATGCTGATGAAAATAAAAAATTGACCTGTGAGCGTAATTATTAAATGTTATTGTTATTTTGTATAAGATAAATTTATTTTAGAATTAAGTTTATTTAATATTTTGGTTCTTATAATTTAAAAGACATTTTGTGAATAAAATAAGTTTAGAAATTTATAATCTATTACAATACGTTTTATTATAATAAATTTGGAAAAGAATAAGCATTTAGAAATCGACAACGGTATGGTGTCAACTTTACAATGGTGTCAGTTTGACAACAATACGGTGTCAAAGAGTACACTTTCGTTGTCAATTCAACAATCCCTCGTTGTCAATATTTCGTTGTCGAATCGACAACGTTCGTGTAGAATTTGATGATTCTTAACACCGTTTAGGTAGCGCTTAGGTAGCCGCAAAAGTGAAAAATTTCCCGAAAATTTATTAGCTACCTAAGCGCTACCTAAACGGTGTTAAGAATCATTCCTAGGAAGTTCATATGTTCTAGAAAGTTGTTTATTGTCTTAGGTTCATTTTTGTAGTTGATTGTTTCCTTGAATTTTGAACGGTTAGCTACTTATGGACCTGAACAGGGGAAAAAAGGTAAAAAATTTAATTTTTTAAAGTTTTTTGCGATTTTGACCTTGAAGATGAAGTTTTTTTGATTTTATATGTTAACTATTTTTGTTCTTTATGACAAGAGCTACAATTTTGCGTCAGAGAGTATATCAAAATTTCAAACGGTTTGCAAAATATGAGCTTCAGGAAATGATCATTTTTTTGCAAAAATGACATCGAGGCCCCACATCTTTGAGGGCCCATAAAAAAAAAAAACCTGAAGGACTTTGGGCAAAACTGGGAGACAGGGGTCTTTTTTTTTTGGTCTTTTATGACGTAGTGGTTTCCGTATATGGTTATTTTACCATGCCTTAAAAAATTACACAGTGTGTCATTTAAGGTAGATTTTATTCCTGGTAGTGGCTGTAATCTATTTAACGTAAGTAGAATTCTTACCTTAGTGTTCCTGTTTGGTTAATTTAATTATTATACTTTATCATTAAACAACTTTTTTCATATATTTATTATTTTATACATTAATTTTACCTTTTAAAGATTTACCTTAAATTTAAGTTTCGTTTCATTTGCTTACCTGAAAATAAATAAAAACGAAAAAAAAAATGATTTATGAATATTTAATGTATTTCATAAAAATATTTTTTATTTCTAATACGATTTTAAATTCTAACGCTTTTCAAAAAATAATTAAACCATTATGTAGATATACTAAAAAAAACTATTGTTTTATTTATGTATGTATATGCAAACTAAAAACTTAAATTAAAATAATTAACAAAACTATTTCCATACATTAATTAAAGAAAATCGTAAACTTAATTAAAATACAAATCAGATATTTAGTCAAATATATACGGAAAATTGGTATATTATATATATATATATATATATATATATATATATATATATATATATATATATATATATATATATATATATATGTATATATATATATATATTTCTGGTGTCTTATATCTTATAATTTTATGGGCCGATGTTGAACCACATGTGAACCACACCTAAACGTCAAGTTTTTTACTGCATTTATTTTGACATTCTCCAATTTCAGACTAACTCAATTTGAACCATGGAAAGATACACAATCGAGCAACGCGTTAAAGTTATTCAGGCTTATTATAAAAATGGGCGTTCAAATCAAAAATGCGTATTGTGACTTCGTGATTTTTTCGATCAATTTAAATTGTTCAAAATGTGCGTACAATCGGAAAAATCGTGCAAAAATTTGAGCCAACCGGGTCTGTAGAAGATGTGAAAGCACCAGTGCATGCTCGTAGAGCTCGTACTGCAGAAAATATTGCTGCTGTTCGCGATAGTCAACCTCAACTCGTCGTCGTGCCCAACAATTGCACCTCTCACGCTCATCGTTGATGAACATTATGCATAAAGACTTGCATTAACACGCTTACAAGTTGCAATTGACTCAATAACTAAAGCCTCTTGATCATTCCAAAGACCGTCAACGGTCAGATTGGTGGCGAGAAATGGCAAAGAAAATCATCGTCAGTGATGAGTCACACTTTCACTTCAGTGGATTCGTCAATAAGCAGAATTGCCGCATTTGGGCGAATGATAATGCAAGAGTGAAAACCAATGCACCCACAAAGAGTGACTGTTTGGTGCGGTTTATGGGCTGGCGGCATTATCGGGCCGTATTTATTCCAAAATGAGGCCGGTCAGGTAGTTACTGTGAATGGTGTTCGCTATCGTAAGAATTGGAAGATATGGATGTGGACGATATGTGGTTTCAACAGGACGGTGCCACTTGCCACACAGCTAACGAAACAATGGCTCGATTGCGCGACAAATTCAATGGCCGTGTTATCTCATGTGGTGGCGATGTCAATTGGCCACCAAGATCATGTGATTTGGCACCGTTGGACTTTTTTCTTTGGGGTTATTTGAAAAAAAAAAGGTGTACGTCGACAAGCCAGCAACAATTCAAGATCAAAAGGATGAGATAATTCGGCACATTAACGGCATAGACCTCAATTATGCCTCTGCGTAATCAAAAATTTGGAGCATCGAATAGAGGTGGGCCGCCGAGGTCGCGGCTTTTTTACATAATTTTACTCCATACATAACTGCACCATACCAATATTATCAAAAGAAAAAAAAAAATGACAATAATTTCCTAAATAATTTGTGTTTTATTCAATTTAACCATCCTTTATATAGGAAAATTGCTTTAACAATAACCGTCTGTCCATCTGTTTCAGTTAAAATGGATATTCCAAAGACCTCATATAAATTGTTTGTGATATATCGCGCTTTTCATTACAATTGAAGGGCAGATATATTTTCAATTTCCTTTTGCTCTTGCCTTAAACGTTTACATTTGAGACAAACAGAAATTTTTTGAATTCTTTTCATTTTCGCGGTTTCTATACTTGACCTGGTTTAATATTTTTACTAACAAGAAGCATAGTAAATTTTGACTAACGCCACAAAATTTTTTTTATGAGTTTATATTATGGTTTGTACTTTAATTTATTAATTTAATTTACTTTTGCAATACCCAGCTGACAATAAATACTATGAGAAAAAATGATATCAAGCAACCAGAACACAGGCAGTCGTAATGCACATTCTATCTCTTCATCCACTCCTAACAGCCTTTTAATTTGAATAATGTAAATAGGGACTTGGTATACAAATCTGTCCATAAATGAGGCAGATATGGTAAAATTACAACGGGAACCTCTATTTTTCTCACGATATCCCAAACTGTTTATATACAGTGAAGATTAAAAATTTAGGTAAAAATTCAAGAATATCAAAAAATCGAAATTCCGCTAAAAAAAAATACGAAATTCCACCAAAATATCATATTATCGCCAAAATTATAAAGAAACTAAATTTTTAAATATTAAAAATCACAGTAAAGAAAATAAAAATTTAAAAAAAGTAAAATTTAAAACACACTAAAAATTACCAACTAATAACTATAACTCGAAGTTGCTCCTAAAATTCACTTTTCTCAAACATATCACCAAAAAAAAGTAGCAAATTTTCACACAAAAAAAATAAATTTACCAAATACCGAAAATTCACAAAAAGAAAAATAAAAAATATAAATTACCAAAAATTTAAAGGTCACTAAAAGATCCAATTTCACCAAAAAAAAATTATACTTTCACTAGATTTCACAAAGAAAAAAAAAATTAATTTAACCAATGTTCGCAATGACGACAAAATATTTCACTTTCATCTAAACCCGAAAGTACATAATAAACACCAAAATATATCTATCTGTCATAAAGAACAAAAATTGTAAACATATAAAATCAAAAAAACTGCATCTTCAAAGTCAAAGTCGCAAAAAACTTTAAAAATTCAATTTTTTTTACCTTTTTTCCCCTGTTCAGGTCCATAGGTAGCAAACCGTTCAAAATTCGAGGAAACAATCAACTACAAAAATGAACCTAAGATCTCAATAAATTACTTTCTAGAATATATGAACTGCATAGGAATGATTCTTAACACCGTTTAGGTAGCGCTTAGGTAGCCGCAAAAGTGAAAAATTTTGAATTAAAAAAAATTGAATTTTTTAACGTTTTTTGCGATTTTGACCTTGAAGATGAAGTTTTTTGATTTTATATGTTCACAATTTTTGTTCTTTATGACAAGAGCTACAAATTTGCCAGAGAGTATATCAAAATTTTAAACGGTTTGCAAAATACGAGCTTGAGTAAATGATAATTTTTTTGCTAAAATGACATCGAGGCCCCACATCTTTGAGGGGCCATAAACAAAAGCTGGAGGACTTTGGGCAAAACTAGGATACAAGGGTCTTTTTTTTTGTTCTTTTATCACGTAGTGGTGTCCGTATATGGTTATTTTTTTCCGTGTTGCCCTGTGTAATTCAAAAGTTAACCAAAAAAAGGAAGGTTTCGCCTTAAAACAACATTTTCAGTAAAAAATCCCTATTCAAACAAAAAATTTTTATCTCTGGCACAATTTGGAATATCGTCTATTTCGTAGCAGAAAACTATATATAATGGACAAGAAATGCACGTTCGTTTAAGATTTCAATTATAGACACTACGTTATTCTTGTGTAAATGCCTCATCATAATGCGGATGTAATTTGTGTATTGAATACGTGGCCGGACCGCCAAATGGCACTTTTTCCATTTCCATAAGAAGACGAATGGTAAAATGAAGGGATAAACAAACTTAATTTTGTCAAATCTTTAAAATTTTCGTAATGTAGCACGACTGGTGTTTAAGTACGCGCATTTATATGAAGTCGGTATAGCCACATTTATTATTTATGAGATTTCTATAGCCGGAGGTTACCATCGGAACCTACTAACATTGTCCCGTTGTCTGTCCGTCTCTTTACAAGTATGAAGACAGTCTTAAACATACCAGAAACATGTACATAATTGTAGTCAATTGTGGTTACACACTTGATTTACAGTTTTATTTGAAGTCTACACATTAATAGGCCACAGTGTGTGCCAAGTTTTTGAAAAAGGGATTAGTTGCTTTCACACGCTCCCTTGCAGCTAATGTTGTATGCAACTTTTGTTATTTTTATTTGCTTAAATAAGACCGTGTAGGTGTAAGTGTCACTGCCAACCGATATTTATGTGAATGGCAAAATTAATTAACTAAGTCATTCTTTCATTAATATTTCTTTTTATTGCTAAAGAGTTAATACTCTTAGACTTAAAATGGTTGTATATAAAAATCATTAAAAAATTAATAAAACTCAAATCAAAATCATAAAACAAAAATTGTTTATTTGATTTGAAAAAAAAAAATATTTTATGAGCATTTTATGCCATAAATTTCTCTTTTTTGTTTCAATATAAGCTAGACATCTTAAACGAAATTAAATAGTTTTTTTAACGCCCATAACTATTAATACCAAGTCATATACATAAATTCTGCATATAGGCTCGTCCCTTTTTCATTGTTTTACTTCGAATTTATTTATAAACTTTTTCAGTGTTTTATTTTTTTTTGTATATTTGCATTTTTCAAAAACAATAAATTTAAGGCGCAGAAAACGCCACAGGAAAATAAAAACAAATCTCTTCTGACATTTAAAAAAAAAATATTTTATGATTTTTGTAAATGAGGCATAAGCTAATTTAAAAGTGTTAACAGAAATAGTTTAGTACTTAACATACAACCACAAACTACTGAATGAGTTGTTTTCTCATGAATAATGATCAACTGTGACCGCAGCATGATGTTGACAACTAGAACAAATCGCAACATACAAAACAATGTCAAAAAGATTAGAATTTTAGCAATTTTGCCTAAGTACTAAAACACAATTAAGGCTACAAACGGTCAAATAATATCAGTGAATATTAAAAGTACTTTTTTAAGAAAAAGCATTTTCTTTACTGAATCTATAATAAGCAGATATTTCCTGTTTGGATGGTCTAAATAAAAATAAAACAGTCACTCATTGCCTCTCTGTCTGATTTTCTTTGGGTTCGCATCACGTAGAAACTACTGGATGCATTTTAACAAAGTTTTGTGAGGAGGTATCTTGGTACCCTGTTTCCAATATAGGATAATTAATTTCCTCAACAATATCTTATTTCTAAGAGAAAGTTGAGAAAAAGCAGTGAAAGTACGCCGTATTTTTTACCGATTTAAAGGTACTGCATACTTTAAGCATCTTTTATTTTTTAAAACAGTATTGTTCGAGCAATGTTGCGTAAAAGATGGCGCTGTCTCAAAATAATGAGTCAGTTATTGCCTGACTATCATTTACAGAGCTTTACAATAATTTTTAGAATTTTATAAAAATTTTAGAATTTTAACCAGAGATGGGTACTCTTTATATAAAGTCAATACGAGAGAGTGTTAAATTTTGGTGTGGATTACTTTCGAAGCAAAATCGAACGAAATATTGTCAGAACGCACTCAACGTGAGTGGGCATAGCTAGTATTAAATAAAATGAACTAAACTAAACTGCATTTCTTTTGGTGTATTATGGCTCATTATAAATAACTAATATTCCAATTATTTATGAAATACAGTTTCAAGCATGCAACTACCTTCACCGTATTTTATCGTGTTAGTCCAGTTTTCTAAAACTTTGTTGAAGGTTTCTAAGTTTTATTTCACTTATTGTTCGGAATTGTATCTGGATTATTTGAAAATCATCCGTCTTTAAAGGCACCTCACAAGGAAAAGTCTGAACGGGTCAAATCACAGCTCCAAAGCAGTCGATTGACAGATTTGATCAATATTAACGTTACTACCTAGCTGTGTTATTTCTAACCTGACAGTGGTGTCACCACTGCGTGAAAATAAAGTGTAGTACAGCACACAATACTATACCCAGCCCTATGTTATAACACCTATATCGCACTCAAATCTGCTGCACAGGCACAATGAGTAGCAATTTATAGAAAAATGGCAAGCATGCAGCTATGACCAAACCTCTAGTTTAGGGGTTTGGAGACTATACAACCATCCTGCTGTTTAGAGTGCAACAGCACACTTGATCAACCGTGCACAATCTCTGCATGTAACGCTTCAAACCACAGCCACCACGTGTACCTCCGAAGGGGACCTCACCAACAATCGGTCACATAGAAGTCCGGCTCTCTGTTGGGCTACCGGTTTTTCGTGGTACTAGTCGTTTAGATACTGGTCTGATGCCCCCATTTTCTACGAGAGCACTTCGTCAAAGCTTTTGGCAATACGGCAATGATAGTTTGTGCCCCTCGGGACGAGTCGATTGACATTATTAAAACGGCTGAGAATATGATTATGTACTTAGTGAGCAAAAGATCGATTGTTTGATGAGCTGTTTTAATAACATGGTGCATCGTCATGCTTTAAACAAAGGCTATTCGAGTTCACTTTTTTCTTTTCAAGCCATAAGAGCTACGTCAAGGCACTGAAGCGCTCGTCGTTGACTGAAATTGTGTTTCAAGTGACGTTTTCAAAAAAAAATGGTTTAGAAATGCCACCCACCATTGTAAAATTCACATTAAACTGTCACTATCTATGTATGCATTGGCTTCTTAACAATGACTTGCTGGTTTTCCGATCCTCAGAAACTGCAATTCTGTGTGTTGATATAGCCGCCGAGATGAAAATGAGCCTCCTCAAAAGAGATTTTTGGATTTTTTGGAGCTTCTCTAAGGGACAAATTGAGAAGTTATATCGACTCATTTTGATCTCAGGAGGTATGATACTGGCTGATAGTTTCGGATAGAGAAAATCTGTTCAAATAACATAGAAATTTGTCAGAATTTGTCTGATGCCACCAACGACGGAATATTTTGCTGGCTAGGTGGTGTCTACAGCAAATAAAGTTGTGTGGACACGGTTGATAGCTGCCATATTTTCAGTGTACAACTAATATAAACTCTGGGAATAATTAGCTGCAGAGACAAAAACATATCCATCTTTTTTTATTTATTATTTTTATTTTTTATTATTTTTATTTTTTATTTTTTATTATTTTAATTTTTTTTATTATTTCTTTTAACCAGTAAAAAAAAAAAACTTTCTAACAGAAATTTTTGTAAGCAGATTTTTCTTTAAATTTAATAGTAACGCTTCTTGACAGACGAAATAATTGTTTTATTTAACTAAAACACGCATATATATAATTTTTGCACCAGTTAAAGGTTTCAATTAAATTCAGAAAAAATTAAATAAAGTTTTAATTGATTTAATTATTTTTTTAATTACAATAATATTTTTTTATTAAATACATCTTTAATTGAAGATACAACTTTTTCTGCATATGTATAGTTTTTTAATTAGAAATTAAAAGTTTAGAAAGAAAACACCCTATAAATACATCTGACTTATCAGCAAAAAGGAAAAAACTGACAAAAATAAAAAAAAACAAATTTCTTTGCTGAAAAATATAATGAAGACAAATGTTGCATGTTGATGAAAGGCGTAGCATAAAAGTAATTAGACAAAAAATTATTTGCCGTATAAAAGTATTCATACATTTAAAATCTGCTAAGTAGAAAAAGTAAAAAAAACTAAATCTACAAGTAACTAAAACTAAGCAGAGAGCATCATTTGACACAAACGTCAACAGCTCTTTCCAGACATTGGTGTTTTCTAAATATGCCCAGGCCCTAAGTAATAACCATAAGACTTCTTAGCACATACTACGAATACAAACAAATGGCTGCTACTGTGTTAAGTGTTAAAAGAAAAATGATTTTTAAAGGTTTTAGACATTAAAAATTATTTGGCGTACGAGAAGAAAAAACACATAAAAAATATAAAACTTTTTTTTATACAAATTCATATCGGTATTTGTTAATTGTTTCAATCAACACGTTTTAACAATAACAATTTTTTCAATGTTTTGTATGTGTTCGAAAGAGAAATATTGTTGTTGGCACAAATAAAAAGAGAAGGGTTAAATAATGTTGCGTTTTCAAGGAAGTAGTTGGACTTTGAAATTAATGCAGTAATCGGGTGATGTTTTCACGTTTAAGACGTGCTAAAGGGTAACATTTTAATATATTTTTATTTTAAAATGTAAAAAATGTTTCAATGACTTTTAGCTTGCCAAATGTAAATTTTATGATTTTTAGGGTTTTTCGCAACTTTTTGGGTTTAATGGTCTTCGTTTATTGCCATTCTTTCTTTTTTTTGTCGTAATAATGACAACACTTTTTGCTAGTAATTTTTAATGGGTTTTTGTATACAGTGGGTGACAATCCAATATAAACTTTTATTTAACCGACTTCAAAAAGAATGGGGTTATCAATTCGTCTGAATGTTGCTTTTTTTATGTATGTGACTCAGCCATTTCTGAACCGATTTTAAAATATTTTTCTTTATTTGAAAGGATATGCTTTAAGTTTGGTCCCGTTTTAAAAACAGTTCATTATATTAAAAATTAGAGGGTGTCCCCATACAACATACATGTTTTTTACGTGTATTAAGAACCGAAAAGGACACCAAATTAAAATTTTAAAAAACTGCGTGGCGCTATACCTCTCAGCAGCAGAAATTAATAAAAAATAAATTTAAAATTTAAAGGGTGTCCCCATAGGTGACATAATTTGGCCTATTTGAGCCTATCTTTTGAACCGTTATAGACAAAACCTTGAAAAGGTGACAGAATGTTAATAATTACTCTAACCGTTATAAATATTCAAAATTTTAAAAGGGTGCTCCAATAGTTCATTTAATTTGATGTATATAGCGATACTTTTGAACAGTTGTACACAGACCGCTGAAATTTACAAAGAACCTGTATTGCTAAGTCCGCTATAACATAACGTATAAAATTTTAATTTGGAAATAAAAAGGTGTCCCAATAGCTGATGTTATTCTATGTATTTGGCCAAACTTTTGAACTCTTATAGGCAGACAGCTGAAAATTTAAAGGAACCTTTATTGCAAAGTCCACAATGGCAAGTATATAATTGGAATTTAGAAATTATAGGGTGTCCCCATAATCTATGCAATTTGATCTATTAGGCCCTATCTTTTGAACCGTTAACACAAACACTTGAAAATTAGGCAGAATATCCACTACTTTCTCTGGTATGATAAAAAGTATAAATATTTGGAATTTAATATATAGGGTGTCTCAATAGTTCATGTAAATTGATATATATGGACAAATTTGTAAACCGTTATAGACAGTTGAAATTTACAAAGAATCGTTGTGGCCAAGTCCTCTATAACAACAGGTCTTTAAATTAAAATTGTAAATTAGAGGGTGTCCCAATAGGTGATGTTATTTGAATGTGAATATTTTGGAGTAAAAAATATAAGTTTACTAGGATTCTTACACATAAAAAATGTGTAGAAATTAAAGGTATCCTTTATTGCAATCGGGAATTTTATTAAAATACATCCAGTAGTTTTACGTGATGCGAACACAGACAGAAAGACAGTCTGACAAGATATGAGTTACTATTTTATTATATGCATAGATGCCGTTATTACGTCATTCATATTTATTTAGGTAACAAAAACATTTCGATACTGCCCACTGTGCATTAAAATGAAAGAAATCGTAAATGCTCGAATATATTATGATAAAATTTTAAATCTGCTTCCACCTGATTTTTATTTTATAATATTTTTTATGAAAAACTTATGCCTCTTCATAAAACTCTCGTCGACTCTAAGTGAAAAAATTTTTAAAAATAAGAATACAAAAATACAATAGAAAAAAAAACAAACAGTTATTAATAAACACTTTTTAACACATTGAAATAAAGCAGCTGTTGTTAAATCAAGATTCTTCTATATGAAGCATGCAACATAATGAAAAAAAAAACTCCTCAACTACATTAAAATAAAAAATATGTTTTTGTGTTTTTTATCAACTAAAAAAAATTGTAGTTTAATAAACAAAAGTTTTTTTTTTTTAAATATTTTTATATTTAAAGTGCCACAAAGATCATACAAATTGTATGAAAGCAAAAGAAAAAATTCAAAGCGAAATGAATGAAAGATGATAAATTTATGACTTTTCATTTGTTGCCGTTCATTTTTTTTTTAAATAAGGGGGCAATTTTTGGTGGTTTTAATATTTTCAGGGTTATTAAAAAAAGAAGTAATACACTGATAAAATATAAAAAAAAAAATGTTTAAAGATTGAAGCATGAAGCATGAGGAGCATAAGAAAGCGTGCCTTTTCCTAGAAACTTTTCATGGCATATCTTAAGTTGATAATCAATGTTTGTTTCTATGTAATTTAATATTTCTTAATTTGTATATGGGTTTTTTTTTCAAACAAAAGTTAAATATTCTTTACTCACATCACTACAAGAAATGCTTGTGATGTCATACTTCTGTTTATATCCCTTCTTGGGGAAATATTTAAATTTTTTTATTTTTTAATTTTGATTTGTTTTTAAATTAATTTTAATGATGTTAAGATTTTGTTTTTTTAATTTTTAATAAATCTTTATATTATAGATATTGTTTGAAATTTTGTTTTCCAACATTTTTGACTTTTATTAGTTTTAATTCAATTAAGCAGAAGGGTGTATTTGCTGCCTTCTTTGTTCTATCTTTTCCTAAGCATTTGATATTTTAAATGTCTTTGGTTTGGTTTGGCTTGCTATATGTAATTTATTTGAAAATTCTTAGAAATTTGATACTTAATTATTAGATTGTTGATTTTATTTTTGCTTCTCTTAAATAGAAGTGTTTTGAAGATTATAGTTTTGAACAATTTTTATTGCTTTTGAAAATTTGCAATACGTGCCTAATGACAGTCTGTTACAAAATAATTTAGCATACAAAATCAGGAAGAAGATTAAAAATTGTTGTTTTTATGTTTCGTTAACATATTAAATTTGGATTTATAAATGGGATTTTTCTTTTAAGCGAACATTTAGAACCTGTAGTAAAGTGAAAATATGATTATTTATTTTTTTTCTGTTGTAATCTGATTATTTAATAAATCTTTTCCAATTGCATACCATTCAGGGGACTGAGCGTTAAACGTATAAAAGTAAAAGTGAAACTTTCAGAATTTTTTTTAAGTTATGGATATTCTCCCTACTTACAGATGCGAGAAGAAAAAAATTTAAAAATGAGCCTTGTCAAGCTCAAAGGATAAAAGCTATGTTTTCTAAGTCTCATACCATTAATGAACTTAGCCTGTTTACCACGTATAATGGCAATGTTAGTGCTATACCTTCGGATTATTCTTATAGACCGCCTACCAAGATAACAGTGACAACACAAATGGCTGCTCCCCAACCCATGGTCAAACCTGATTTTTATGGCGTAGTGAATGGCTATTGTTTTCCAGAATCTTAGAATAAACTTATCTTCCACCCAGCAAAAAAATGGTGACAATAGTTCCAATCATACTTATCCCAAATTGAAAAAATACAAAAAAATTATGGATCGTGACTGATGATTAGAGGCCCCAATAATCAGTCACGAACCATAATTTTTTTGTATTTTTTCAATTTGGGATAAAAATTATGGTTCATAAATATGGTTCATAAATATGAACCATAATTTTCCGTAATTGATTAAAAGTTGAACACATTTTAATCAATTATGCAATGTGTCCTCTAGACAGTTGAAAATTTACCTAGAGCTAACTAGTACAATGGTAACTGATACGGTAAAAGTATTGTAAGGCTAAGTCTAACTTGGAACAGCACCCCTCCTATTCCATATCAGCTCGCATCAGTATCTAGCACGAGTTTTTGCCCAGCAACTGAGTTTTCTATAAACAATTTTTTTTTTAGTTTTTGGAATGCTTCCTTGACTGCTTCACTCCACTGGATAGTGGGACAGAATCAATATATTTTGGAAATAATTCAGCCATTTCTAAATAGCTAGGACGATTAATGTAAAATTTAAAATAAGCATAGCAGAGGAGTATTTGAGCTTAAGTTTTGACGTTGGGCACCAGCTGGACCGGGACTCTGGTCCAGTTTTTTAAAAGTTTCAGTAAACTTTTAGAAACATTTTTCTCATAGTTAAAACAAGACGATTTTCAATTTAACCCTCCGATAACTAGCAATTTTTCAACGGTCAATAACCATCAAGGTCCCTGTGGACCTCACATATTATTTTCAGCGAATTTGAGATTTCAGAAAGTGTGGAAATATTTGAACTACATTAGAAATAATACCTCATTTAACAAAACTGATAAAATCCAGGAATTATATTTTAAAGACAAAGTAAAGATAAAGAATAAAGAAAAAGATAAAGAATAGAAATATAAATTACATAAGCAAATCAATCTATATGTTTTTATAAGTTCATATATTTTGAGGGCCTTTGATTTATACAGCAGGTATTGCATTTTTTAAGATGGTGCAGGATTGCGTTCATTCAAGTTCTAGGCAAGCAAAGCACTTGTATGAAGTCTTTCGTTGGATAAAGGATTCTGCACGGCACAACAGGCAAGAGTATCGATTACCAAGCGATACCACGACAGCTTCATTTGTTGGTTGTTTAGTCTTCAAAATAGTAGATAAAAAATTATTACGTTAAATTAATTAATTTTTTCCCATAACAACTTACAACAACACCGAATGACTTTATAGCCATACGTATTATTGGATGACTAGTAATGGGGGAATTAGTGGCCCGGTCCTGTATATTACACATGACTAGCAGTTTTGTTAATTGTTTTTTTTTTTTTAATTGTAGATTACAATTGATGTTAGAGCAGCGATATCAATCATATTGAAGAACAGTGCTAATTCCCAACATTTGGTCCATGGCAGCAACACCACATTTGTTCGAATTATAATCAAGCATTGCTAAAGTTTTCTCTTTCATATTACTTTCTGTAATGCAAAGTTGATAGCACTAAAATGCTTTGTGCTTTTTAGTAACATACGATTATCATGACACATCTCATTGATAACATCCAAGTTGCGAAAATTTCACTTCGAAACAAATGCTTTATTACTACAAACAGTCTTAATAAAAGCTAAGCTAAGGCTATTAAAATTAAACCTAAGTCTAAAGTAGTAAAAAATTGTCCACATTATAATATAAGTCCCTTTGGACCTTGTTGGTTATTCGCATAGTAAACGTCTTTAATCCTCCATAAATATTTCAATATTAATATTTGTAATTTAAAACCTTAAAAATATTACAAATGTAGATGTCATGGAATCTTATGGAATTCTACCAAGCCATCTTGAAATACTGTGGAATCGGAAACACGAAAGGTCCCTATGGACCTTGTCAGTCATCGGAGGGTTAACGATTGTTGCATTTTTGGGCTTGGGCCATCAATTTTGTTTTTTAGGAGAAAATAATTTTTCATAAGTAAGATGGAGGTCCTTCAATTTAACCTATTTTATATAGAAATTTTGACTTTAGCCTATATGTTCTACAATCCGAAGGCTGGGATCGGAAAAAGAAGACTGTCGTAATAAAGCTATATATACTCCCAATTATTGCTAAAAGTATTTTATGAGCCATATTCCATATGTACCCCCTTATTCATAAACGTAAAATAAAGTTATGGTGAGCTTATAAAACAGATTTCCGATACAAATTTCGTACAATAAGCCCTTTATAAATTTATTAATCGTTTATGAATAAGGGGGGTAGTCTTTAAGCGCTAATTACCAAAAATTCCACTTTTGTAATTTCTGGTCTTTATTTTGGAAATTGTGGATTTTCCTTTACCTTAAATTGTAGATTTTTAACAATTTAATCCAACTTTGAAACCGCATAGCTCCATCGCTGGCAAGTGGATGGTGCCCAGCATATCAAAAATTATGCTCAGATACTGCTGTGCTATCTGCTCATATCAAATTTTGGATCAATCGGCCTAGCCCTTTCCAAATGGCTTAGTTATTTCCAAAATATTTTTATTCTACCCCACTGTGCACTATTAAGATCGCGATATTTTGATTAGCTCATGTAGGCTTGCAGCAACATGTACATATATGTGCAAAGGCCTATGAATCTTTGTAACTCGTGAAGTTTTTGTGGACAAGGCCAGTCTTTTACTGCCCGTATTTGATCTTTATCAGTTGATATGCCATCTTCTGTAACACGATGTCTCAAGTATTTGACTTGCTTCTGAAACAATGTGCATATTTTAACGCCAGCCGCTGATATATGCTTGACGACTTCATCAATATATCTTAGGTGTTTATCGAAAGTTTTTCCCATGACAATTATAACATTCATATATAACAGGCATGTCTTCTAATTGATTTCTTTTAATACCCTTTCCCTCAAACGCTCGAAGGTTGCTGGCATTGTTTCACCGGTATTTGTATCATGTTTCAATATTGCCGCTCTACCTTGACTTTTATCCTTTAGGACGAAGACAGATGATTATTGTCGCTGTTTGGCTGTTTATCCTAGTTTCTGCGAGGTAGCTCGAATTCTGCTTATTTGAATTTCCTCACATCCTCTGCTTCATTAAATTATTATCAAATATAAAGATAAAGATAAAGGCAAAGATATTATATATTTAGAATATGCAACTACATGTGTGGATGTGTCACTATATACATACATATATTTATGTATTGATATAAAGAGCTATGTGATATCTTTTCTTAATTCTTCAAAATATTGCTTACAATCATAAACTTATTTATGTGTTTGGTTCATATTTTTTTGTCGCCCAGTTAATTAATTTGACACCGAAAAAAAAATTGGTGTTTGTTTAACACCTTGTTTTCTTAGTGGTTTCCTTTAATGTTAATTATCAAACTGTCATTAGTAGATAATTATCAATCTACTTTTATGGCTTAATCGTGAAAACTCCATAAAGTTAAAGTTCTATTTACATGGTCATAACATCAGCTTATTTTAAAATTATTATTAGCGTTAGTTTGAAATTTAATACGTTTGGTCTTAGTGAAAAAACAAAGTTGCAATAAAATAGTAATAAATTCATAAAAACAGTATCGTAAAAAAATAAAAAAGTTATTTTCTTTTTGCTTACTTTGAATTTTTTTCTTTTTGAAATCATTAATAAAACAAGAATTTTAGAAGTTAATGATGATTTTATAGTTAACATAAAAAATGTAAGCTATAAAATAAAATCTAGAGGAGTGAAATATCATGTTCAGATATTTTTTTTTTGTTTCTTTTTTTTTAATTTTAAAATTGCTTTTAGCTTTATCGACTATAAAGTTTCTATTTAAAAATTAAAAAAAGGAACATAAAAATGTAACTTTTATCCAACCAAGGTTTATACAAATATAACATTTATTACAAACAATTTTCATAACAAAAACAACAGATTTAATGATCAGATAAATCGTTAAAAAATTAATGTGTCAGAACCCCCAACAACTATCACAGATATAATTATAACTTTTTTTTTTTGTGGTGGTCTTTCTGGCTCTATTTCTGAGTTTGATGTTATTAGTTTAAAAGTTACTGTTAAAAGTGCTTTTACACGGCGTGTATTAGTCATATGACTTTTCACTTTTCCATGTGTAAATTCTAAACACATCATGTAAACCTTTTGAAACATAACATGTGTGTTTTCCATGTGTACAATTCATATGACATTTTTCATTTGGAACGTGTTCTATTCTGATGTGGCAAAGCATCTGACATCCTGTAATGCCAACTTGATATTTTGCTCGTGTAAGACCATTTTAAGCAAATTTATTTTGGTGATGGGTACATGGGTTTCATGTTTATTGGATTAGGTTTGAGATTTATATAAGGAGGTCTATCAAAAAAAGCAAAAATCCATAATAATTTGTTTAGTATAAATTTCCAACACTATACCGAAATTGACCTCAAAAATATATTAATTAATAAAAATTTAAAATTTTACATGTCAACTCAAATAATTTTACTGAAATTGAATTTAACGAAATTTCTTGTTCTTAAAAATTTTTTAAATATTATATTTTTATAGGACTTTCTGCAAATTTACTAAAATACATTAGTTAAATTTTGTTAAATTTAACAAAGTTTTTTCAATTCAATATGCTTGAAAAATAAGTTATTCACATACTTCCTTTAGGGTTGTAATAACAACTACACAGAAAAAATATTTCGCTCACATTACAGGTTTAAAGATAAAATTTAATTAATTTTTTAATTATTTTTTATTTAATAAATAACATTTGGTTTCTGAAACTAATTAAAACCTTTTTTTTTTCAGGCAACTAATGCCTATATTATGTTGGAAGTCTTGCTTTTATATAATTTTTCTGACACATGGTAATCGATCCAGTTTCTCCATCCCTTTCGATTGCCATCCCCAAAAAAATAGCTTAAAGGTCCTTTATCCACAATTTTTTACTTTTTCATTATTTGTTTTTTTATATCAATTAATTCATTTTTATCTGAACTTGCTAAGATAAGATCGTCGTCGTATACTGCAATATAATTCAGATTTTGGTTTTTACGTCTGGTATACAAAGATGGTTCACTTGGACAAGCAACAAATCCGATGTCTTTTAAAACATTATCCAGTTTCACATTCCACTCACGGTCAGACTGTTTAAGTCCATATAAAGATTTCTTTAACTTTAAAACCGCATTAGGAGCATTTTCTATTTCAAAATATTCAGGCATTTTCATATATACGTCATCTTGAAGTTCTCCATTAAGGTAAGCTGTTGCAACATCCATTTGATGCATGTGAAGTCCATGCTCCACAGCTGTTGCAACAAGCAGTCTAATGTTTGCATATCGAATAACCGGCGAATACGTTTCTTTATAGTTAACGCCGTACTTTCGGCTACATCCCTTCGCAACAAGCCTTGCTTTTCATGGGAGTCAAAGAAGCAGGAAACCGTAGCTCTCAGCAGTACCGAAGCGGAGTACAGTGCTTTTTGTGCAGCAACTAAAGAAGCCGTTTATTTAAAAAAATTAAATTGGTTTAAATAATTTAGAAGAAGCAATTGTTATAAATGGTGACAATTTAAGCATACAGCAACTAATAAAGAATCCTGTATTGTGTATTATAACTTTGCTTTATATTGTTATGTCAAATGTAAAAATAAATTATTTTTCATTCGCTCAAAATTCTTCATAGAAATAAATATATTTTATAATAAAATCTAGAATAGTATTATTCTTTGACTATATACATATTATATATAAAAGCAAGACTTCCAACATATTAATCGTATTACTTCTTTGGGAAAGGGATAGGACTAGATAAGACAGATACTTAGTATGATAATAAAGCTCCGCTTATGGCAACACTGCACTTGCATGTTGTAATTATTGTTAGAACAGTGTTGCAAGCGCCTCTGATGTTATTTAGGCGAATTAGTTTGAAGCTATCATAGCCAATTTATAATTATTTAACATCAATGTGTATTCAAATTAAAAGGTAGAAATTTTTAACCAAAATGAATTCTATGAATTTGAATATAATTGTTTCATTTAAATAAATCACATATTAACGTTGATTTAACGATTTTTATCGTTAATATTTTATACGCAAAGAAAAAATATGGTTGATGTAGCTATAATCGAAGAGACGCGTATAATGATTAACCTGTATGGTTGTAGTCAAACCATATTACTATTAAAAAATACATAATAGAACCATATTCTTATATTAGAACCATATTATTGTCAACCCTAATAATAATTGTTAAAATAACCAAAATTTGTTTAGGCATAAACACAGTATAATAAAAAATCAATAAAATATAATAAAAATTAATATATTCTTAGCATATCAAAGTATATTTTGATATTATAATCAACGATAAGCAAGATATGAATAACTCAAATGATTATGTAATTAAAAACTATTCAATGTTATGTGGACCCGTTGGTTTTAACATTACAAAGTGCAACACGGAAAAAAATAACCATATACGGACACCACTACGTGATAAAAGACCAAAAAAAAAGACCCATGTCTCCCAGTTTTGCCCAAAGTCCTCCAGGTTTTTTTTTATGGGCCCTCAAAGATGTGGGGCCTCGATGTCATTTTTGCAAAAAAATTATCGTTTCCTCAAGCTCATATTTTGCAAACCGTTTTCCCCTGTTCAGGTCCATAGGTAGCAAACCGTTCAAAATTCAAGGAAACAATTAACTACAAAAATGAACCTAAGATCTCAATAAACAATCTTTCTAGAACATGAACTTCCTAGGAATGATTCTTAACACCGTTTAGGTAGCGCTTAGGTAGCCGCAAAAGTGAAAAATTTCCCGACAATTTTTTAATTTCATTTGTTTTTGCTTTACTTCAACATTGAGATACTATAAAGCCTTTTCCCGTAAGTGAAAAGGCATGTTGCAGGTGTCATTGTTATACTATTACTGATTTTATTAATCTTAGGGTTGTAACAAAGAGTACTAGCATGGATATTTAGTAATAATGATTCAGTGTTGTAGGGATTAGTAGTCTCAGCAGGGATGGCACTACAATACTATGCTATCTATTAAAAAAATAAAAAAAATATATTCGTATTATGTTTATAATGTTGATGGCCCTGGACTTGCAAATCGCACTGTCTTAAGCTGTGGATCCAAATCGTCGTCCGAATAGTCCGAATCTGACTCTGATTCAGAACTTATGGTATCCACAGGCTACCTATGGACCTGAACAGGAGAAAAAAGGTAAAAAAAAATTGAATTTTTTTAAAGTTTTTTGCGATTTTGACAAACGGTTTAAAAAATATGAGCTTGAGGAAATGATCATTTTTTTTGCAAAAATGACATCGAGGCCCCACATCTTTGAGGGCCCATAAAAAAACCTGGAGGTCTTTGGGCAAAACTGGGAGACAGGGGTCTTTTTTGTTTTGGTCTTTTATGACGTAGTGGTGTCCGTATATGGTTATTTTGACATGACTTAAAAAATTAAACAGTGTGTTATTATATTATTTTGAAATACTTATAAAACTTTTGTTGTGGTTTGATGTTTTATTTTTGGGCGTGGTAGGTATTTAATGATGAAATTCTAACCAGAACTTGTTTAACGTGACCAATACCAAATATACCATATATTGTTAAATAGAATAAAATGTAGTTCCCGTTGCATCATGGTGTAGTTTAATTTTCTAGTTTAATTTTTCTTTTTTAATTTTTTAATATTACATCAGAAATGTGCTTCAGTGTAGAGATTTTCATTGGTATTTTCATTACTTTAAGAGTTACATATTCTAACAGACTGGTCCTTTTTAGAAATGTTTCTCAGAGATGTCTTAAATGTGGTGATATTGTATTAAAAATGTCACACAAACCACAAAAGTAGGATATATAGCCATACATAGACCTATTGTTTTTTTAATTAAGTATGAGAAGTTTCAAAAATAATTTGTTGGAAGGTTCAATTTAATTAATATTGGTCCACAACCGCGAACAGAGATTATCCAGGAGATTCAACTTGGTAAATATCGACGTAAGCAATAAGTAGTTTTAACAACACTGCGCAACACAGCAAATGGAGATTCTTAGGAGCTATCTGTCCTTGTTAAAACGCCTAATAAGTCCTTCTAATAGACTTGTGTCTATATAACAAGAAATACAATTTAAATTATTGAGATGGAAAGCAAATTTCAAAAATGTATAGTTCTAGAACTTCTGTTCTACGGTGGTATTTAATGGTAAAAACATAAAGGTCTAAGATATCAAACAACAAAAGTGGGAAAGCGTTAATGTAATTTCATTAAACATTGGTGCATTTATAGTATGATTTAAAATGAAAGAAATCTACAACTAAGCCTTTCGAATAACCAACCTGTCGTGCCGCAAAAATAATGATTACAAATGAGCAAATATGGACGTAAAAGGCTGATACATTTTTGTAAACAGTCTCATAGAAAAATTCTCGAAACTGAACCAAAGAAATAATTATAATATAGAGCTTCGTTAAATCTCGATAACCATCGACTCTATACCAATAAGATTACATACCTGAAGGAAAACAAACTAAAACAAAACCTTAAATTTGTCTTATGGAGTCATAATTGAAATTGTAGAAATTCCAAACCCCATGACAAACTATTCTATATCTACATAGTCTTTCCAATTTCTGTATGAAAATGGAATTAATTTAGCAAAATTATGAGGTTTTATTCAAAGCTTAATTCATAAAAAATGACCAAAAAAAAAAAGAAATATGTTTATTTTATACAAAAAATATTATTTGAAACGGACGCGTTACACAAAGCAAAAAATATTAAAACAACTTTTTGATATACAAAGTTCTCTTGGTAGCTAACAAACTGAAGCTCCAACAGACCTTACTTCCCACCATAGTGTAGTTAAATATAAAATATTCTAGTATGTAAAAAAATATGCAAAATATCTTTATAGCAGCACACTCTCATAAATATGTAACTAAGTACTGCGAGTATAAGTATTTATAACTGCGTATATGTGACACTTTTCCACACAACAGGCAGTCAAAATTCATTGTGAGAATTTATTTATTTCCAACCATCCATCTTATAGTCATAAAGACCTGGTGGTTTCAACAAAAACCAACAGCGTCAACAAAAAATGCTAAATTTAATAACATATGGCATCATGCTGTTTATAATCATATCATTATACAATAAGAACACAACATCAGCGCTGGTGGTGGTGGGGCAAACAAACACACAACGTGCAACATTTTACGAGTACTAGAACACAATGTTTTACATATCTGCTGTTCATATCAAAAATATAAATGTTTGCTATTTTTAACAAAATTTTCTGCTTGCATTTTTAGTTTTTTTTTTGTTGTTGACTTGAGACAGCAAATGTTGTGTAAAAAATATAAATTAATATTAAAAAAAACCTTTAGTCGCATTATTTTATATGTTCGTGGTGTAAGTTATTAAATTTTTATGCAAATTAAAGCTGACACATTTCATTGCCAATTTTAAGGCAAGTAATTGAAGTTACAGAAGAACAACAATACCATTGTTTCAATATCTTTTAAAAGCGAAAATATATTTTTGGGTTTATTAGTTGAACTAGTCATCAACATAAAAATGAATTGTTAAGTAGGCTTAAGTTCGTTTATTCTCTTTAACTACTCAATAGGTTTAAAATAATATTTTTAGCTGATCAATTTCCAATTAAATGCGAGAACAATTTTATTTCAGATACTAGCAGAATGTAATGCATTTTCTGGATCGATATATCCGTATTCAGCATACTTTGTATACATCAACAAAAACAAGAGGGAAGCTTTATATAGTGGTAGACTTCGATCTAACCAGGGTATGAAAACAAAGAAAACGTTTCGGTAACGTTTCAAGCAAAAACAAAAAACGTTCCGAAAAAAAAGACAAAAATAAATGAAGCAGCCGTTCTTAAGCCTAGCAAAATATACTACTTCACCGTATGCAGCTTTGTATGGCAATGCCGAGTTGTTTTTGCTTACAAACCTGCTTACGTATGACATGATATTTGTTCGCGCTGACCCACTTAGTAGAATTTCCTTTTAAACGGTCAATGCAGCGCAGTATAGATGTTCTAAAATCATACGATATTAAGTTCGTAACTCCTCGTAAATTCGAAATTTAATTATCTCTGCCTTACAGTTGTGCTTTTTAAGTATGCACTACTGTAAGGCGAAATGTGAAAAACTCGTTGTTTTTTTTTTTTGAAAACTTAACATTTTATTTCATACAAAATTGCATTTATTTCTTACTATTAAGAGATTTTGTATGGCAGGAAAAGATTTTACTGCTTCCAAAAACCCAATTTTGTTTTGAGGAGGGAGGGAGGTTTCTGTTTGGCTTTGTTTTACTTACCGCAAAACAAAAAACATCAAACGTTTCGTTTATTTTCGTACTCTGGTTCTAACTAACTGATAATGGGTGATTGGAATAAAATTCATATTCTATTTATTAGCTAAATTTTGGTTGGTGTCTAGGCTGACCGAATTCCTTATGATACATTAAGTTACGAAAATAACTATTTTTTGTATCTTTAATAAAAAATAGTTTTAACCAGGGAGCAAATTACGACTTTCGATATTAATCGAAATTTCAATTGAAATTAAATGAAAATTTCAATCGATATCGAATGCCATAATTTGGTCCCGGTTCTTTAGCCATTGCTATTTTTCTAAAATATTTTTATTCGACTAATACATTGCACAGTCGGTTAGAATCAAAATATTTTGGAAATAATTCAGCCACTTGTAAAGGCTATAGGTTTATTGATGCAAAATATGACGAGAATAACAGAGGAGTATGCAAGCTAAGATTTTGCCGCTGGGTATTATTCGTTTACCAGGGGTGGCACTAGGAAATTTTTTAAAGCTTGGCATTTCTTAATTTTTTTTTTGATTTTCAATAAATTTTCAAAATTATCTTTTTATCTGTAAATATTAAAATCAAAAGGACCAGCAATATTTTTTTTTATAGAAACATATTTTCTTAAGGAACAGATAAAAAATTTATATTTACGCGTAAGTTGACTATAGGCGCTTACGTTTACACCGAATTTCGTATAAAAGTAATGATTCTTGATTCAATTGACCTATTTTACATCGAATTTTGAATTTAGCTTTTATGTTCTAAAATCCCAAAGTTTAGGTCGGAAAAAGAGGACTGCTGTAAAAAAGCTTTATATACTCCCAATTATAGCTTAAAAAAGATCATGATCCTAGCTTATATAAGGATGGACTTTATGGGCAAAATACTAAAAAATTCCAATTTTGCGATTATTGTTTTTTATTTTGGGAATTGTGAGATTTCCTTAACCTTAATGTTACAAATTTGTATACCCTTTGAAGAAACTTTCATTTGAATCGTTAAACTTGTAAAAAAAAAATTTTTGCATTTTGAATATTTTTACTTTCCTCTTTATATTCATAAAAGTTACACAAGATTAATGTGCTTTTAAATATAAAAATTTGGTCTCATGACATTGGCATTTACTATGTAATATTTAAGAGTTTGAGTTTTATTAACAACTTTGCTTTTTAACATTCTCGTATTCTCGGTTATTTTTTTTTAATGATATAAAATTTTAATATTTGGTTACATATTAATTTTAATGATAAATAATAATTCAATATCTGAGTGATTTATTACGGAAATACTTTGTATTTGCTGCTTTCAAAGAGCCTGCTGATGTGCTCTTAAAAATTAAATCCGATTATAAATAACTTAATAAGATAATATTTTAAATTAAATTCATTTACAGCCACTTATCAATCATTGGCAAACAATAAGTATATAAAATATAATTTTAATTAGCATTGACGTTACTCTATTTTGATTGATAATGTAAGCGAGTAGTATTTACAATAACGCCAATGTATTAAGTATTAAATTGTAACGAAAATATTTAAAAGCACTAGACAATCGATTTGCGAAAGGAATACATATTTAAACCTACAAATTATAATGTTGGGAAGTATAAATCTTAAACTAAATTTCAAACTTTTTTTCCCTTTTTTGTCAACACGGAATGTTGTTCTAAAAAAATATTTTCAGCTCTCTATCGCTAAAGGAATATTATATTATCAAGTAAATAAAATATTACTAAATATGTAAGTTCGAAGTATAGTCCCAAATAATTTTAATAATTGATTATGATACCAAAATGCACGAAAAATTCTAATCAAATAAAAACTAAAGATATTAATAATATATTGCAAGTGGAAAATTGTCAGTCAGATAATTTTTACGAAAGGAAGCATCAGAGTTTCAAGGAATAAAGTCGAGCTCTTGTGCCTGCTTATAAGATTAATCACTTCACAACTGAGAAGAAGCAACAATCAAATTGGTGAGTCTTACTGGTAGAATCAAATCTATCTAGAAAACAAACATAGCACCATTGTTAAATCTATATTATGAGCTATATGTATTATAATCAGAGTTTAGAATTTTTAATTTATCAGCTTCGAATTTTCATCATTTATGATATTTCTCATAAAAGAGATTTAAAAAATTCTATATTTCTTTTCTCACGGTCATAAATGCCTACGATTACGCAAGAATGAGTCTAACTATTTGTTTTTTTTTAGCATACCATACAAAAAGAAATTAGCTCATTCAACAAATAAATTGCCTCATTCTCATTAATGCTGTTTTTCATAAATGTTTGAAGGTTTTTATAAATGAACGTTTTCATTTATGAGTGTTCATTTATGAAATTTCACAGAAATGAGATTTCTAAAATTTTATATTTTTTTTTCATGGTTATGCTCTTCCTACGATCACACATGAATGAAAGTAACTGTTTGTTTTGTTAGCATACATACGTGAACGGTGAAAAGCGAAGAATTGCCGTATAACTCATATGATAAGTAATAAATTCGCTCATTCTCATTAATGCTCTTTTTTATAAAAGTTTGTATTTTTTTCTTTCTGTTTTAATTTATGGGTTTTCGTTTATGAAGTTTTTCATCAATGAGAATTTTTTCTAAAAACTGCATACGTCGGAAGTTGACCATTACAAAATATATGCATATATGCACCTACACATATGTATATAAATACATACATTTATGGGAATGCTAAATCCGTATATTTTTCTACGATCTTTTCACTTATGAAAAATTAACAAAATTGTAAATTCTCATATATGAGCAAAAACAAAATACTTTTGCATTTTTTTTTTTTTTTTTTGTTTTATTTAAAATTTGTTCATAAATGAACAAACACAAGCTTTTTTCTAGTCTATCACACATGTATGAAAAGAAGCAGAAAAAAAAACTAAATTGTACATACTTACACATGATTGAGCAGTAAGTGAACATTTTGATACTCTGATTATAATCTATACATATAATAAAATACTAACTCAATTCCTGTCTGTCTGTCTTTCTGTTTTTGTGTTCGCATCCCGTAAAAAAACTACGGGGTGGATTTCAACAAAATATTGGGAGGAGGTACCTTAGTATACCGATTCCATAGGATACTCTTTTTCCGTAAAACTATCTTAGTTCCAAGAGAAAGTGAAGCAAAAGTAGTCCAAGTACGTCGATTTTTTTTATCGATTTAAAAGTACTGCATACTTTAAGGTATCTCTTATTTTTGAAAGTGAGATATTTTAAACATGATTGCACAACAGATGGCGCTGTTTTAAAATAATGACAAAATATGTATTGAAAGCCAGATATTTTCAACCGGTTGCGCCCAGATGGCCCTGTTTTAAAATAATGTCAAAATATTAATTACTTACCAGTAGCCAATTGAATAAAATTTGTATTTGATTTGTATTTTTACTTTGAGGAATTACATTGTTATTAAAATATTTTAAACACCTTTTATAGAGCCTTATAATAATGTTTAGAATTTTATATAAATTTTAGAATTTTATCCAGGGATGGATACTTGTATAAAAAGTAAATACGTAAGAGTCTTAACATTTGGTGTCAATTACTTTCAAAACAAAATCGAACAAAATATTGTCAGGACGCAAACAACGTGTGTGGGCACAGCTACTACTTAATAACATAAGAAATCATCATCACGTAAACTTATTGTATCGTTTGCGTGATAGCAAAATAATATCATCAAAACAATGTATTATTTCATCAAGACAACTTTGGAAATACACACAGCTTCTGTGGCAAAAGAAATGATCGCTTTTCCATTGAATTTTAAAATTGACCTGGGTGGCAAACTATTGATATCTATTAAATTTATAACGGTTTATGAGGAAATCAATATATGAAATTACTTTGAAATTCCAAGAAATTTTCATATTGTTGTGGGTAGTCCATATCCATCCATCTTTTTATTAAAATTTCTTTTAACCTATAAAAACTACAACTATTAAAGAAAATATATAAAATTGGTTTTTAAAAATTCTTGGAAGTTGTAATTATTATTGACAATTTACGTTAACTATTCGTTACATTTCAGTTCTCCATTTTCATTTATGTTCACAATTAGTATTTAACAGAATAAGAACACAAAAAAAAACGTATCTTACGAATGCACTTCAAAAGCAGTGAACAACAAGTACAAAATGCACTGAAATAAAACAGCATTTAATTTGCAATTAAAAATTATTTCCCTCAATTAAAATGTACATAAAAAGGCATTATTACACCCTCTATAAGTACATAATGAAAAAGTTTCGTTTTTAATGTACGACTATCATAAATTGTTCTTTTTTTTTCTTTCTTTTTTGTTTTGCGAAATATAAAAACCATAAAATCAAACCACAATTACATGCATAATATTTGTTGAACTCGTATTTAGTAGCAACATGTATAATTTGCAATTTTCCCTTGTACTAGTGCATAAAACTTCATTGAAGAAAAAAACTAAATAAATAAATAAATGTAATAAATACAAACAAATTTATATCTTCTCGCTACAGTGCTCTACTTCTATAAAGATGAAGCTGCATTTGTGATGTTGCTAGTTTGTTGTTTAGCTTTGTGATGTGGAAGTGCAGTTTCTTTCTGTCTTCCACAAAGAGTAAATTAAGAGTTGTTTTCTTCTCCTACAACAACTAAAGGAAGACATGCGGTATTCACTGTATATAGATACGATTCTTTAACAAGCCGACTGGCACCAGAGAAAAAATATATTTAGTTTTAAATAAAAGAAATAAATTCATTGTAGGAAAATATAAGAAATAAGAAGAAAAAACGCCAAAAGCCCTTGTATGAAAATTTAGACGCCAGGAAATTTGAGATGAACTTTTTTTTTCAGGAGTTTGACGTAAAGAAAACACAAAAAAGGCAAATAAATTAAAAATTTAAACAAACTAAATTGCAGTGGCTTGCAAAGTATCAAGTAGATTTACAATTATTTGTTTTCTATTGAAATAATTTTAAATCGAAATTGGTTTTATGCTGGAACTTTTTAATGCCTTACAAATATTTTGTAATTTATTTTAATTGATATTAAAAATAAATAAATAAAAGTTAAAAGCAGGCAGTATTGCATTGCCCACGGCTCCAACACAGGCAATGTTGGTATTGCTGCTTTAGAACTAGCAGATATTCATTAGGTGAACGGCTGCAAAATCAGCTTTGCGTTTGAAGAGCGATTCCACTTAGGTCGAACATTGGACATAAGAGTACTCTACGCCTAATTAGTAAGGCGGTTAGGGAAGCTCAAATGACAGTGGAATGCATAGGAGAAAAATTGTCGAAAGACTGCATCATACACTCATTGCATACTATTCCATACAATGATTGTATGGAAAACGACACCAGCATTTTTATTAATGGTTCTATTATGGCTGGTAGATTAGGAGTAGGTTTATACTCAGCTGAGCTGAATCTGTCCTGCAGCCTGCGTTTGATGGAGTATGTCTCTGTTTACCAGGAAAAGACGGGTGATGCATGCCGGATAGATTGATATTGCACTTGACAACATGCAGATTATAAAATGCATGAGGTTAGTGAACGTGTACTCTAATCTATTGTTGGAATGTGTTTTAAAACTTAACAGGTGTTCCCCGATTAATGAGGTAACGTTGCTGTGGGTTAAAAGGCACATAAGGTCGGCTGGAAAAGAAGCAGCAGGCCAAATAGCAACAGTCTTACAAAGCAGATCCCTATCTGCTTTGAATTTAAGTGACCAGAATACAGATTAGCCCAGTGCGAGCAAAGTTCCTACAACAAGTGAACTTACTAAACCTTAAAAGTTGGATGGAGGCTACTTCATGGAGACACGCTCGAATGGTGCTCAAAGAGCTCCTTTGCAGGAAGGCCAGTAAGGTTCTCAGATAATATGGTGTGTTAGTGTCCAGCAGGAGACTAATCACTGCAGACGATATCGAGTAAAATTTATCATAATTTTTCATTTTGGTATCATGGCACACGATATCGAATAAAAATTATTCTAATTTAATTCGAAAGGAAATGTTTTGAAACAGTGTTTTCTTCTTCACTTGTTGACATATTATTGAGGGTGTTGTAGCTTAAGTGGTTAGCACGTTGACTACTAAGCAGGAGTTCAAATCTCAGCCATGGCAACATCAATTTTTCTGATATGTATTAATTTTTCTCTATAATAATGCATATAACAGCGCCCTCCTTCGCCGGTATTACCACATAGCACTAAATCGCCGGCGAAGTAAAATAATTATAAATTGGCTATGCCTGCTTCAAACTAATTCGCCTAAATAACACTGAGTGGTACTTCTCTTTAAAAAAAAAAAAAAAAATATTATTAATCTATTACAATTTGACATAAATAACGATTTAATACATGTCGAAATAGCATAATTTTGTTACTCGACACGTATCGAAATGTTATACAATACGATAGTTTACTCGATATCGATTCTGGCTGTTAATGTCCAGCACTAAGTACCTCTATTAGAAGCTTCGAAAATGTAGCTGCCTTGGGGGAACTAAGCCTTAAACTAGTGGTACCAATTACTATAGACGCCGTGATGAGAAAGAAGGCCGGCAGTTAGCCGTCGAAATTCTGAAATAACTAATATCAAGTGTAGTTAAGGTTGTTGTAAATTTTTTTATTTTTGTAAATTTTATTTATTTTTGGTCAAATCAAACCACTAAGTTCTTGGGTCCCTTTTCGACCCTCTTCGTTTGTTAATGATTTATGATGGTTTCCGACTAGAAATTTACGAGTACATAACTTTTATGGAGTCTCGTGCTGTCACTAGCCATTTACTATCGACTGTTTAGATTTCAGACTAGAGACTGATACATTTCAACCGACATTCTTCCTCTTCACAGAGTCTATGTTAATTGCTAACATTTGCTTAAGGGTAAAGTTCTCACACAATCTCAATTTAAATATATGTCTGTCCGGAGTCCAAAGCTTTTTTATGTTAACCTTTTTTCAGGTACAATTTAAAAATCAAGGTAAGACGATACTTACAGTCTTACCTTGATTTTTAACTTTGTAGATAATACTTGACAGTTCGTGACCTGTTATCAACGCAGTTAACTTCTTTCTATTTTGTAGTGAAAAAAATTCTATAGTCTTTGGTGGGAATCGAACCTACAATACTGGACTGATAGATCAACACACTACCTGCTAGCCCACCGAGGCATCCTGCCGTAAGTTACAAATCGGTTGCCTATAATCTTTAAGGAGGAAAAGGTGTCGAAAACGATCCATTAAGCAAGTGGTCTGCTTCGTTACTCCATCTGTATTAATAATCATCAAAAAATCTGGAGTGGCCTACACTCAACTTTTCCATACCTCGTGGAAACCGATATTTTTATAGATTTTATTATATTAAGAATACAAATTTTAAGTTTATTGAAATCAAGAAAATAATTATTTTCGGGTTTTGGTGTCAAGTAAGCTACCCCCTTCCCGATTATGACCAAAAATATGTATATGAAAAAATTTACCAATTCCGTGACTTTTTGCATTAAGAATATTTTTTCGACAAAAAAGTATTTTATTTTTTAACATAGTCTCGTTTAAGCTGGATCCATTTAGTCCAGCATTTTTCTTGAGTTTTTATTATTTCCTTCAAACTATAAGATTGTTCAAGGCCCTTAAAATAGGTTACGGACACAAAAGAACTCAATAAAGGACTTTTGTAACCATTAAAAACTATGCTACAGACTCCCCAGAGTATTTATTAAGCCTCTTTATAGCTTAGGTGATGGTGTTTTGCGTAAAAAAATACGTTTATCAGCAGAAAAAATACGTTAATTGCTTAAAACGGCTGTCAGAAAAAAATTAGCCCAGATTTTACGCTAAAAGTTCTGTAAAATATAAAAGTTATAGGGAGCAATGTAGCATTAAAAGTTACTGCGCTCCATTTCTCAGTTTCCTTTAGTTTTAAAGTAGGCTGAAAATGTCTAAAAAGAAAAAAAGTATTTTCACCAATTAAAGGTTTTAATTGGTTTTACATTAAAATTTAATTAAATAATTAATTGATTCAATTATTTTTTTAATTATAATTTTTATATTTTTTACTCAAATATATATTTGAATCAATTAAAAAATTAATTGAACTTTAATTTAAGACTAATTAAAACCTTTATTGGCGCAAAAAATTCTGTTATATTTAAAACTTCTTTAACCTTTTGAGAGTTTGAGAAGCCTAGAATTGAACATTATAATAAAAAACAACTCATAATTTAAGACTGTCTGTTTTTAAGTTTCAAAACACTTTAAGGTCCATTATTATAACATGGCAATAGCTGATGTTATAATAATGGACCTAACAAGTATTTAGCATATAATTGAATTTTTTTTTTTTAATTTATAAAATTCATAAATGAATTTAATTTCGCTTAAATTATTTACTTAAAATAAAAAAATGTTAACAACCTTTACATGAGTAAATTATACAAGCTCTGGTTATTAGTAGTCCCATTGTGGTTGGGGTCGTCTTAAATTTTGCAATCTTCCTAAATGTTTGATGTTAAATATACAAGTGCATTGCATCGTTTATACGCCTCGTTGTCATACAACAACTCCCTATTTGTTAACAAATATGCAATAGCAGCATCCCTTCTTAAAAATAATGGAAATATTCCCCTGACATTCTTCACCAAATAGATCCTGTTAAGCTTGTGCACATTGTACGAGTATGTGCACTCTGACAAATAAAATGACAACTTTGGTTGACATATTGCTAACAAGACGAAAAAGAAAATCCAACATATAACACATCACACAACAACAAAAAACATATAAAAAAAAATCAAAACAAAAATTCTATAGAAATTGTGTTTGTTTAGTTTTTGGTATTAAACTACAAACTAGAAGAGAAAATTTATAGTGAACAAAAAAAAAAATATATTAACAAATATGTGTTATACTCAGAATACATATACAGGATCCTACATAAATGTTTATCATGTTGGTGATTAAAACACAAATTATTTTGCAGTCGGACAAATTTAATTGAAATAATAAAAAAAGAATTACATGAAAATTAAAATAAAAAAAAAAAAAAAAAATTTTGCTTTGTTACATCAAATATCATCATGTGCAAATGCAGACAAAACTCTCAAGCCCACTTGATTTTGATTACAAAAGGCAAGGAAGCAGTCAAAAGAGTGAAACAAAAAAAAAAAAAGAACTAAATGTATGAATGGGAATAAAATCCCATAAATCATTAAAACTTTTTGCCAAAGGCATGACAATGATGATAGTAAGGAATAAAAACTGTTTGTTATTTAAACGTCCATGTGCATTGTATCTACAATAAGACTTTTTTGTTGAGGGGGTGATGTGATATGTGCCCTGCTCGTGATAGTTTAATGGGGCTCAACAAAAAAAAAAAAACAGAAAAAAACAAGCAGAAAATTACTTTTATGCTTTTTTTCTTTTTGCTGACGTTAGTTTAGTTTGTTTTTCTTGGCAATATTTGATTTTGCTTATTTTATGGGGTAAAAAATCTATAATTTTTTTACTGCACCCATCATTTTCTACTATAAAAACTGCTACATTACAGTCAAATTTCTGAAATTACTTTTGTAAAAATAACTTATTTCAGGCGGTTTTATTAAAAATATTAAGCATTTTATGGAAAATCTGCTTTTATTTGCCAATTTCCATTAGATGCGAGAACGACCAGACAGATATTCCTGCACTCCTTTTATTACTAAAAAACAAGAGTGTCAAAGACTCGTTACCGGGAAAATAAAAATACTTTCAAAAAATGATATTTGTAGCAATAATGTGACAAAATGAGGCATGAATGTACCGCTTCATAAAACTTTTTGACAATAATAGAGAAGTTGAAACTTGTTTGAACTTATATCGGATTTCAAATAAGATTAGATCGATGTTTAACATTTTGTGATAGCCATGCCGGTTCTGCACCATCTATTCAATCTGTTGTTTGTAATCGAATCTTATCCTCTGCACGCAAAGAAAAACCATGGTTATGGTATGGTCACAGGAACCACATTATGTTCCCTGTAACAATATATGGTTGCAAAGAACACATTGTAGTTGTTTGTAACATTACTTTAGTCCCGGTAAAAAAGTGTTGTTCAAAATTTTATCATTAAATGGTTACTACGTACAAAAAATTCAACATGGTTGCTTTTAACTATTTAATGTTTAATCCACAACCAAAGTTTTTTTCGTAGGTAACCAAATGATTTTTAAAAATAAAAAGTATTTGTTTGTTTATGTCATCGGAGTTTTTTGGTTTGTGCTTTAAAAAAATAATAAAAAATGTAAAAACAATTGTTTCGGGAATTCAATTTAAAATTAAATATTTAATTATTTCTTTTTCGCTGTTAAATTGAGCGCGTGGCAGCCATCTTTCCTGCATACCCGTAATTCGAGTCCTCTCGGTGTGAGACTGTAATTAATTTTTAATTTTTAGGTCAGAAAAATTAATAAAGCCTCGAAATCATGAAAATCAACAGGGATAATATTACTGATGAAATGTTGGCAGATACAAAACGAAATTGTTCGGTGATGTAATTTACCAGGTGACATTAAAAGTGAAGATTTCTATACCTGAGCTGAAGAAGCTGATGATGCTACAAACTCAATCGTTGAGACCGGCGTTGATGTTGTTCTCAATCACAGTTTACATGAATGCTTTCGGAGACATGAAAGACTTTACTTTGTACTTGAAAGACTACATGAAAAGGTGTTGGCTGAATTGGAAAAGAAATCCCCCGAAATTGATGTCTTCAAGAACAATTCTTTACTGGTAAATCCATGAACTGCGATGATATGGGCCATGTGCGAATGCCGTTAAACCAAAGTGTTATCTCCCTTATATCATTGAAACACGGTTTGGAAGAAGAAAAATGCTAATTAAAGGTTTTTTTTTTCTATGTATTAATAAAATCGTCTGCTTTTTATATAAAATCATTAATAAAAAATAATAAATAATTTTGTATTTTAAAATGTAAAAAAACTGACATATTCATTTCATATGACATTTTTAATCGTACTATAATCGTTAATTTAACCCTAATATTATAATGTTCAACAATCATATGGTCTCACTACAACCATAATATGTTGCTCTTAGATTATGGTTACCTCAACCATATTTTTCTTTGCGTGTGGGACAAGTCGCCTTTTTTCTTCTTTTGTGAAAACGACATCATAACAGGAAGTTCATAACCATCAACGGTGAGCCGTATAGATGTGATACAAATAAATGCTGAAACCTTTTTTCCAAGGCTCTAATTTGAAGGCGAAGCCTTCGCAATTAGGACATATGACAGCAAACCTTTTAAAGCTCTCAAGTCTTCATGTATAAATAACGCAGGAATATTCACTAGCTTCCTAACGGGCCATTACAAAGTGACAAATAACCTAAACATACGAATAAAAGTTAAAACCTTTTTTCCAAGGCTCTAATTTAAAGTCGAAGACTCTGCATATGACAACAAACGCTTTAAAGCTCTCAAGTCTTTAAGTACAAATAATGCAGGATTATTCACTAGCTTTCTAATGGGGCCATTGCAAAATAAAATGGGTAGATTTATAACAGTCCACATGATTTATAGATTTATAACAGTCCAGGCTTAATATGAAATTATGCTTTCTGTTCGTTGGCATGTTTTTATTTATTTAGGCAAATGGTAAAATCTTATTAACAAATAAATGTTCTCCTGTACTAACAATGTATCCTTCACAGTTGACAGGATTAGTAAACAAAGATTTCACACCACTGTTCCAATGAAGAGCAAGATATGTCTGAAGTCAATTCAACACCGTGTGAAGTCAATTCAAAACCGTGTATAATAAGTTTGCTTTTAGCAGCATGCATATCTATCAGTATCTATGCGTAATTTCTCATTCGGCATAGTCTAGTAGATGAAGGTACTTTAAGAGAAATTAAATACAAAACAGAGCAGAACTAAAGGACTATATTTTGCAGCCGTATCTAACTGGCTGACACCTTGTTTACTCGTTTACAATCATATAGTTTGATTTCTAGTTACGTGTAGTGTAAATATAAGGTCTGTTTTGCAGCTTCTTCATGGCTGAAAGGAAAAGGAAAAAGAAAAGTTCCTAAATCTCACTCAATCAGACCTTGTGAAATTTGGTAAGATTCTCATATTGCTATCGAATGTATAAATTTGGTATTTTTCTTGTAAAATTAGGACATTTTTTCCTGACACCCGCGTATTCTTACTTTTTACATATTCTGCCTAAATGGTTGATACAAATTTTAGTTCGTTTATATAGGAATCATCTCCATGAACTACCATAAACACATTACAACACAATGCGATCTGGAAGCTCTAAGATGCAAAAGAGTTCCCAAGAAGATAATTAAGCTAATTTAGGAGCTCTACAACAGCGCCTATTGTTCTATACGAGTACTTCAAGAGGGCTCATAAAGCAAACCTATCAAACCAAACGTCGGAGTACGTGGAAGCTGTGTTTTGTCCTCAATATAGTTTAACATTGTACTTGACGTAGTTATGAATCACTTTATGCTTACGCAGCAATGTTTTCCTTGGGGCCCTCACTATAGGTTAGATGATATCGACTATGCAGATGAAGTCTGCCTTCTATCACAACGCTTCTCTAGCATGCAATCCAAGATTAAAGCCTTTGCTAAACAGGCATCTTAAGCCGGCTTTCAAATTAATATCAACAAAACCAAATCCATGCCCATAAATTCATCATGTAACACCAACTTCTAGCTTACTGGGCAATCCATTGATGATGTTGCAGGAAGATATTAAGAATAGAGTTTTTAAGCCAAGGCAAGCTTATGGTACGCTGAACTAATTCTGAGGATCGCAAAATATCTCAATTCATACCAAAGTCAAGGTTTTTACCAGCAATGTTAAGTCTGTGCTTTTCTATGGCTACGAAACATATTCCATCGATAAACTAGTCACTCCGTCGAATATAACCCCCCAGGGTCTAGGAGACCTAGAAAACCTACAAATATTTGGAGATGACAAGCTAAGAAAGAATTGCATGAGCCTCGTATTTCCAGTAGTGAAATGAAACGGTTGTATGATGATAAAATCAAATGAAAAACATTATTTGCGGCTCTATGTTCCACTGGGATTAAATATATACATATGTCTCCGTAAACTGATGGGTAAATTTCCAATAGAATACGGGTTGTTGCATAAGTCTGTGTCAAGTTTACCAAACTTGTAATTATCCCCACGTACATTATCTGAAATATTATTAACAACATACCATGTAAAAGCACCCTTAACTGCAGTGTAATAACAACATAAATTTATATATGTTTAGTAATAATTCTCATTTACTGTTGTCATATTTTTCGGTGAAGACCGTCGTCACTGGCTGTTGTTTTGGTACGTTTGGCGAGCGCTTTCGATGTAAAGACATCATTTTCAAGCCGAGTTTAAAATTGTACAATTTTAAAAATTAGTACAATTTTAAACTCGGCTTGAAAATGATGTCTTTACATCGAAAGCGCTCGCCAAACGTACCAAAACAACAGCCAGTGACGACGGTCTTCACCGAAAAATATGACAACAGTATTTTATTTACTGGCGGAACAAATCCAATCAATTTAATACCAATTCTCATTTAGTTTATTTTAAAATAAGTATGTGTTAAAGGTTGGCAGTCAACCGGCATGTTGCAACCCGGGCACTTGTAACATCTAAAAGTCTCGGATATTATACGTTACACTTGTATAATAAGATAACCTGCGAACTAGTTATCTCCTGATCCATGCGTATCCTTCCAACACACCTGAACCAACTATTTGACGAACCAGTTGGCGTGCATCAGTTATCGTAATTTTGTATTCGTATTGTAATTAATTATTGTAGTAAATAAAGGAAAACAGATTAATTAAGCCCAAGAAGGGAAAAATAATCTTTTATATTACTTAAGGTTTGTGGATCCGTAAGTGGACCCTGGACGAGACTAAGCTACCTCAGCCTACGATAAAACCACGTTACAAGCTTATTCAACTTTCGCTGATCTCAAATATTAAAACGGTGTTTTTTGAACAGTCCTTTTAAATACGATTAACTCTTGTACATTGTATCTACTCTAGATTTAAGACATGGAGGAATTTTCATAATCGGAATAAATATTCAAAATAAAAATGGCGTCAATTCTCGATTCCAATCAACCCGATACTTCTCTAAAAACCTTTTCTTATACATGAATCAATTTTGCTTACAAAAAAAAAAAAAGAAAAAAAACTACTTAAACTATTTTCAAATAATCAAGCAGCTCCAATTTTTCCCTTGCTACCTCTATAAAGCGCCACAAAATATGTCAGCACACAGACTATAACTTTTATGTAGGCGTTGCATAAAAATCTTTTTATAAATGTGAGTTTTGTTTGGTTGCTTCTTCATGTCTTAATTTTGTATGCTTTAGAGAGGTTAAAAATCAACAGCTCCCTCTTAATAAACACACACACACACATAGAATAAAAACTTTATTATACGCCTATGTACGTGTGTGTTAATTTGTGTTTCTTATAAGCATTTTGTTGGTCTTGTCAGTTAGCGGCATTTACTTTTAATTTATAACTCTACATGCAGCATGAAAGTTTTCTTATTGTTTGATTTTCTGTTTTGTTTGTTGCTCTTTTTTTTTCGTACTTTTCACGAACAAAAGGCAAAAAGTTTTATTACTCCGAGATCATTTGGGTGAATCAACACAACCCCCAGACAAATTCTACAAACACATATAATTGCCTTGTCTGTCCATTGTTCTGCCTACCAAGAGGCATGTGGTGTTGGTGGTGGTGGTGGTGGCAGCGTAGAAAAGTTTTTACTTGGTTTGCTGGTATTTAGTTTTTTTGTCGTATTTTTTTGTGCAAAGTGACATAAGACATCAAGACATGTAATTGTTACTAATATATTAAGACACTTATAATTAATACTGAAAAGGTTTCATACACACATACATACATAGACTCTTAATTGTTTACTTATTCCTAAATGTATGTGAAAAATATTTCACTAATTAATACTTAACAGTATCCTGTTATAAGCGTGATGATATCGTTGTCAATTGAAATTGTCACAGTGACACTTTAGATAGTTAAACAATTTTTGTGTGTAATTTCTGGATGATGACAACACTTGAAAGTTCCTTTGTTTCAACAAACTGACATGAAGTTGACAAAATAAGTTTTCGATTTTTTTCTATTAATTTGCTAACTTTTACAAATAATTTCCGAATTTTATTTTTGTTTACTGTACGGATGGATTGTATGTAATTCCTACAAAAAACTAAATTTACTTGAAAAATCTACTCCTATAACCTTTTTCTGAAAAATGAAAGCTTGTCATTTCTTTTGTCGTTTCCATAACATTTGTTGAAGACCAACCTAATAAAGTAAAGCTAAGCTTCTGAAGAGATTTTTACTTAAATGTATGTATACTATTATCAATCTGGCAACTATATTTTCGTTTGTGCTCAGTGTAAGTTGACTTTTAATCGAATTTCAAAGTAAATTTTTTTCGAAAACAGCTGTTTAGTTCGGGACTGTTTTATCGCAGTATTCTGTTGTGTGATCATATTCATTTATAGCTCAGTAGGTAAGTCAAAAACCAATACTATCACATTTGGAGTAAGTACATTCCACGAGAGTTCCACTCAATTGGCCACTACCACAGTGTGATTTATAGCTTTTGGATTATATTATACAGGGTTGCCCACATGGGTTATTGATTTATTCGAACAATATTGTGCTGTAGCTTAAGTGGTTAGCACGTTGACTACTAAGAAATGGTCACGAGTTCAAATCTCAGCCGTGGCAACATCAATTTTTCTGATATGTATTAATTTTTCTTTATAATAGTGCATATCACAGCGCCCTACTTCGGCGGTATTATTACATAGCACTAAATCGCCGGCGAGGTATAATAATTATAAATTGGCTATGCTAGCATCAATCTAATTCGCCTAAATAACACCAGAGGCGCTACAATACTGTTCTAAAAATAATCATAACGTTCAATTGCAATGTTGCCAGAATCGAAGCTTTACTATCACTAACCATCTATCTGTCTTATTACTACTATCCATTTCCAAAGGAAGTACCACAGTTAATGTAGGCATTAACTGCCTGAGTGGTACTTCTCTTAAAAAAAAAAAAAATATATATATGGACCCTAAAAGGTGGTCAAAAGTTGAAATTCGAGAATGCGGTATAACCAAGCCTTACATGGTTGCAGTCATATTCAAACAATAATACACAGAAAAAAATATTTTCACCAATAAAAGGTTTTAATTGGTTTCAGATTAAAATTTAATGAAATAGTTAATCGATTCAATAAATTATTTATTTATTCTGTGTTAAAAAAATATATATTTGATTCGATTAACAAATTAATTGAACCTTAATTTAAAACTGATTAAAACCTTTTATTGGTGAAAAAAATTTTTTTCATTTTCTAATCTTTCTTATAATAAATTTTTACAGAACTTTTTGGCAAACAAATTTCAGCAGAATAAGTCCTGAATTTTAAAATTTGGAAAACTAAGAAAAACAGATCGATTACATAAGAGTCAGTTTATTATTTTAATGAGTGTGTAATATTATATACTAACAAAAAATACTGCTTCGCCGTATGCAACCTTGTATGGGAATGACGAGTTGTTATTGCTTACAAACCTGCTTACGGATGACATGATATTTGTTCGCGATGTCCCACTTAGTAGCATTTCTAAAATCATACGGTATTAAGTTCGTATCTGCTCGTAAATTCGAAATTTGTTAATCTCTGCCTTACAATTGTGGTTTTTAGTATGCACTACTGTAAAGCGAAATGTCAAAATCTCGTTGTTTTTTGAAAACTTAACATTTTATATAATTCAAAATTGCATTTATTTAGAAAAATATATGTGCTTACTATTAAGAGATTTTGACAGGAATATATTTTACTGCTTCCAGAAACCCAATTTGTTTTTGCTGGGATTTTCTCATATAGAAGGCCGTTATTGCTCACATTATTATGCTAAAGTCCCAAACACTAGCCAATTTTTGTTTGGTTTTACTTTGAAAGCAAGCCACATCAAAGACCCTTACTTTTTAGTGCTTCAGTTATGGTTTATGTATTTGCTTTATATAAAGGATCTCGACTCTACTAAAATATGCCGCCTTAAAGTATGCATTGCGTATTTTCGCTGCTTTTTTTTCTCCATTTTTTCATGGAAATAAAATATTTTTATAGAAAAAAAGTATGCGCTCTATTTGAGTCAGAATACTGAGGTACCACCTTACAAAATTTTATTAAAATCCATCCAGTGGTTTTTACGTGATGCTGATGATGATCACAAAAAAGAAGGACAGACAGATAGAAATGAGTTACTATTTTATTATATGTATAGAAGAATAAAAGTTAAAAGTATAATCGAATCAAAAAAATTGTTATTTTCGGTTTGGGATGTCCCTTGCCCCTCTTAATTATATTCTTCATCTTCATATACCAAAGGCACATACTGAATTTAATTTTGTAGAGCTGTGTAGAGCTGCTTTCTCAGCAATAAAGTGAAGTTTTCCATCAATTCATACATACAAAAAACCACTGGCAATATCTGGCGAATATTATTAACTATTTTTCAATATTAATTTGATCAAATATGGCCACAATATGACTGTAAACTACAACTTATTACAAAAAATATACTCACAATCGGGATAGAGATATATCAACAAGAAGTTTTGCACATACCTAAAATGAGAATGGAAATGTTTTAATTAATAAATTAATTAGTAGCCATCAAATATTTTAAGTTCAGTATGTATAATATAAATAATATAAAACAAACAAAAATGTATATTCGGATTTAAAAAAAAAAAAAAAAAAACATTTGTGAGCTACAACTCGACCACATGCTCTACCGTGTGATCACTTAACATTATTCAAGCGTTACAGGATACCATGTGGGTAGCTTTATCCATGCTAAAATGGATTTGTCTAATAAAATCGGAATAGATGCACGCTGTAATATTTAAAAATTAAGACGGTTACCGGTTATTTTCATTTCGTACTTTTGGTTAGATGCAAAAGTTAGGTCGAGCGAAGATTTGGGTCATTAAAACAAAATAAATCACTTTATAGAGATCGTTGAGAAATTTTCTTATTTCAAGAAACATAGAAAAACTAGAGAGATGTTGGACTAAATATATCATACCAAAGGAAAAAACACTTTTTGGCAAAAAAAAATATATTTTATTAAAAAAACCATTGCCTTTGATAAAAGATAATAAATAATTTAAGCATTTTTATTTTTATAAAAAAAAAACAATAAATATTTACATATCTGTTTACGTACGTAAAATAGTAACATTGCACATTGGGTTGAAATTGCTAAAAACGGCTCTTCATTCAGGCGTTATAGATGGCACTTATTTTATCGTTTCGTAGTATTAAGTGGGTCATTACTACTTAAAAGAAAATCACTTTTGAAAAAAAACATTTTTAAACGCCAGGGGTGTTCATTTGTCAGCTCGTATAAATATTTAAATTGCTTTGGTAGCTCCATTTTTAAAGATAAATGAATGAAATTTGGGTAATTTGATTTTTTAGGTTAGTAACTCAACATACAAAAATTCAACGAAATCGGTAAATTATTTCGTATAGCCCCCATACAAAATTTTCCCGGAAGTAGGCCATACTAATCTTTATTTATTAAAAAGTTTTTATTAATATAAATTTACATTTTATGTTTAATACTATTAGTCTTCATATTCGCTGTCACAAAAATAAATATCAGCGGAATTATTATCTTCAGAAATTTCAGGTAATAAGAGAAGGTCCAATACCTGCTGTGGTAACACGCTAATTTAGTTTCTGTAACACACTGTGTAATTTTTTAAGTCATGCCAAAATAACCATATACGGACACCACTACGTCATAAAAGACCAAAAAAAAGAAGACCCCTGTCTCCCAGTTTTGCCCAAAGTCCTCCAGGTTTTTTTTTATGGGCGCTCAAAGATGTGGGGCCTAGATGTCATATTTGCAAAAAACTGATCATTTACTCAAGCTCATATTTTGCAAACCGTTTGGAATTTTGATATACTCTCTGAGGCAAAGTTGTAGCTCTTGTCGTAAAGAACAAAAATTGTTAACATATAAAATCATAACAACTTCATCTTCAAGGTCAAAATCGCAAAAAACTTTAAAAAATTCAATTTTTTTACCTTTTTTCCCCTGTTCAGGTCCATAGGTAGCAAACCGTTCAAAATTCAAGGAAAGTGTCAAGTGCAAAAATGAACCTAAGATCAATAAACAACTTCCTTGAACATATGAACTTCCTAGGAATGATTCTTAACACCGTTTAGGTAGCGCTTAGGTAGCCGCAAAAGTGAAAAATTTGCGGCATTGCCTCAGAGAGTATATCAAAATTTCAAACGGTTTGCAAAATTTGAGCTTGAGGAAATGATCATTTTTTTGCAAAACTGACATCGAGGCCCCACATCTTTGAGGGCCCATAAAAAAAAACCTGGAGGACTTTGCGCAAAACTGGGAGACAGGGGTCTTTTTTTTTGGACTTTTATCACGTATTGCTGTCCGTATATGTTTATTTTTTTCCGTGTTGCACTGTGTAATGTTTGCTCATATTAAAAAATAATAGGATTAGAGCATATTAAAAATCTATTGAAAATATCTTCATTGGACTTTTCACGACTGCATTTCCGTGAAAAATGTTCTCTGTATGATTTAAAATATTTATTACGAGCTTCCTGTGCTTCTCCGATAACTGGCCAATAGGTAACAGTGTATGAGTAATAATCTGCGGACCATGTCTTGTACGTATACATGTAGTCCATGACTATATGTATATGTACACACTTACATACATACATAATGAATGCAGTGAATGCGTTGCTAAGCATACACGAATTTTTCTTTTATGTTGAAATAGAAAACAATATTTTTTCCTTCTTATCGCAAAAAACCCGCAAAATGTTTTTATATGATTTGTAAGTGGACATATCATAGAAAATTCCAAAATTATTTTTTTGACCCCAGCTTCCCCAAACCGGATCTGAATTTCTACTTGAAAGTGAAAAATGATTGTTCTTTACACCAATTTTAAAAAAATATTAAAAATATTTCTACAATAAAAATATTTAACTGAGATACACATTTGAGTTTCCAAATACCTGAAGTTGAAGGTTCCATTGAAAAAATATTACTTTTATGCTAGGAAAATACAAAAATTTAATTAAAAAAAAATTTTCAGTTTTTAATCCTGTTTTTTTAAAAACTTGACAACGCACAACTCGAAAAGTTGATAACGTAGAAAAATGAAAAAGATAATTAGTGATGCACAATTTTGTTTACTATAACCTGAAATAGATTACTTTTTAAAAATATAAATTTTCAATTTTCAATTATTGGGAATTGCAACCCAACGTGCATTGGTTAAAAAAGCAAAAAAGGCTGTTTGGCATTTCTCACTTTCTTTAATGGATTTAGCATATAAATATTCTTTATTTTTCTGGTGCTGGTGCTGGTACATCTACTTCCTTTTTCCCACAATAATAGTTATTTCGCTAAACATTTTTCACATTCTTGTTAGTTGTTTGCCCAAGTTGTTTTTCATTTAAATATTTTTTTGTTGTATACTAAGGTCTAACCGTGATTGCCTTTTTATTGCCGTTTTCGTTTTGCTTTTAAATTTCTGCGGTTGTGTTGGCATTTTTGTTTTTAATCTTTTCGGTTTCTGTTTTCTTTGCGGGCGTTTAAAATAAGAATTTATTGCACTAGATTTTTATGGCTTTTGTTTTTGTTTTGTCAATAATTTAATTCATTTTTTTTTTTTTTTTTTTTGTTTCAGCTATATTTTACCAAATTGTTTGTTTTACATATTTTAGTTTTATTTAAAAGTCATTACAAAATGTACTTAATCATGTTAAGGGTGTAATCACTTTTATTCGATTTTTATGATAATTTATTATGTGGTTGGATTTTTATTTTCCTTTTTTTTCTTCTATTTTCAAAAAGCACAATAGATTTATGGCAGTTGAAATGTTAATGAAGGAAAGTGTTATAAATTTAAAAATAAAACAAATGGTGTTGGTTGTTTTGTGGTCGAAAAATTTTACATAAATTAGGATTTAATTATTGAAAACTGTTTGCTAAGGCCTTTTAATTTACTCTTTTAGTTTAAATTTAAAACCAAAAATAGTGCATTTATATAAGGTTAGTTTAGACTGAACGAAATATACGTTAGCACTGTTGTAATATTAAATGATATTTTATAATAAACTAGCAGTGCCCGCCACGTAGTCAGCATTCTAACAATATTTTGTTGGATTTTTTATTTTTTTTTTGAAAGTAATCCCCACGAAACTTTAAGACTCCTACTTTTATAGTGATTCAGATATGGTTTATGTATTCAATTTATATAGAGGTACCCATCCCTGGTACTCAGGAACATATAGACTTTATATAAAATTCTAAATTTTTTTCTAAAATTGCAATACCATTGTAGAGTTCTTTAAAAAGTGTTAAAATATCCAGCTGACAAAAATAAAAGGTGCTGCCAAGTTTGCAATACCACTAAATCGGTAGTGGTAAAATTGCATAGTTTCACTATTTTTTCTCTTATTTCGCTTCGAAATAAGAAATAAGTATTTTAATATGCACCGTGATGCCAAGGTACCTTCTTATTTTATTCGAAGTTATCCAGTAGTTGTCATGTAAATTTAGTGTTTTATATTTCATTTCGATCAATAATTCAAAACAACATTTTCAAAAAATAGTTCATGTACTAGCTGTGCCCGCCACGTCGTGGGCATCCTAACAATATTTTGCTGGATTTTGCTTTGAAAGTATTCCACGCCAGTTGTAAGACTCTTACTTTTATACTGCTTCGTTTATGGTTTATATATTTACTATATATAAAGGTACCCATCCCTGAATAAAATTGTGAAATATATAAAAAAAATTAAAAATTATTGTAAAGCTGTGTATAAAATATTTTAAAACCGTTATAATTCCACAAATTAAAAAACAAATCAAATACAAATTTTATTAATTTGGGCCTAATGTTACCCAATAGTGTTCAAAATATCCCAGTTTTAAACCGAAAATTTAATTACCTTGAAACCGGAATTTTCCTTTTTTACTGCATTTTCTCCTCTTTCTCTTGGAAATGAGATACTTTTGCGGAAAAATATCCAATATCCTATATTGTTATCAGGATGCTAAGGTACCTCCTCACAAAATTTAGTTGAAATTCATCCAGTAGTTTTTACTTGATGCGAACACAAATGAAAAGCAGACAGACAGAGGGAAATGAGTTACTACTTTTGTATATCTACAGATGAAACGTAGAATGTTAATGAGCAGGAGCTTGTCTGACAATGAATATTTGTTTAAAACACTGATGCCGAAACAATTACTATCAAACTGTGCTTGTTTTAGAAGCAGCATAAGCATCGCATTTAATTTTCATTGCTGAAATGTAAACAAAGCAATACTTATAGTGTTTGCTAGCTGAGCCCGCCATGTCATGGCCGTCCTAACAATATTTTATTGGATTTTGCTTTGAAAGTAATCCGCATCAAATTTTAACACTCTTACTTTTATAGTGCTTCAGTCATGGTGAATGTTGGATACTGATCAGACGTCTAACTATGATAATTCAGAAACGTAAGAATCTCTAGAATCGATTTAAGTTAAGGCAGTTTGATCATTCCGTAACTTGTTATAATTAAAGTGATAGAAGTTTTACTACAACGCCGCTTCTGTTGGACTGACATTTAACAGGAGCACTGTCGAATTTAGAGCAAATTTGCTTAGATAGCAGCCAAGATAAACGAAAATGACAAAAAAAAATTTAATATGGGGACTACGCATCACCAACTTCAATTCAATCAATCAATATTAGTATTTAAAAAGAGATTTACTAAGTTACATTGTGGTCGCACCAGCACAACTGGCTCCAAATCATCAGTTCCCCTAAAAGAGGTCGTCACGCCTTAAATAAATAAATCCATGAATGAATATTTTGATATGAAAAACATGCGCTATGGGTGCGGCAATCAAAAAAATGCATGAACTTCAGATTTAACTATACCTTGTGACTATTTTCTATTTCGATTATTAAAAACCAGTGGCTGGTTAGTAATATATTTGGGTCATCATTGGGGGCCTTAAGAATTCTTAATATATGAAGGAAATAGAAAACTAGAAGGACATTGGACTAAATAAATCAAGCTTGAAGAAATAAAACGTTTGTTTCCCAAACAAATATATTTTCTTCCAAAAGTCACGGAATTATTAAATTGCCCTCTTCTGCAGGGAAAGTCACACGAGGTACTAAAAAGCAATGATCTATGCTTTAAATATACATCTCTGATAAAAATATTCTAAAACCCAATACCTCATTTTAAGTTTCAAACTAGTTTAACGGCCAGTTTAAATAAAATTGCACCAATTACAAATTTAATTAATTATTTAACTGATTTTTTAATTAAATAAATAATTGAATATATTAAAAATTTAATTAAATTTGTTTTTGAAAAAGTTAAAAATAGTTTATCTAAAATTGAACCAATTTAATTAATTATTTAACTGTTTTTTCAATTACATAAATAATTAAGTCTATTAAATTCAATTCTGAAAATAATTAAAACCTTTAATTGGTCAAATATTTTTTTCTGTGTGAAATGTTTATTTATTAACACTTATTTCGCGATCGGCCCTAGTGTGCATTATGAAGCCTTATGTCTATTGTGACGGATTTCTGAAAAAATACTGTGACAACCAAGTTTTTGACTCCACATAAAAAACTCTAGGACTGTAGTAAGAAGAAAATATGCAAATCTTGTAGAAACCCTGTAACAAAAAGGGAATAAGAAATATGTGGCACGCAAATACATGTATTTTGAATAGAAAAAGTTAAGATTTCACTGAAAAAAATTATTTAGCTATAACATACCTTTTTTACAAATTACCTAGAACTAATTATAAAAACAAACACAAAAAAAAATATGCACCAAATAATGGTTTTAATTAGTTTCAGATACGAATGTAATTATTTTTTTATCGATTCCATTATATTCTTAGAGAAAAAACTAGTTTTTCAATTAAGTAAATAATTCAACTAATCAAAAAATTTTATTAAAATTGTATCTGGAACTACTTAAAACTATTAATTGGAGCAAAAAAAAATTTTTGTATGCACATATGAGCCCTTGAATCTGAAAGTGTTATAAGTCATATATTTCTAGTTTCGAGATATTAAGGGGTTTGCATTTTAAAGAATTAAAAAATATTTTTGTATTATGAAATACAATTATTTTACAACTAAATAGTGCCAACCAATAAGTATTTATTATGATTTTGAAATTTATAACCATTTTTAAAAGAAAATGTGGTTTCGAAAGGTCGAAATAACTTATACCATTTTCAAAATTAAGTGCATGACTTTATAAATGACTAAACCATCAAGGAAAAAAAATTTATTAGACATTAACATTTTATTCAAACTCATTACATCGTAACTAAGCAATTTATATTTTAGTATTTAGGGTGAAGTGTTTGTAGAAAATTTGTGAGATATAGGGTAGTAAATCCATTATCTTTATGTTTATATACCCTTCACCACAGGTGGAAAGGGTATATATAAGTTTGTCATTCCGTGTGTAATTTCTACAATATTCCGACCCCATAGAAAAGTTGATTAAGCGATGTCCGTCTGTCCGTGTTCGCGTAGTAATGTTATTTGCCAAGGCATCAGAAGAGATACAAAAAATTTAAGAACACCAATCTGTCATTCATAGTTTCGAAAATTTTCGTATTGAAATTTAGAACATCGGATCATTACTTTGGAGGCTGCGGGCCAAAAACCACGCCCACCTATATTTTTTTCACGTTTTTTTCTAAATTTTTTTCGGCTTTAATTATTCTCTTTTGCCTTTTTTGTAAAATAAATATTAGACCTTGACAGGTAGATCGCAAGAATTGCATACGAATTCTCGGGGGATCAATAACCCCCTGCAAGGGACGATTTTTGTTTGTTTTTAGGTTGGTAGGGTTTTTCTGCTTTGATTTGTATTAGAGACCTTTATAGAAAGCAATACACATAGAGGTAGCCAATGGACCCACAGGGTACCCACTGGTAAAAAGGCACATGGGGGTTGAATATGAATAAGAATTTTTTTTGGCTTCAGTCTGACCATTCTAACTCAATATAGATTGCAATAAGGTCTCAAATTTAAAAAATAAAAATAAAAAATTTCAATAAATTTTTTTTTAAAAAATTTTTAAATTTAAAAAAATTTTATTTTTTGAAATATTTACAAAAAACTTTACAGACCATTTTCAAAAAGATATTTTTACATAAACTTTTCGAAAAAAATTATTTAAAAAAATTTTCCAAAAAGTTTTCGAATAAAATTTTACAAAAAAATTAAAAAAAAAATATTTTTACAAAAAATTTTTGCAAACAATTTTCGAAAAATTAAAAAAAAAATTCAATATTTCTGTGAAAATGAAAATCATGACTGTAACATAACATATTTTTAATATTAAGTATATATACATATATACATATATAGAGTAACATATTTTTATAAATGCGTTTGATTCTTAAATAGATGAGATTTCTGTTTTAAAACCTAGATGCATTAAACACATAGGCAACATCAGGATACCGACTACAAACTGTCAAAAATACTCACGTTTATAGGTAAACGATTATTTTGAAGCCAGTATAGCTACATGGCTACACGACCACCGTTGTGGCTGTCGTCAAACTAGGCTAATTACTATTTTATTAAACAAAAGAAAATGTCACAAAATTGTAAATTACAAATTCATATACAAACAATAAGTTTTCCAGGAAATATTTATAAGTTTTTGAAAAAGTTATTTAATTTTATAAAAGCAAAATAAATATTTATACGACAATGTCAGAGTTTACGATGTAGCTGTCTGCGACAATTGTAGCCAACGGAATTTGTTTTCATTTAGCAGCTGTCTTCTATTTCTTTAAAGCATGAATAATGAGATTTTCTCTGTAGAAATAAAATCACGGTTGTGAAGGGTTTAGAAGATTCGGCATGGCCGAATATAGCATCTTTACTTGTTTTCTTCTGTTATTGCTCTAATGATTGTGTTTAATGGAAGCAAATTAATATTTTCGTTTATTCTTGGCCTTCCTCTTTTAAATGTGAGGTCTAACACTTCGAATTCGGAATTCTCATCCAAAGAAGTTTTATAAAACATCTTATTTGAAACATTTTTTAGAAAATTGACACATTGTATTTTTAGCCAAGACACAGGTTCTCCATTGGTGTTTCTCTTTGGGAGCCTAACTTATACTCCTTCGCCGTATAATGTCTACAGTTAACTATAAATACCGTATTAATAAGACCTGATCATACCTAAACCGCGATCTGAAGACATGACAAATGATTTGCCAAACTTTAAAAACAGACTGACTTATATCACTATTAAAATATACAGTAACTATATTTTGGTTGCTTACCAAAAAATAAACTCAATTTATCAACTTAATTTTCATGGCATACTGCGAATTACTTCAGATTATTTTACCTTATTAGGATTTGATATGAAATAGCTGAGAAATTAGATTTTTAAAATTTTTAACTTATACCACTTTCAAAATCAAGGGCTCATATGTATTTAAAATTTAAAAGTTTTAAGCAGAATTAAAGGCTTAACAACGAAGGCAACTTGCCGAAACAATTGTCTTAAAAAAAGTTGGTTTCTAAGTTTTTCTTTCACTATTTTAAAAACTGGATCCAATCAAGTCAGATTATTAAAATTAAGATAGAAAATGAAATCTTATCCAAAAGAAAAACAGATACCCAGAAGCATTTTAAGAAAAAATTATGAATTCATTCTAGTGCATGAGAGCGAAATACATTATGCTACACAAAACAAAGAACTGGAAAAAATCATTCAAAATGAGTCAAACAACCAGAAACAAAAATTAACTGGAAATTTGCAGCGAGCAAAATTAAAACCCAAAGAAAATCCTAAAAAAAACAGAAAAAAAATCTCGAATATTGCTTTCAACCTAAATGAATATCATTTCACTTCCTAAACGATAAAAGCTAAAGATTATTTATGAAAAATACTGCAAAACAAATTTAAAGGATTTTCAAATATTTACTCAAGCTAGAAATCATTATTCACACACACACACAATAATAGAAAAAAATAGAAAATTTTGCCATAAAATCCTAACTAAACTAGAAGAAAATACAAAAAAAAAACAAGAATTAAAAACTAATGAAAACATGAATGAACAAATGTTGTGAAAGATAAATTATTCCAAAAGTTTATTCACAGCAATAAAACGGCACACACACACACACACACACACACGAAAGATTTGCAAAAGAATATAATAAAATTACAAACCAAAAAATATAGAGAGAGAAAAAATTTAAATGGTCAACCAGAAATTGTTAAACGCGTGCGATAAAACATGTTGAAAGTTTAGTTAAACATTTAAAGGAAAGATCCAGCAAAAACTTAAATAGGACACCAAAAAAAAAATCAAGGGACTGCAGCTCTTTATAACAGAGTGTACATCTATTCAAAGTGACTGGTTGAAATATGACCAACGATTAAAAACGGGGAAAAAAACAAATGATAGAAACATATTTCGTCCTTTTTCCTTTATATATATTTTTTTATATTTAACTTTCAACAAATGTTGTACAAATTCAATTATTTTTTGGTTTTTCTCTCTTTCTTTTGGTTTGTGTTTTTGTTCCAGTGACATTTTTGTGTTTGTTTGGCATTACAAGTTTTATGCTTTTTGCTTGCAAGAATTACAACAAAAAAAAAAACATATAGAAGTTTTTATTTTCTTAGCTCTATAAAAAAAGTTCTCATAAATCTTATTTTAAGCCATTTGAAAATGTATGTGACATTGTTGTCATCTCATTAATTTCTTAAAGCTTTTTCCGATTTTTTCGTTTTAATATTTTTTATTGCAACTCAAGGACAATTACACTCATGTTGAAAGGCATGTTGTAAGCCAGGATGGGAAAACAGATAAAATCTTATTTTGTGATTTTTTCAGAGAGAGAGAAAAAGAGAGAAAGAGAGGGAGATAGAGAGAATAAAAATTTTGTTATTTTGTAGGGGGGTTACCGAAGCAGACCACTAACTAACAATGATTTCTGGTATCCGATCGGAAATTTACGAATATCTTACTTTCATTGACGTGCTGTCACTTTTACTCTCGACTGTAGTGATTACAGACCGACCCGACATTCTTCCTCATCACAGAGTCTATGGTAATTGCTTACATTTGCTTAAGAGTAAGGTCTCCTCATTTCATCTCATTTAATATACATATGTCCGCCCGTGGTACAAAGCGTTTTTAGGGTTCCTTACCCAAAGGGTAAAAACGTAACCCTAATGTTTTGACTACAATGTCTGTCCGTCTGTCTATCAGCGCCTTTTATCTCTGAAACCGTATTGGTATAACTGTTGCCGCTATAGCAACAAATACTAAAACTTATAGGATGATCCGACAGAGACGTGTTATTCACGTATATGTGTTTATTTTTTGAACTGTAGGAGGTATGGACCGAAGATTTACAAACGGTAAATAAAACTTCGCTATATAAACAAGTCTAAAAAAATAAACCTAAAAATTAAAGGGTGTTTCGATAGTGACGTGCTTTGCATGGATATATATGGCCTAAGATTTGAACCATAATAGGTAGACTCTTGAAATTTTGAGAGAAGGTGTAAACATTTGGCAGCTATAGCAACAAATACTAAAACTTATAGGGTATTCCAAAAGTGAAGTGTTATTTGTTTTATGTCTTTATTTCTTGATCTGTACGAGGCAACCACTTAAAATTTGCAGACAGTAATTTAAACTATATTCGTGTTATAAGCAAGTATGCAAAATTAAACCTAAAAATTAAAGGGTGTTCCGATAGTGACGTGATTTGCATGTATATGGCCAAGTTTTGAACAATAATAGATATGCTCTTGAAGTTTTTACAGGAGGTGTATTACTATGGCCACTGTTCAGAAGATGTGTTGCCAGGGCCGCTATGACAATTACTAAAAATTAAAGGGTGTTCCGACAGTGACATGTTTTTTACGTATAGTGACTTATTTTTTAATCCTCATAGGTAGACTCTTGATATTTTAGTAGGAAGAGAATTGCCATGGCTGCTATAATAAATAACAAAATTATAGGGTGTTCCGACAGATACATGATTTGTATGTAAATAGTGTTTTTTTTTTAACCGTAATAGGTAGACTCTTGAAATCTTTACAGTTGATGTTGAACTTCAGCCGCTGTAACAATTACTAACAACTAAAGGGTGTTCCACCAGTGATATGTTTTTCACGTATATGACCTTATTCAGGTAGGCGCCTGATATTTTTATAGATAGAAAGTGTATTACTATGGCCGCTATAACAACAATTACTAATATTAAAAGGGTGTTCGAATAGTGATGCAACTTTCAGGAATATGACTTTAATTTTAAAATTAAAGGGTCCTCATAAGACATAAACAAATTAACAACTTGAATTTTTAAAGTTTTACTAAACCTAGTACGGAACTCCATGTGTGTGTGTCTAACTCGCTCTTGACTAATTTATTTATGTTAGCCTTTTTCCAAGCACCGTCTGCAAGTATCGTCTTACTGCGATTTTTAACTTGGCTTGATAATACTTGAGGGTCCGTGACCTGTACTAACGCTGTTAGGCATACAGGTTATACCCAAGCTCCTTCTTGGTCTTCCTGCCAACTCGTAGTGAAAAATTCCAGGGTATTTAGTGGAAATCGAACCCACAACCCCGGACTGATAAACTAGCACACTACCTACTAGCCTACCGAGGCACCCTTGAGAACCAAACTAACAAACCACATTTTCTTTAGTTGGTTATCGTTTACTGATGCATACCGGTTTGGGCCCGGTCTCTTTAAAACCCTTTTAAAACTTTTTAAATTTAATTGTCTGTTTACTCTATCGATTTCTTAGTCAAATGTCCCTGTCGTTCTTGGTCTCCATTACACTTTTTTTTCTGCTGCTAAATTTTGAATTAAAAAAAGCATATGGTTTTAATTACCACTTGGTATATTTATGTGTTTTTTCCGTTTTAATTTCATTTCAATTTTTATGATTTTCCTTTTTTTTTGTTTGTGATTTTTGCATAGACTTTGCCTTGCCTGTCTTATGCTGGATGACTCGTATTGTTTGCTGGCTTGCCTGGCCTGTTTTAAATTTATTTGTAATTTTATGACTTTGTGTGCGTAACTTTTTTTTTATATATATTTTCACACATTTCTGTTTATATATGATGCATTACATGCAGAACAAACGACACATTTTATAGCGTACTATAAATCAATTAGTTTGTTAAACTAAAGCTTATTATAGACTCTGTAAAAAGCAGAAAAAACAAAACCGGCAACAAATAATATATAAAGTGCTGTTTACTAGTGAACAGTAATAAGGCACTAAAAGTAAAGGGGAAGGTAAGCTAATGGTTTTTAAGACAATTATGAATTTAGTTTAATCACGATTGCCAGTGTCAGTCAGGATTTTTCTTAAAGTGGTTTTACACGACGTGTATTTGTCATATGACTTGTCACTTTTCCATGTGTAAATTCTAAACACGTCGTGTGAACCCTTTCAAACATAACATGTGTATTTTCCATGTGTACAATGCATATGACATTTTTCATTTAGAACGTGTTCTATTTTGATGTGACACAGCATCTGACATCCTGTAATGCCAACTTGATATTTTGCTATTTTAGGTCTTTTGTGGTACCCAAAGCACTAAAAGTGTGACAAAAGCACTACCTTTCCATCTTTGCATCAGCTGCGGTGTGGCGGAAAAATTATATATTATAGGTTATGACAGATGTAATTACACATGTACGTTTGAAAGCAAAAATTATAAAACGTATGAAAATGCCTATTTTGACAAACACATTAAATTACATATGGGTTATCAAACTGATAAGTCATATGACAAACACACGCCGTGTAAAACCAATTTGTATTGTCCCCCAGGTAACAGAAGCCGACTAACTTGGTATCTAAGAAGATCCTTTGTAATATCTAAAAGTATATTATTGCAGGATCTTGGAGTCTAAAAAATCCTTGCTTGAATAGGTCCTTATCGTAAACAAACAAGTTTATTTATTTTATCTCAAAGCTCACTGAGCATCTTACTGATAAGAAAAACACGCTACTCGCTAACCGGCAAGTTAACTACCGGTGCAAAGCGGAAGTAATTGGCTTCCTATACGTAAATAAAGGAACTTGACCATCCTATAGTACAAAGAGACGACAAGAGGTACAAAGAGATGGAAAGAGTCTCGTTCCCACACTTTCTTTGTTTTCATTTTTTTTTTGTGTTAAACGAAATCGATTTGATTTCGTTTTTACGCTTTTTGTTTTTTAGAAAAATAAACAGGCCTAAGTTTATTATTATAAAAATAGTTGAAATAAAATAAATAATACTGTTAATTCAACTGAGTTAAGTTTCTTTTTTCAAGTCATTACATTTAAAATTCAATATATTACAGGGATCCCCAATTAAAATAATACTCTGCTCAATTTTATTGCAAGTGTTTATGTCAGCCAGAAATTAAGTGGCAACGATGATGCCTCTCTGGAGAAAACAGAATTATTCCGAGTTATATTTAATTAAAGCAACTTTGAGTTTTGAATGCGAAAATTTTTTGTAAAAGAATTCTTCAATAGTATATTTTCTCGATTTTTATTTTCCAAAAATTTAAGACGTATTATCACAGTAAATTGCAACATTCAACAAAAGTTGTTAATTTGACAATTCTCGGCTGTTTTGAGGCCAATTTCCTGAAGAAAAAGAAGAAGCATTGGTAAAAGGAAAGACGGATGCAGTTTGTGGCAACACCATTGCTAATTTTGCTAAAGAAATAATGTTAGGCAGCCTTATCATCCTGAATAATAGTGGAAGCTGCAATCGAGAGAGATGTAATCTAAAAAAAATTGAAACCTCGCTTGAAGCACTAATAGGTGCAATGTATCATGAAGAGACTTACGCCAGGTAACGTTTGCAAATTGTTTTCCGATTAATTCGAGAAACTATGGATCGTTTTCGCAATAGGTTTATTGTAAACGATACTATCCCGTATGCTCTGCGCAGAACTAGCTATTGCTGATGTGCAGCGTAATGTTGATGATGATCCGAATGTGTCAATTCTTCGTCGTGCTAACATTTGATAGACATAATCTTCAAAAAATAAATGTTCTTTCAAATGATAATAAACATTCTCCATTAAATTTGAATTTTCTGTGTTTTTTTCTATAAAAAAGTAGGGTACCTCGAAATGGATCACCCCTTAAAATCAGTGCGTGCTTGCAAACTTAGAGTTTTGAACGTAGCATACCTTCCCTAATTATATTAACATTTTGCAGAAAAAAAAAACGAAACTGCTTTTACATATAATTTTATTGAATTTTCTACCACATAAACACTTCTGTGGCAAGCAGAATTTAAAGAAAATATTTTTATGTTGTTTTACCTTGTGATTTTATTAATATTCTTCAACAAAAGACTTTTAATTCCTTGCACAACTGGATACAATAGACATAAGAGTTTTTCGAAAAAGATTTAATACAATTTTAAATTAATGTTTAAACAAAAACTATCATTTATGTTGCAACATGTGCATGAAAGACACTTTAATTTTAAATAATTCTTTTTCATCCAAATTTCGTGATTATATCATCTTTAAAATAAAGGGAGTTACCAAACGAAAAAATAAAATTATTATCGTTTATTTTTTTAAATTGACTTGAAATTGTTATAAATTGGATGTGTTTTTTGTTTTAGTTGGAGCGGCAAGGCAGCAGATGTATTTAACTGTTTGAATTGACAAGAAATATGAACTTTTGTTTTCATCTCTTTTATTTTGGACCCAAAAAAGATTTATTAGTCAAATAACAAAACAACATAAAAGAAAAGAATTATATAAAAATCGCTAAAGGAAATATAAGAAATAAATAAATGCAGCTAAAAACAATGAAAGTACTACCAACAAATTTTGAAGTATTATGGGAGACAAGTTAAAAGTTTTCAAATAAAACAAAACGTAAAAAGGAAATATAAGTTTAAATAAAAGAATAACCTTATTATTTATTGTTTTTATTTTTGTAAACACAATAAGTGCATTAAGAAGTAGAGGGTGGGGGGATATGGGGTGCCCCCAATCAAAGCTAAAGAAAGCATTAAAAGGACTCTCAACAAAAAATTAACTATTTTGTTTTTTTCAAAAATATAAATATTTTTGCTGCTGTTATGTTTTAAAAAATCTACCTTTGAAAATGCTTTCTTTCATTTGCCTGAACTTATAGCTTCTCTTGTCATTCCTTGTTTTTTCTTTTGTTAACTACCAGTTTTTTAAGGACCTCAACTTTCATTAAAATCAAAAGTTTGTGCAGCAAGAAATCTGCTGTGTAGCTGTTCTCCACTTTCTTTTACTGTTTACGTTTTACTCTTAGTGGAGTCATAAACAATCAGAAAGTTGTCCAAAAAGACATTAGAAAAATCAAAAATAAAGTTTCCTATTATTGTTTTTCTTTTTCTTTTAGTTTTCATTTCATTTATTTATTTTTCTTGTGAAGCTATAAACAAAGAAAGTCATTTCCCTCTAGTCTCTTTTTCTTTGGCTTCAAAGTCTTGTGGCATTTTGCTTGAAGAAAAATTGCAAAAACTGCAAATGAAAACAAAAATCTTTTTGGCATTTAAAAAAATGTTTGAATATACTTAAATGAATTGCTAAAGTAAGGCTTAGGTTCGTTTATTGTCTCTAACTACTAATAGGGTGCAAAATAATGAGATAGTAGACAAATACTGATGCCTCCTTTTTTGAAGGCCCCACTGATTTTCCGAATTTTTCGAGGCCCATTAGTAAAAATTGATCACCAATTTCGCCAAATTGTATGGGCTTTTACACCCTTTAATAGTAGAATCGAAGTTAAACTGTCAATTTCTTTCACTGTTGCACAGTGTTATTAATGTAGACGGAATATCGAAACAGACTACTTTCTTAATGGTTCCCTTTTCGATCTTTTACCATCCTCAAAGGTTATAGACAACCGACTTGTAATTTTCGGCAACTTCAATTTTAAATTTTAGGATTGCAATTCAGCAACATCAGACATCAGATTCTATTCGAGGCTGCGGATAAAAACTACACCCACCTATATTTTTCACGTTTTTTTAATTTATTTTTTCGATTGTAATGATTCTCTTTTGCATTTTTTGTCAAATAAATATTAGACCGCGACAAGTGGATAGCAAGGGGTGCATACGGACGCACAAAGCGATTTTTTTTTAGGCAGGTAAGGTTTTTCTGCTTTGATTTGTATTAAATGGCTTTATAGAAAGCAATACACATAGAGGTAGCCAATAGGCCCACAGGGTGCCCCTTGGCAACCAGGAGCAGTCTAAAGGCAAATTGGTTAGATTACAGGAAAATCTCCTAATTAAAAAAAAATCAATAAAATTTTTACAAAAAAAATGTTTACAAAATATTTCGACAAATTTTTACAAAAATTTTTCAAAAATAATTTTTAAAAAAATTTTCGAACCTATTTTCGAAAAAATAAAAAATTTTATCAAAAAGTTTTCAATAAAATGTTTACAGACGTTTCGATAAAGTTTTTCGAAAAAAATTTCTATAAAATATTTACAAAAAATTTACGATAAATTTTTTGCAAAAAAATTTAGATAAAATTTTTACAAAAAAATTTTTAATAAAATTTTTACAAATAAATTATGAGAAAATTTTTTTTTTTAATTTTTACAAAAAAAAATTTGATAAAATTTTTGCAAAAAAATTTTTTTAAAATTTTTACAAAAAAAAATTTTATAAAATTTTTACAAAAAAATTTTCGATAATATTTTTACAAATAAATTTTGAGAAATTTTTTTTTAAATTTGTTTGTAAAAATTTTGTTGTAAAAAGTTTGTACAAAAAAATTTTCGTAAAAATTTTATCTAAATTTTTTTGTAAAAAGTTTTCACAAAAAAATTTTCGATAAAATTTTTACAAAAAAACTTTGATAACATTTTTACAAAAAAATAGATAAAATTCTTACCAAAAAAATTTTAATAAAATTTTTACCAAAAAAATTTTAATAACATTTTTACCAAAAAACTTTTAATAAAATTTTTACCAAAAAAATTTTAATAAAATTTTTACAAAAAATTTTGATAAATGTTTTACAAAAAATTTTCGATAAAATTTTTTGAAAAAGTTTTCGATAAAATTTTTACAACAAAAAATTTGTATGTCTTTATATTAATTTGTAATAATGAAGTTAAAAATCATAAAAGTAAAAACCTGATGTATAGTTTGTGAAATTAGGAAACATGAGAGATTAAAGGAATATTTAACATTACTGTGGTGAAAGGTACATAAGATTCGGCATGGCCGAATATAGCAATCTTACTTGTTATTAATATGATTTTGATATTTCATCAAATCCATTATAATATAATTATAATATATATTATGTGTACACTATTTTTTCATGAAAATAATGGTCACCGTAACCATGCTTCATCTAATAAATGTGTGATAGAATATGAATTATTCTTATAGTCGTATTTTCGGTACCAGATTTTTTTAATAATGCAACCTGAAATGTTTCTTTATGTGTATTTTATTTTTGTAAATCAGATAATAAATAATAAAAAAATCAGGAGTTGCCTACACTATACTTTACCAACCCAATGGAAACAGATTTTTTATGGATATATTACGTAATGAATATAAGTTTAAAGTATATTGGAATCGAAAAATTAATTATTATCGGTGTGGGGTGTTAAGTAATCTACCTCTTGCCCCTTCCCGGTTATGCCCAAAATTTATACAGCTTTTCATCACCATATACCAAAGGCAGGTACGAAATTTCATCTGACCTGTACAAACTCTACAAAAATAGTGGTATATACACCTACCCACCCACAGACATCATCGCAATAATAGCCAAATGGATTCAGGAGACCTCCAAACGTATAAATCCGTCTAAGCTTCGAAATTTTTCATGATTACTATACTTTACCTTATACCACGTATGGTAAGTAAAAATTTTATTGGCTATTTAAAAAATTTATTATTTCTAGAAAATGTATTAATTCCTTAAAATAGTTCTTGTTCTTTAATTTACGTTTACATAATAAGTCATATTGGTATGTTTGCACTTAAAATTTATTCCTTAGAGACAAATATTTCTTGTGTAGACAACAAAACATAAAACTTTTTAACAAGAAACTGCAAGCAGGCAATCAACATTTAACAAATAATAAAATCCTTTAAATGAATTACAAATAGAACTTAAGGAAAACATAAATTGTATTTAAGTGTCTTCGAATTTTTTTTTTTTCTTCCTTTTGTCATAAAATATTCCTCAAGATACATATAAAATTGAATATAAATATCTGTAGTTTGTTTAATGAAATTTTACTTAAATTGTAAAAAGTTTTTGTTTGCAAATGCTGCTTGTGTTGGTCTCTAGACAATGACCACTTTGGTGAATGTCACATTCTCATACACATATTTATTTGTTTTGAGGTTTTAAATTATTTAAACAATTATCTTGTTTAAAGTTTTCAGAATTATAAATTTTGATAAGCTAAAAATTTAATTTACATTTAAAATTTTTTTTTTTTTTTTTGTTAAATCTGATAAATTGCTGTATTTCCATACTCATCTTATTTCGAATAAATCCCCTTTAGTTATTTTACTTTATTATTTCCAAACCAATAAATTCTATGATTAACTGCAAGTGTCTGCTTATGATTTGAATAGTGTCATAAGATCATTGTTATATATAGAGTCGAATACTTTTCTTATTTTATTTGTAGTTTTTGTAGTAGTAGTAGAATGTAGTTTTTGCCACCCACTTTGTCAGCTTTGTGCGTCTGTTTCTTGGTATACATATATTCATCCAGCTGAGATTTATATTTATAATTTTTTTTTTTTTTTTGAATTTAGGTTTTCATTTGCTTAGTTGTTTTTTGCATTTTGTTTTTGTCCCAAATGGTAATAAAAGTTCAAAATGATTTTATAAAGTATTAGAGTTGTGACCCTGTTGTTTTCAATAGTAGCTGTCGACGATTTATTAGGTAGTAAATCGTAGCCAGAGTCGTTAAAGAATTAAAACAATGCATTTCGTATGGTTTGTGTCAAAGTTGCTTACTCGCAGAGAAAAATATGCTTATAAAGGGTGTTTTTTATAGAGGTATAGAACTTTAAGTTGGCATTACTTTTCAAGCTGTCAAGTGATTTATTCTCAGTTTGGTTTGGCAATTCATCATGATTAGACTAACGCCTGAACAACGCTTGCAAATAGTGCCGAAAACGTGATTACCGTTGTTCCCGATTTTCATAAGCGACTTTTGTTTAGCGATAAAGTGCACTTCTGGTTGAATGGCTACAACCACAAACAAAACTGCTGCATTTGGAGTGAAGGTAAACCTCAAGTGTATGTCGAAACACCGTTACATCCAGAAAAACTGACTGTTTGATGCGCTTTATGGGCTGGTGGAATCATTGGTCCGTACTTTTTCAAAAACGATGGTGGCCAGAACGTTACAGTCAATGGTGATCGGTATAGAGCCATGATTACTAACTATTTCATTCCTGAATTGAATGACCATGATGTCCAGGAGATGTGGTTTCAACAAGAGGGCGCAACATGTCACACAGCTCGAGCCACAATAGATTTATTGAAAGACGCGTTTGGTGACCGCCTAATTTCACGTTTTGGACCTGTGGATTGGCCTCCAAGATCTTGTGATTTAACACCGCTAGACTACTTTCTGTGGGGCTATGTAAAGTCATTGGTCTATGCGGATAAGCCACAAACGCTTGACCATTTGGAAGACAACATTCGGTGTGTTATTGCCGATATACGGCCACAAATGTTGGAAAAAGTCATCGAAAATTGGACGTCCAAATTGGGAACAACCGCGCCAGCCGTGGCGGTCATATGCCAGAAATCATATTTAAAATGTAATGCCACAAGATTATCTTTCGGATAAATAAAATTCATGTCAATCGAATAATCCATCGTTGTTTTATTGCATTGTTACCACCAACTCTGTTTTTTATTTCACAAATGATGATGTAAAAGAGTTCACTTGCATCATGTAAGCACGTAGTTAGACGATATGGCAGGAACCATAAGACTATAATTTTGCAGTAAAATTAGTTTAATTTTTATGTCATCTCTTTATTTATACAGTAAATCAAATATTTGAAATAAAATCCACTTAATATTTTAATTATTATCGTAACAATTTGAAAAAAAAATATTATTGAGTCAAGATATTAATTAATTCTTTTAAATGCTTATAATGACAGCAGAACTTCTTAACTCAAAACCTTACTAAGGGTGAATATGTATTGATATTTAAGGGGCATAAATAAATGGAAGAATTGCTTCGAAGCACAATTTCAAAATGACTTACGAATGATTATCCCCTTGCATGCCTGAGTCTATAAGTCAATGTGGCTGGCTGACTGGCTGGCTGTGTGTGTTAAGAGAGTTAGTGTGCGTGCAATAGATTGGTTCCATGATTTATAGTTATTGCACACAAAATTATTAAAAGTTGCAGGCATTTTATTCTTCATTTTTACGCTCAAGTATCATAAATGGGTGTTAATAAAGTTAATAAAATTTATGTTGAAAGCAACACAATGCTACCACAACATTAACGAAGTTAAGGAGATAATGGAGGTAACTTGAAACTTTTATTTTTATGTTTAAAATAAAAAAAAAAACAGGTACAAAAAAAATTATTAAATTTTTATTTAAATCTTTAAATTCATATTATTACTTTAACACTTTTATTGAAAATATTAAACATATAAACAATTTGTATTTTTCAACAAAAAAAAAATATGTTTAATTATTAAATCCTAATACCCAACAAATGCTTCCCTGTTCAACATTATTTAGAGTGAAAATATTTTATTAAAACTAATCGGATTAGAAATTAATCCGACATTGTCATCGAATGTACTTTGAATTTGATTTATTTTTAATTTATAATTTATTTGTAATTTATAAACAAATTGATAAAATTTAATTAATTTTTTTAACAAATATAACCTAAAAAAAAACCTGGTTTGTTTGTTGGTGTTTTGTTGAAGCTTTAATATTCTGTAATATTACACAACACGGAAAAAAAATAACCATATACGGACACCACTACGTGATAAAAGACCAAAAAACGACCCCTGTCTCCCAGTTTTGCCCAAAGTCCTCCAGGTTTATTTTTTTATTGGCCCTCAAAGATGTGGGGCCTCGATGTCATTTTTGCAAAAAATGATCTTCAAGGTCAAAATCGCAAAAAACTTTAAAAAATTCAATTTTTTTACCTTTTTTCCCCTGTTCAGGTCTATAGGTAGAAAACCGTTCAAAATTCAAGTAAACAATCAACTACAAAAATGAACCCAAGATCTCAGTAAACAACTTTCTAGAACATATGAACTTCCTAGGAATGATTCTTAACACCGTTTAGGTAGCGCTTAGGTAGCCGCAAAAGTGAAAAATTTCCCGAAAAATTTTAAATTCATTTCGGCTACCTAAGCGCTACCTAAACGGTGTTAAAAATCATTCCTAGGAAGTTGAAGATGAAGTTTTTTTGATTTTATATGTTCACAATTTTTGTTCTTTATGACAAGAGCTACAACTTTGCCTCAGAGAGTATATCAAAATTCCAAACGGTTTGCAAAATATGAGCTTGAGTATATGATCATTTTTTTGCAAAAATGACATCGAGGCCCCACATCTTTGAGGGCCCATAAAAAAACCTGGAGGACTTTGGGCAAAACTGGGAGACAGTGGTCTTTTTTTTTGGTTTTTTATGACGTAGTGGTGTCCGTATTATGGTTATTTTGCCATGACTTAAAAAATTACACAGTGTGTTATTCTATTAACATGCATAATTCTCATTGTGTTTTGTAGAATTTTATTACTTATAGAGTATTTTTGGCTTCTCTAAAATTAGGAAAAAGGTTTCCTGATGATCTGGCCTGAGCAACCAGTGAAATACGTATAGGGACTAGCTCTTTTCCCCTAACAAATAAATTGCATTTTTATTATAAAACGTTATTGATAATTAGCATAATATTAAATAAATAACCTAAATCGTTTATTTTTAATCACTAATGAAAAGAAGAAATATTCTGAGGCAGCTTTCTGATGTGCGCATTTGAACAACAAGTCAGTAAATTTCACTGCAATAGTTTGTTATGGTTTAACGGCACCTGAAAAAAGATCGTTATTCAGTGCGATAAGGAACACGGCTACTTATATGGAAATTATATAGGAAACTAGCTATGCCCTGCACTACTTCAGCGTCCATACAATATTTTGTTTGATTTTGCTTTAGCAAGTGGTGAGGATTTAGCAATCTACACTACTTTTTCAGTCTAGGTTAAAAACGTGTTTTTAGTTTGTAGGGTAGAAACGTAACCCTATTTTTTCGCTACAATGTCTGTCCGTCTGTCAGCGCCTTTTATCTCTGGAACCGTAATAGGTAGATTCTTTAAATGTTCACAGAAGATATATAACTGTTGCCGCTATAGCAACAAATACTCAAACTTATAGGGTGTTCCGAGAGGGACGTGTTATTCACTTATATCTGTTTATTTGAAATTTTTACAGATGATATATTACTACGGCCTCTATAACAAATGGAAAAAAATAAAGGGTTTTCTGACAGTGACCATTAGGTCAATTATATGGGCTAATAGGTACGATCTTGAAATTTTCACAGAAGGTGTATTAATATGGCCTTTGTAACAAATAGTAAAAATTAAAGGTTATCGGAATATCCAGTGTAGTGATTTGCACGTATATATTCTTCTTTTTTAACCGTAATAGGTAGACTCTTAAAATTTGTACAGAAGATATGTTGCCACGGCCGCTATGATTTTTATATATAAAAATAAAAGAGTGTTTCGACAGTGACAATTGTGGAAGAAGATTAACGTGAGTACCTGCCTACTCGGCCTAACCTCACGGTGGTCTTACCACCGAGTGAAACTTAGGCGGAGACTAGCGCCCCCATTGTGTAGTATAACAACACTTTACGACTGCCACCAATTGCAATTTGTGTGTGATACAGTCACAATGAGTAGCAATTTATATAATATGGCAAGCCTTTCCAAGGCAAGCCTAGATCCACATTATAACCTCTTGCTTAGGGGTTTGGAGACTATCCAAACTCCATCTGTTGAGAGTGCAACAGCACACTTGATCGACCTTGCACCTTACCTACATAAATCGATCTTAAACCACAACCACCACGTGTACCCCCGAAGGGTCCTCACCAATAACCGGTCACAGAGAGGATAGGCTCTCTGTGGGGCCACCGATTCCCGTAGTACCAGTCTTTTGCGCACTGGTCGGGCCTCGAAGAGGACCCGTATGTTTTAACACACAGACCTTTTATTCCAGATTTAGGCTCTAGGAACCCTAGCGTTTGGTGCCCCTATTTTCCCCGAGTGAACCGCGTCAAAGCATTTGCCATATTCCTGCAGTGACAATTGGAACCCCCGGGGGTGGTTTCGACAGTGACATGTTTTTCACGTATTTTGCCTTATTTTTGAAATCGTATTAGGTAGACTCTTGATATATTCATAGAAAGGGAATTTCCATGGCCGCGCTATAACAAATAATAAAAATAAAGGGTGTTTCGACACTGACATGACTTGGACATATAGCCGTATATAGCCTTATTTTTTGAACCGTAAAAGTAGACTCTTGAAATTTTTACAGAAAATAGGTTGTCATCGCCGCTATAGCAATTAAAGGGTGTTCCGCAATAACATTTTGTTTACATATGTTGCCTTATTTTTTGAACCACAATAGGTAGGCTGCTGATATTTTCATAGGAAGTCCTTATATTTGAACAGTAATAGGCTGACACTTAAAATTTACACAAATTATATTTTACAATATCTACAGTAACAAGAAGAAACAAAAATAAATTTAATAAAAATAATTGGTCGTTCCGTAGATGTCGCGAATTTGAGGAAGTTGTTCTTCTCTTCTAAACATTATAGGCAGACACTTGGGGCCATATTCATAAAAAATATTTTTGGTTTATAAAACGTTTATTAAACAAATTTTGTATGAAATTTCGTTTCATAAAGCTTTTATAAAACAAAAATATTTTTTATGAATTTGGCCCTTGATATTTACACAGGGCATTTAGTACTATGACGTAGTTTAGAAAATAATTAAAAATTAAAGGGTACCCCATAAGACGTGAAAAAGTAACAACTTTTATTTTTAAAGTTACACTGAGCATAGTACGGCACCCTACGTGTGTGAGTCTGACTCGCACTTGACTGATTTATTAAATTTTAAATCGACATAACTTTTAGCCTCTAAATACTTTTTTAGGAAATAAACTTATGATAACTATTTATTTACGGCCGTATGCAAAAAAATTCTTACTTGAGCTTTAAAGTACACATTAGTTAATAAACCCTTTAAGCCTAACAGACCTTTTTTAAAAAAATGTATGCAAAAACAGTACTTTAACTAATAAATACTTTAACAAATTTTGTAGTTTGATTCTGGTAAGGCCATTATTTTCAGTTGTAACTTTTTGAATATTGTGGTATGTGATGGTAAACGATGGATTTCAAAACGATTGTTTTCGTAGGGTGTGATGAATTTTGATTGATTTTGAGAATTATTTTTGAAGCCATCTCCTAGCATTTGGGATTAAGAAGTATACAATAATTAAGAATTTTGACAAAAATATTAAAAAAATTAAAAATTAGTAAAAACTAATTTTTATACAAAACAACAAAATCGTTTTAAAGTCGATTCGTTTTCAAAATCGTTGTCCATCACATATCTGATTATTCTATTAAATGTGTAAAAAATGTTTTTATTTTTTACAGTAAAATTTGTATATTTTATGTATATTATTTTTTAATAATCTGTTTAATAAAAAAAAAAACAATAAAAAGTGAAATTGCAAGATTTACGAAAAATTTACAAAGTATTTTGGATATTATCTTTATGTGTGTTGCTTCAATAGAACCAATTACACCAGAAAGATGTTGGCAATTTAATTTATTATTTAGCATGTTTAGCCAAAGTTCGAGCTACTTTTGAGCAAATCCGACTAACCGTGGTTTGTGCCAACCCATGAAGGTCACCAGCATCGTCTTGAAACTAATTTAAAGTAGGTTCTTTCCTACTTTAAAATATTCAAAGTTAACGTAGGTTTAATAAAGGTATGTTAAGGTAAAAACTTTTTTTTTAGAATACAACGTTAAGAAATTTTTCTTAACAACGACACATAAAGCTGCTTTAAGTTTTTTGCATAAGGCCGTTAATGTTTAATTTATTATGATAGACTGCGAATTTGTAAAACAGTAAGGAACTTCTTTTATGTTATTGCTTTCTAATTCACAACATTGTATTTAGTCTAATACATTTTTGAGAGTAAAATAAATTCCTTTTTATTTATTTAATCATACAATATAACTCTAAAAGACAGGTTATTCTAAAACAAAATTTTCTATAATAAAATTATATGTTTATTTGCTTTAGTTCATAAATCTATCTTTAAAATACATATATTATTGTATTAGATTTGCTTTTAGATTTATGTTTATTAGAGACGTAACTTTAAATTGAAACAAATAGATTTATATTTGCTTCTCTTCTTATCAATCTTAGAATTACAGAAATAATATTATATTGATCTTAATGCTATTAACTGAAAGGCATGTTGAGTTTGTAATTTTTTATGTCAAAATTATACTTTTAAACATCGAATTTAAAAATCATAGGTTTTGCTTGTGGATGTCAGAGAAACTGGTAATAGGAAGGCACATTTACTTACATTTATTTAGATAAAAAGGCTGAGTAATTTTCATGTATAATTTTTTGCATTTAAATCTAAGCCCACATATAAAAGCGGTTTATTTGAAATTTTAAAATTAGCTAATAAATAAATAAATGCCTGGATTCTATTTTTATCCATCAAAAATATCCTTTCATATTTTTTTAGTATCAAATTACCTTACCATAAATTCGGCAAGGAAGTAATCCACACCATCGTAAGAGTGTAAAGAAGAGTATACAAAGTAATATTCAGACCTAATGTGGCCGTAAGAAGCAGGAAAATGAAAACATTGCCTTTTCTTCATTACTATTATTAAACAATTTATAAAAACTCATGAATATATTTAACATTTACAAAAATTATTTATGCTGCAAATATGTAAACAATTCAACATTCGTTGAATGTACGCACATCTACAACCTCTACTATTGGCATCCAAAATACACGAATAGACTAGGCTGGCTTAAAGAGAATTTTCATTTTTACTGCTTTTACGCCAATAAATCAAAAGCATACCATCATTTTTTTTTTTCAACTTTTTATTTGCTTAATAAAAAAAAAAAGAAGACAACTTCCACATGCTCCTGTACTCATTTTTTATTGCAAGTGGTATGAGATTTATGGGCGGAGAAGAACAAAAAAAAAATTATAATAAAAAAATCAACAGCCATCAGCAGACAAACAGAATGTGAAAAAAACATACACACATTTTACTTAAAATAGAAAATGTATAAAAAATAAATATAAGTTTAGTTATTATTTCTAGCAACATAAGCCATGGTGCAAAAGCATTAAAAACAAAACGTATTCACAGCACAAGCAAGCAGCCACCAAGGAAGACTAAAAAACAAAATAAATAGAATTTACACCTTGCATGTAAAATGAGCTGCTGAAATACATAGAAACAAAAAAGATGAAACAGTAAATACAATTTTACTTACACAACAGTAGTAACGAAAAAAAAAATTCGTAATATTCTTGTGCTCCACACAACATGTTTTGAAATTGATTTTGTCTTCGCAACAGAATTTTAAGTTTGAAATTGCTTCCTTTTTTTTCGAACAAAAAAATAATATTAGTTTTATTTTGTAGCAGATACAATAGATGTCTGATTGCGATTGGTATGGTGCTGCTGTCAAAAGATTATAGATTATTTTTTTAAGGTCCTATAAAATGTTTCAATTTACGTTTCTTCTCAGTTCATCACAAAAACGAAAGCGAAAAGTATAAATTAACGAAAAAATATATTTATTTAAATTTGACATCTGGATGCTTAATAAATCACAACAAGCTCAACAAAATTTATGTACCAAAAGTATTTTGAAAAATTAATAACACAGCGTTTAAACAATGACATATCTTTGATTAAAACTTGTTCCATAGTGGAAAGGTGTCACGTTCATGAGAACAATTTAATATAGTTACGTATAAAAAAAGCTCAATTTTCTAAAGATCAATTTTTCTACAAAAAAAAAAGTTGATAGATATTCTTTTAAACAATAGTGAAAAAGTAACTTTTTAAAACTTTTTTTTGTGGAAAAAGATGCATTTTTTAAGATTTTTTTGTTTGATTTCACAGTGCCACACGGAAAAAAATAACCATATACGGACACCACTACGTGATAAAAGACCAAAAAAAAAGACCCCTGTCTCCCAGTTTTGCCCAAAGTTCTCCAGGTTTTGTTTTATGGGCCCTCAAAGATGTGGGGCCTCGATGTCAAGCTCATATTTTGCAAAAGCAAACCATTTGAAATTTTGATATACTCTCTGAGGCAAAGCTGTAGCTCTTGTCATAAAGAACAAAAATTGTCAACATATAAAATCAAAAAAACTTCATCTTCAAGGTCAAAATCGCAAAAAACTTTAAAAAATTCAATATTTTGATTCTGCCCCACTGTACAATCTATGCTTTTTGTATAAAAAATAGTTTCTTGTTTTGAAGTAAAGTATCTCTATATAGAAAAAGTTAATTTCTTAAAAAATTTTTCTACAGACATAGATAGACCTTTTTCGAAACAGTTGCCTTGTTTTAAAGGACAACTTCTTCAGAGTAAAAAGTTTTTTTTTAAGACACAGGTTTTCTATAGAAAAAGTTGCCATTTGTAAAGACATGTTTTTTAACTTTTCCATAAAAAAGTTGCCTTTTTTACAGACAAATTCTCAATAGAAAAAGTTGCCTTTTTTGAAAGACAACTTTTGAAAATATCAAAATGTGTCTTAATAAAGGCAACTTTTTGGCCTTATTTATACCCTTCACCACATGGTAATTTCTGCAATATTCATTTACGACCCCATAAACTTTATATATTCTCGATCGTTATACAAAGAAAAGTTAATTAAACGATGTCCGTCTGTACGTGTTGACGTTGAAATCCTATTTGCTAAGGTGCCAAACGAGGTACAAAAAATGTAATGCCACCAATATGCCAGGCATAGCTTCGAAAATTTTTGGATTGCAATTCAGCACCAATCATCACACTATCCCATTAGAGACTAGGGGCTAAAAACCACGCCCATCTATAGTTTTCACGTTGTTTTCATTTTTTTCGCTTTTAATGATTCTCTTTTTCTTTTTTTGCTAAATAAATATTAGACCGCGACAGGTGAATCACAAGGAGTGCATTCAGATCTTGGGGGATTAATAACCCTCTACGAGGGCCGATTTTGTGTTTACTTTTAGGTTGGTAAGGTTTTTCTGTGCCTAGATCCACTGGGTGCCTACTGCCATGTAAACATTTTTTGGAATCCTTTTTTTTATTTTCTTAAGGATTTTTTTTGCCTTAGTCTCGCCATTATCATGCAATATATAATGCAGGAAGATCCTAATTTTTACAAAAAAAATTTCAAAAAATTAAAAAAAAAAATTTCAAAAAAAATTTAAAAAGTTTTTCAAAAAAAATTTTAACAAAATTTTCTAAAATAAAAAAATCTATAAAATTGTTACAAAATTTTTCCATAAAATTTATACAAAAACCATTTTTGGTAAAATTTTTACAACAATAATATTCTGTGAGTTTTTTACAAAAAGAAATTTGTACAAAATTTTATTAAATTTTTACAAAAAAAATTCTATTTATTAAAAAAATCTATAAAAAATATCTATAACATTTTTTAAAAAAATTTTACATAAAATTTTTACAAAATCAATTTTTTGTAAAATTTTTACAAAAACAATATTCTGTTAGTTTTTTACAAAAACAAATTTCTACAAAATTTTTACAAAAAACAATGTTTTATTAAATTTTTACAAAAAAAATTTCTATTTATTAAAAAAATCTATAAAAAATATCTATAACATTTTTAAAAAAATTTTACATAAAATTTTTACAAAATCAATTTTTTGTAAAATTTTTACAAAAACAATATTCTGTTAGTTTTTTACAAAAACAAATTTCTAAAAATTTTTTACAAAAAAAAAATGTTCTATTAAATTTTTTATTTTAATTAAAAAAATCTATACAGTTCTATACAATTTTTACATGGTTAGGAATTAGAGGTGACGATATACATGTTACGTATAAGAGATTTTGGTGGTTAGTTAATTTTTTAATGAAAATTTCTATAAGATTTTTACAAAAAATTTTCCATAAAACTTTTACAAAAACAATTTTTTTGTAAAATTTTTACAATACAATATTCTGTTAATTTTTTACAAAAAAAAATTTTTTTAAATTTTTACCAAAAATTATAACTACTAAATTTTCATAAAAAAAATTTCTATTTAATTAAAAAATCTATAAAATTTTTACAAGAAAATTTTCTATACAATTTTTACATGGTTAGGAATTTCAGGTGACGATATACATACATATACCGTATACGAGATTTTAGTGATTGGAAAAAACCTTAGTTCTTCTTTTAATGACTTTGTTTCTTAAGTTAAACCAATTCTGTAGCTAATTCGGCCAAATACAGGACTCTTACTTGTTATAAAAGACAACTTTTTTTAGAAAATAAAATTTATTTTTTTAAACCATTTTTTTAATAAAATTTGGCACTTTAAAAAATAACCTTTCTTTGCTTAATATGCATGAATTTAGAGCAAGTCTCTAAACGAATAAACAATGCAGTAGCTTTTGTTTTGCTAAATTAATTTTATTTATTATAGGAATATTTGCAAGAATGTATAGAGCAAAATAAGCATATTAATTTATTATTATTATTTTGTTTGCATATTATTGTTTATTGCTTTTAAAACAATTTATATACACAGGGGTATTGCAGCTTAACCAGCCTTAAACAAATTAAATCATCATATTATGACTACAATACCGCAAATGCGCTGGCAAATAAACGAGCGATCAAAACAAATAAATAATCGAATCAAAAACAAGGAAAAGCCAACATTTTCCCAAAAACAAACACAAACGTACAAAAAGCAGCAGCAACAACAACAACAAAAAACCCCAAAATGAAAGAAATATTAGCTGGCGTTTTTATTTCCAACCGCACAGTTATGGTTAAATTTAATAAATTGAAATTTTACGTGGCGCGTAGCAGTGGTACAAAACTATAGAGACAAGTAAACATTTACATATGAATTACGTTTGTTTGGATTTGAGGATGTACGTGTAGGCATAGATAAAAATGGCAAATTATTTTTAATTGCAAAATTGTAAAAAAAAACTTGAAATAGATAATTCATATTGAAAAACTAAAAGAAATGAATTAAAATAAACAATTGTGTTGGTGATTTCTTTCAAAGTACAAAAACATTTAAAATTTAAGCATCCAGCGTAGAAGGAGCGCCATAACAAGACTGCTTTGTGTTTCCGTATGTGATAAAAGTATATAAGCATATGTATGTACACATGATTAAAATAAGTCGTGTGTGTGTTCTGTACTCTACAGTATTCGCTACTAAATAAATAAATAAACAAAATCAAATATAAATATTAATAGCACAAGGATGCCAAAATATTTATAACAACCGGTATTTTAAACAGAAAGGAAAGAGCAAATATAATTTTAGAAACACACAACAAATATTATTGAAAGATATCAGAGTTTTTTATTAAGTAAATAAAGTTATTTTACATTTCATAAAAAAAATCACAACCTGCTTTAATTGTTGGTTTTAAGGATTTTTTTATTAAAGTTTTAAAAAGGATATTTTAATTTCTTGTTTTGAAAGCCATTTAAAAAATTTTGCTCTGCTCAAGACAAACATTTTTAATGTTGCAGACATTTTTCCTAAAAAAAAATTTTATTATTTCCAAACGCAAAAATTTTGTATAAAAATAAAATTTTCTATGAATTTTATTTGAACTATTTTTGAATTAATAAATTAATTATTTAGGCTTAAGTTCTTAATTATAAAGAGATAAAGAAAAATTAGATACCAGCAAAGCAGAATGCATTTTCTAGACAGCTACGTCCGTCATCAGTACTCTTTGTATCAATCTACCCGGTAGTTTCAATTGTTATTAATTTTCTATTTAAACAAACTTATCAAAGAAATAGAATCTGAGAAATTTTAATTTTACATTATATTTCATAGAAGATAGAACTTAAGCCTAAATAATTAATTTATTAATAAAATTTTCTCTTAGAATATTCTGATTATACCCTTCATTACAGGTGGGAAGGGTATATACATATGTATAAGTTTGTCATTCTGTGTATAATTTCTACAATATTCATTTCCGACCCCATAAAATATATATATTTTGGATCCTTATACATAGAGAAGTTGATTGAGCGATGCCCGTCTGTCCTTCTGTCCGTCTATCGGTGTTGACGTTGAAATATCATTTGCCAAGGCACCAAAAGAGAAACAAAAAATTTTAGCACTTCAATCTGTCAAGCATAGTTTCGAAAATCATTCATCGTATCATTCCTAGCGAGGCTTTAGGCCTGAAAACACGCCCACCTATATTTTTCACGTTTTTTTTTCATTTTTTTGTTCGCCTTTAATGATTCTTATTTGATTCTGTTTGTCAACTAAATATTAGACCGCGACAGGTAGATCGCAAGAAGTGCATAGAGATCTTGAGGGGTCCAAAAACCTCCTGCGAGGGGCGATATTTGTTTGTTTTTGTGTCGGTAGGATTCTTATTCTTTTATTTGTATTAAAGACCTTTATAGAAAGCAATACACATAGAGGTAGCCAATGAACCCACAGGGTGACTAGTGGTAAATAGGAACAGTTAAAAGGCCCTCGTGGGAGGTCAATATGAGGAAATTTTTTAAGGACTTTTTTTTTAATTTAGTCTGGCCATTCTAACTCAACACAGGTCCTAAATTTAAGCAAAAAAAATTTCATTAAATTGGTGTCTGCACGACCACCGTTGTGGCTGTAGTCAACTTAGGCTAATTTCTATTTGCTTCAACAAAAGAAAATGTCACATATACCAAACTACAAATACAAACTAAAAGCTTTTGAGGAAATATTTATAATTTTTTGAAAAAGATATTTCATTTTATTTTGTGATTTAATTATTTTTATTTTCGATATTTCGTTACTCCATGGTGTAGCATCATCAGGAAAAATTAACGTTATGAAAATTACAATTAAAAAAGTATTGAAAAATTTTCTTCAAACTTTTATAAAAGCAAAATAAATATTTCTACAACAATGTCAGAGTTTACGATGTATCTGCAATATTATTATGTAGCTGACTATACGGCGACAATTGTAGCCAACGGAATTTGTTTTCATTTAGGTGCGTAGCTGCTATCTTCTATTTCTTTAAAGCATGAATAATGAGTTTTTTCTTTTATTTTAATTTATGTAAAGAGTCAACAATATGGATAATGCTGTCTGTATAAATAAAATCACCGTGGTGAAGGGTATAGAAGATTCGGCACGGCTGAATATAACACTCTTACTTGTTTGTTGCTAACGATATTTCATTTCACTATTATTCAAGTTGTGTATAAACTTTTTATCTTCCTTTTACTTTTTCAGTTAACAGTTTTCCACAAAAAATTTTATGAATTCTTTTTTACATATATATATATGACCCGGCCTATGAAAAGGTGGCTTATGACTCAAAAAAAATGTTTCCGCTTTTTTTTTGGTTTCGATAGTTTTTGAGACGCTCTTTCACGTGGTGAAAACTAGAAAGTCCTAACTTGCTTAGAAGTTATGGTAAGTCAAAGTCGATTTGGGGATTTTTTTGGAAATAAAATCCCCAAAAACCTGAAAACGCTGGGTCAGAAACTGGTTTGTGCTTTGCATTGAAAAAACATCGCTCTTTATATACACACACGAACTTATCTCATTTATGCTCTTTTGCAGTTTTTGGTTGCCTTTTGGACATGACTGTTCATAAAGCAAAAGAAAAACTACTAAGAAACTGACGAAATGCATTGTTTATCTTTAACAGCTAATTTTTCGAAATTTTGTTTTTGAGTCATAAGCCACCTTTTCATTGAACGGGTCACATATATTGTTCTATTTTAGAAACATTGTTCTAATCTGTCTTATTTCTTAATTGATATGAATTATGATTAATATGAAAAGGGTTTTTTTTAAATTATAATTTTATATTTATTTATTTAGATTTTTTCTATAAAAAATCACTAACATCTCTAAAATGTTGAGAGAAAGGAGCCTGAAAAATCCCTTTGCTAGTTTTGTTTGAGGAACCTTGAAAATTAAAAGTTCTCGGTTCCAAAAGTATTATATTTTGTAAGATACAATGACTTTGAAGGCAAGAAAACACCCTTTGGCAAGCTGTAATTCTATCTCTCAAACTGTTCTAGTTAAAAAAAAATTCATTGAAATCAATTGGTCAGTTTTGAAGACTAGGGTAGTTGTAGATTTAGACACGTGATAAATTCTTTCCATACGCATTTTCTATGATACTATAAAATTATCATATCAATATTATGTATGGGGGATATTGAAGCATGCCGTTTCAATAATGGATCCCTTTTCGATGTAATAAGTTTTCAAACTATTTTTTTATAAAAAAATGAGTTTTGTTTTAAATAACTTTCCAACAATGAAAGCCTTTCTTTCGAATTTTGTAATACAAAAAATTTACATCCTTTCGATATAAACTTTTTGCGAAAAAAAAGTATCCTATATTTAAATAGGAATTTCAGGTACGTCTTGACAAAATTTTATTACCATCCATCCAGTAGTTTTTACGTGATGCATCCAGAAACAGACAGGAAATGAAGTACTGTTTTATTATATGTATTCATACAATATATTGTTCTGTTACATATAACTTTTGTTATATTTTTTTAAGTCTTCCATAAATAAATTGTTTTTTATGTAAATAAACACACTGTAGAGTTCCATTAAATTTGCCTATATTGACGAAATATTGAACGTTTGCCTGCTTCAATTTCTCTTCAGATAATACGTTTTAAGCAATTCAATTTAAAAGAAAATTGATCTACTCTATATATATATATATATATATATATATATATTATCTGCCAATTAAGAGTGACAAATGAGTTCACTGCTGCTGTAGCCAACAGTTTAATGTTATGAAGCAATTTAATTATTTAAATTGATGATAAATGGAAAAAAAAAGTTCCTATTGTTAGGAAAAAAATTTTTTGTGTAATTTAAAATTTTTAATATAAAGGGTTTTCTTATAGGGACAAAAACAAATGATATTTATTGGCAGTTATATCGTTTTATCTTTTCAGCTATTTTTTATAATGCAGATAAAAGACATAACAAGTTTGATCATCAAAAAATAGGTGAGGATGCTAAAAACAATCTAAGACAATCCATCTTTTTAAACTTCGTGTCAACTGTTTGAGTCAACGAAAGAAAGGTATCAAAAAACTTGCTGACATTCTTGAGAATAAATACGAAATTCTTAAAAGTACCTTTAGTGTTATGCACAAGACTTATCCTTCGGCAGACAAACAAATTTCATGATATGGTTTGATGAGAGTTATAGCTGTTGGAAGTAGGCACCAAACATTATAAACATCTATCTACCCGTCTGTGTTGGAAAACCCTATATAAACATATTTTAAATGGTAAAATTAAATTGCGTGTACTTTTCATTTATAATCGAAAGTTTTTTTTATTGATTCGTTTAGTTGTTGTTTGCCAAGCAGATACATATTTAATGCGACACACAATTTTTCCTATATTTATCATAAAACTTCAAACAGAAAAAAGCTTAAATTATACATCATTAATGGAATGGAAATTAAACATACTGTTCTACTACTTGCTATAACAGGAGAGGAGAGATGTTAAATGAAATTTTCAAAATATATGAACTGGTATTTTGTACTAAATACATAATTTTTGAAAAATATAAATAATTTTATTAAAATATTTTGCAAAATTGATTGACAAAATTTTTTTTTTTTGGGTAAAATGCACAGTGGGGCAAAATCACAATATTTTGAAAATAATTTACCCATTCGGCCATTGCAAAGAGCAATGCGATTGATCTCAAAGTTGGGTACCTCGCTTTTACACATTCTTTTAGAGCTTGAAATATTTGCAAAGTGATGTTTTTATATGTAAATTATATTTCAAAATAAGCGACTTTTATGAATTTAAAATAAAATTTAATTTTTCGATACCCTGGCCAAACTTTTTCAAAATAGTGACAACAATGTGAAAATTTTTTAATAACTTTTTCTTGTAGTTGGCGAGCAAAACCTAAACTGTTGTAGAAAAATATGACAATGATATCTATTCTGAGTTAATAACTCAACGACTTTCATTTTAATAATTCCAAGCTATTGCGTTTTTGTGTTTTTTAGGCCATCAATAATTTCTTAAAAAATTCTTAGGCTAACTATATGCGCATACGTTTAACCTAAATTTCGTGTAAAATTGATGATCCTTGTAGGATGGACGTCCTTCAATATTATGTATGCGTCCCGACAATATTTTGTTCGATTTTGCTTTGAAAGTAATCCACACCAAAATTCAAGGCTCTTACATATTTACTTTATATAAAGATACCCATCCCTAGATAAAATTCTAAAATTTATATAAACTTCAAAAATTTATATAAAATTCTAAAATTCTAAAAATTATTGTAAAGCTCTGTTAAAGTTGTTTAAAATATTTTAATAACAATGTAATTTCACAAAGTAAAAATACAAATGAAATACAAATTTTATTCAATTGGCTATTTGGCAGTAAGTAAATCATATTTTGTCATTATTTAAAAACAGCTCCATCTGTTGTTCAACCGTGTTTAAAATATCCCGCTTTCAGTTTATTTTGCCATCTGTTGCGTAACCACTGTTGCCAACTTTTTCTTACGATTTCCCACTAAATTTGTACTAAAAAACACCAGAAACCACAAAATTTTTTGTTTAGCGGTAATTAAAGTGAAAAAATAGCTAAAAATATAAAAATTATATTAAAATTCCAGTATATTTAAATTTATTTAAATTTTAAAGCCATTTCTGTTCAGTATGTTATGCCATTTAATTATGGAAATTATGTGATTGGATAATGACCAAGAGAAGTTTGATAAAAATTAAAGGAAATTATTCAGTTAATCGACAGTTTGTTGCAAATTTTAAAGTATTTTTTATCAGATAAAAATTAAACCTTTCTAAAACAACAACTTGTAAAATTTTTAAAAAGTTTAATTTTAATAAATAAATCAAACCGACAGCAGCCTGCTTAGTTCATTTTTAATACAGTTATATTTTCAACGTTTCTGATAAAGCCCGTTATAAATGGTTATGTGAGAAAACAGAACTTGGAATGTCGAAAATCCTCACAAAGTTCTAAAAGCTTTGTGAGGCTTTTTTGGTGAGGCTTTTTTGTTACAATACAGTTGCAATTAAATTCAAAAGTGTAAATTAATTTTACACGAGTAGTATCTAATACCTTTTTCTGAAGTGACACAAATGCAACCCGCAAACTAAAAGACAAGAGCAATTACTTGCACATCCAGGTAAAGTTATTGTTTTGTTTACATCTCATCCTGGTGGAGTAATTCGGCCTTTTTATTTTTAAAAAAATAAGATTAGTTTTGTACTGTTACTTACGGTATTCGATACAATTTGTGTGGTTTAAAAAATACCATGTAACCTACCACATAGTCACCGTAACAATCGATTTATTGTGAATAAAATTTTAACCCAGAGCTAGTTATTTAGCACTTACATATATCTTATTTTAACTTAAAAAAATGGCACTAAATGTGCTATTGCAGAGAAGTCATGGTTCTCTGGTATGAACACAATTTTTAACAGTCACTCTAAAAAAAGTTTTTGCTCCCCCCCGCAAGTTTACTTTGTTCAAATGCATTGGATATTTGAAAAAAATTTTATCTCTTAAAATCAATTAAAAATCGCTAGATTTTCCGCTAACCGCTAAGATATCATTTTCCCCACGATTGGCATTGCAAAAACGCTAGATTTAGCTGCAAAATCTCCAAATTGGCAACAGTGTGCGTAACCGTGTTTAAAATATACCGCTTTCAAAAATATAATATGCCCTAAAGTATGCAATACTTTTAAATCGGTAAAAAATCGGCGTACTTTCGCTGCTTTTTCTACACTTTCTTTTGGAAATAAGATATTTTTGAGAAAAAACAAATATCCTATATTTGAAGCAAGATATTAAGGTACCTCCTCACAAAATTTTGTTAAAATCAATCCTTTAGTTTTTAGGTGATGCGAACACAAACAGAAAGACAGATAGAGAGACAGGAGAAGATGTATAACATGGCAAATATCATATTAGTATTTAGGGACGGCAGTTTCTTGTTGGTTTAGTAATGGGTGATTTTTTTGAGGTTAGGATTTTCATGCATTAGTATTTGACAGATCACGTGAGATTTCAGACATGGTGCCAAAGAGAAAGATGCTCAGTATGCTTTGACATTTCATCATGAATAGACTTACTAACGAGCAACGCTTGCAAATCATTGAATTTTATTACCAAAATCAGTGTTCGGTTCGAAATGTTCAAATGTGACAAATTTTGTTCAGCGATGAGGCTCATTTCTGGTTGAATGGCTACGTAAATAAGCAAAATTGCCGCATTTGGAGTGAAGAGCAACCAGAAGCCGTTCAAGAACTGCCCATGCATCCCGAAAAATGCACTGTTTGGTGTGGTTTGTACGCTGGTGGAATCATTGGACCGTATTTTTTCAAAGATGCTGTTGGACGCAACGTTACGGTGAATGGCGATCGCTATCGTTCGATGCTAACAAACTTTTTGTTGCCAAAAATGGAACAACTGAACTTGGTTGACATGTGGTTTCAACAAGATGGCGCTACATGCCACACAGCTCGCGATTCTATGGCCATTTTGAGGGAAAACTTCGGAGAACAATTCATCTCAAGAAATGGACCGGTAAGTTGGCCACCAAGATCATGCGATTTGACGCCTTTAGACTATTTTTTGTGGGGCTACGTCAAGTCTAAAGTCTACAGAAATAAGCCAGCAACTATTCCAGCTTTGGAAGACAACATTTCCGAAGAAATTCGGGCTATTCCGGCCGAAATGCTCGAAAAAGTTGCCCAAAATTGGACTTTCCGAATGGACCACCTAAGACGCAGCCGCGGTCAACATTTAAATGAAATTATCTTCAAAAAGTAAATGTCATGGACCAATCTAACGTTTCAAATAAAGAACCGATGAGATTTTGCAAATTTTATGCGTTTTTTTAAAAAAAAAAGTTCTCAAGCTCTTAAAAAATCACTCGTTATTTCTATACAATATAGAGACAAGCTGCCAGAGTTCGCCATATTCATTTTGTTTAGGGAAAAGGTGGGTTTTGTGTAATGTGTCCTCTTATAATAGGAGGATGGATGTAGACACGAAAACTCATCATAACGACTTTGCCAGTATACTTATGTGAAAAATATTGCTGACACATCATATTACGATAATCACACGTTGAATGGATTTTGTGTTGTCACGTGTATTTGTACATAACGCGAAGAATTCGTTCATCATATTTAAAGTTTACGTAATTGAATAAGATGGCTTTTGTTGATCAAAGTGTTTCGAGAGAAGAAAAATGAAGAGAAGCAAATGTTACTATTTTTTTATATCTACAATTGTTCCGCATTTCCCATTCCTATTAATAATATTTCAACAGTAAAAACTTTGCATACCTTTAAGTGTTAAATTATTTGCATACTTTTAGGGTTTATAGGTTAGAAAGTCAATGAAAATCTTTTCTTTAAAACTTGGAATATATATAATCAAGAAGACTTACCTTGTAATAACATAAATGTTAATAAAAACAACTGCAAACAGTTCAACATGTTGATGAGATTTCTTGGAATACAAAATAATTTCTCTGAATTTTAATACTGCAGTTTGTTAATTCGATTTTAATAAGGTTTTAGATTTACGTCAAAATAAAGGCATCTGTAATTATAAAGAGAAAAGTGTAATTTATTAAATTATTAAATATTTTTCTTTTAGAGTTTTTATTTGCCCTTTTCTGACTAGATTTGTTATTTGTATTTTTAAAACACTGCAAATACCTGAAACATCTTTCTTTCTTTACACATTTTAATTACAGAATTTTAATTGTATTTGCATAACAATAATGAGATAATTACACTAAGTAAATGTTAAATATCTAGCTAAATAATAATATCTAATTTAAATCGCAAGTGTGTTTTATGTAGGTGAAAATGCAAGGTGAAAACAACAAAACACAAACGATGAATAACACAGGTGTATTGTCATGCATGATTGGCGGCGGTTAATTAACCAAACAAAATAAATAATAAACTTAAATAAATTAATTTTCAGTTTGTTTCGTGCTTAACTTACGGGACACCTTTCATCAACGCCATCATATGACATATGAGAGTTTAAGATAAATTGCTTTAATGAACCATAACAATGGATAATTGATTAATGATTTTGAAAATCAAATAACAACGTTAATATATATGTATTTTGTATTGTGTATGAGTTTAAAATAGCTTTTGATAAAATCACTGTATTATGTTAGAAGCTTTGTTTTCATATTTGACTCATTTCAAATATTTTTATACATTTTTTTTAACAAAAGTAGTCTACCCATAATTGTGTCTAAAATTAATTAATTTAAGCAAGGTGGTCAAGTAAGAGCCGCACCTTGGGTTGAAGTTCCCAATAATGGCTCTGAATTGAAAATTGAAAATTTATATTTTTAAAAATTAATCTATTTCAGGTTATAGTAAACAAAATTGTGCATCACTAATTATCTTTTCTATGTTATCTAATTTTCGAGTTGTGCGTTGTCAAAATTGAAGTTTTTTTAAGTGTTTGAAAACAGTGGTAAAAACTGAAAAAACAAAAATTTTTTAATTAAATTTTTGTATTTTCCTAGCATAAAAGTAATATTTTTTCAATGGAACCTTTAACTTCAGGTATTTGAAAACTCAAATGTGTATCGCAGTTAACCATTTTTGTTGTAGAAATATTTTTAATATTTTTTTGAAAATTGGTGTAAAAAACAATCATTTTTCACTTTCAAGTAGAAATTCAAATCCGGTTTGTAGAAGCTTGGGCCAAAAAAAAATTTTTGGAATTTTCTATGATATGTCTACTTACAAATCATATTAAAACATTTTGCGGGTTTTTTTTGCGATAAGAACGAAAAAAAATTGTTTCTATTTCAACATAAAAGAAAAATTCGTGTATGCTTAGCAACGCACTCACTGCATTAATCATGTACGTATGTAAGTGTGTACATATACATGTAGTTTTACATAAATTTTTAATACATGGTCCGCAGATTATTACTCATGCACCGTTACCTATTGGCCAGTTATCGGAGGAAGCACAGGAAGCTCGTAATAAAGATTTTAAATCATACAGAGAACATTTCTCACGGAAATTCAGCCGTGAAAAGTCCAATGAAGATATTTTCAATAGATTTTTAATATGCTCTGATCTTATTAGTAGTAATATGAGCACACATTTTTTTTTTTTTTGAAGAGAAGTACCACTCAGGCTGTTAATGACTACATTAACTGTGGTACTTCCTTTCGAAAGGGATAGTAGTAGATAAGACATATGGTTAGTGATAGTAAAACTTCGATTCTGGCAACACTGCAATTGCACGTTATGATTAGAACAGTACTGCAGCGCCTCTGGTTTTAGGCGAATTAGTTCGAAGCTATCATAGCCAATTTATAATTATTTTACTTCGCCGGCGATTTATTGCTATGTGTGGTAATACCGTCGAAGGAGGGCGCTGTGATATGCATTATTATAAAGAAAAATTAATACTTATCAGAAAATTGATGTTGCCACGGCTGAGATTTGAAGTCGTGACCATTGCTTAGTAGTCAACGTGCTAACCACTTAAGCTACAGCAACCTCTATTTATCTCTATGTGATTGTTTGTTGTATTTAGGTCAAGCAGAACACATTTTTAATTGGAACAGTGGGTGTGTTATAAAGTAAATATTTTTCATAATGTATCTTTGAAAATATATTAGTTAGTCTTTCATATCGCATTTTAATGAGCATAACTGAATAAAAAAACGGTGGAATAGTTTGGAAAAGTAGGTATTTTAACCTCCACACAAAGTAAATCTTAATCATTATGTAACTTGGGAAGTCTTGCACTATTGTGCAGAGTCAAGAAAAAAATTGTCTGGTTAGAGCAGTTTTCGTCTTACCTCGCACACAAAGTAAAAAAAAAATGTTCTATAAGAAGCACGGGTTGAAGATTGAATTTTGGGAATTTGAAAAAAAACTTGTGTACTCTAACCAGCTGGCTAGAACATAAAATAAAATGTAAGTAATTATTCTATATTTAGCGTGCCTTTTCGAGTTAAAACTTGGACATACTTTTACTTACAAATGTTTATTTTATTCTCTGATGATGGGGATAGCGAAGTTCATAGGGGATCGCTATCTATATATATACCAGTAACCACCATATTAACCTATGTAGTCAAGCTAACCACGGGCTGAATTGAAATAGTGGGCGTGGTACCTCCCATAAAAAGAGAAAAATTATTATTGAGTTCCGGGCTAGCTACAATAGATAGAGCCTTGAAGCTTTGCACGAGTAACTCCTATTATAATGCGTATAGTCTACAAAAATACAAACTGAATTGGTGTTGTGGGCGTATTACATGCTGTGTGAAAATGAAAAATTATTATCGTGTACCTGGAGAACTACAATAGATAGAGTCTTGAAACTTTGCACCAGTAACCTCAGAGCAGACTTGGGGGATATCAATTACATTTTGTATTTAATTACACATGCAATTACTTATTACATGTAATTGTAATTGAAAATATTCAATTACTAATTACAAGTAATTGTAATTGAAATTACAAGTAATCGTAATTGAAATTTTTCAATTACAAATTACAAGTAATAGTAATTGATTTTGTCCTTGATTTTAATTACAATTACTTGTAATTGGTAATTGGAAATTTTCAATGTAATTGAATCCCCCATGTCTGCCTCAGAGTGATATGCATAGTCTAGCAAAATATAGAATTAATTGGGACATTGGGCGTGGTACCTCCCATATTAAGTGAAAAATTATTATCGTGTACCTGGAGAACTACAATAGGTAGAATCTTCAAACTTTGCACAAGTAACCCTCAAAGTAAAGTGCATTGTCTAGAAAAACACAGACTGGATAAAGAAAAAGTAAAAAGTTATTATATCGTGTTAATACGTATAGTCTAGCAAAACAGGCATCGTACCTTGCATATAAACTAAAAGATTTTCGATGTGAGAATAGCGTGCGTTTTCAAGTTAAAGGTTGGCCATACTTGTTTTCCAAGTGTTTATTGTATTTTTTGGATGGGTGCAGCACCGTGGATAGCTACTAATTTATAAAGACAACCCGACAAGGAAGCCCAGATTGAAAGAAATATTTTTTGGTTGAACATCATACCACATTTCCTGCTAGAAAACCGAATGTCCATACATTCTGTTTAGCCGGGCCACATTTTATTACTCGCTGTAGAGTTTTCTTATCCATAGAGAAAATTTTAATTTTTGAATTATAACCGTTAATATGTTCGTTAAGAAAAATGTTTTGCCTTAAGATTTTTTCCAATTTCATTTGACTTTTTCTTTTTGTTGTCTGATCATTCTTCGTATATTTTTAGAAAAATTTTGATTTGATTTATTGTATATTATCTGACAAGGGCGACGTAGTCATGCGAAACAAAAGCGATCATTGTCTGGTACAACAACAAAAAAGAGTTATTTATAATTTTGTTTAGATAAACATAAAACAGGCGACTCTTCAATTTGGTACCGCTTGTCGAAGGTTCGATAAATTTCATTTATATAAATTTCGATTATGACACTACTAATGTAGAATTTATAATTCCTATCATACTCCTATCAGTGCTAAAATATAAAAAAAGTTCTCAATAACATGTGTTTTCGAGGTGAAGCTTGGTGATTATTACAGGACAGGGCCGAGCATCCGCAATAGTGACACCCACTAAATTTGAATGAGAACAAAGTGTTTGTTTTTTTTCTAAGCTAAGGCTTGGCCATAATTTTACTTGTAAATTTTTATTTTATTTTTTGAGATGGTGTAACGAAGCCCTCCAGGAACCGATAGTCACTTACAAGTGATTTAAGAGTTATGAAATTATTTTGAAGTGACAGTTTTTAATTATATACTAATGCCATCAGGTTTTGCAGAGGCTATCTTGAAAATTGCATTATGCCTTGGCCTTATAGGTATAAAAATAATTTATTGAACTTTACTAAAATAAGTACTAATTTCTATGATTATTTTTTTTTATAAATTTTAAATATAATGGAGCGATAAATTGCAACCATGTACTCGGTTCTTTGGCTTATGTAGCCAATTACAATTTTGTAGTTGATTGTTTCCTTGAATTTTGAACGGACCTGAACAGGGGAAAAAGGTAAAAAAATTGAATTTTTTAAAGTTTTTTGCGATTTTGACCTTGAAGATGAAGTTTTTTGATTTTATATGTTAACAATTTTTGTTCTTTATGACAAGAGCTACAACTTTGCCTCAGAGAGTATATCAAATTTCAAACGGTTTGCAAAATATGAGCTTGAGGAAATGATAATTTTTTTGCAAAAATGACATCGAGGCTCTACGTCTTTGAGGGCCCATAAAAAAAAACCTGGAGGACTTTGGGCAAAACTGGGAGACAGGGGTCTTTTTTTTTTGGTCTTTTATCACGTAGAGGTGTCCGTATATGGTTATTTTTTTCCGTGTTGCACTGTGTTAGTAGCCAATCGTATAGTACCGACACGATATGTGTGCTTGTAGTATCTTACCTTTAATTGAATTGTGCATTTAAATAATTACAAACGAGTTCTAACACTGTTCTCTCATAATTTTTCTCAATTCAAAATATATTGCATTTTTTAATGAGACAAAGTAAAAGCAACATTTAACGAAGCACCACAACATTTTAAAGTTTAAATTCATTTCATTATAAATAGAAAGTTTTTATTGGTTTTTTTTTTTTCTATGATACAACCCTTTTTTTAAGCTTCATTTGTTCACTATAACCCTTTTTTAAACATATTATGCTGAAGTGTGAAGTTTTTAACAAATATATAAATAAAGTTTAGTAAAATATCGTTTTGGTCATTCAATATGTGATGACCTCTTTCTAGAGTGTGACAGGAAACCCTACAACTATAATAATGACAATAATAGCACATAAAATGCATATGTTATTATGGACATTATATAGCAACAACTATATACTGAGAAGCATATACCAACATATGTACATATAAACATACTAATGTATTCCATATATTGCTAACATGCTTTTGTAGAGAAATAATGCTAGAAAAATACTGTAGTAAATACTGTCACTAGCGCTTATGGATACACATACTCGTAATTTTAACAACGACTACTTAAGGGTCAACTAAAGAGTTCATGAATTATATAAAAACAAGCAAACCGTAAAATAAACATTTTGTATTTCTGTATTACTTCTCTTTTAAAATGGGAAATAATTTATAAACTGTTTTTTTTTTTGTGTTTTTTCGTTTTGCTTGTTTTTATTTTAAATTTACTGCATCCATTTCTAACACTTTAAAGTTTTTATGAGAAATGAAAAATTTGTTTCTTCGCTAATAATATTGTTCTTCAAAATTGGTGACAGATATCATTTTTGCATTTTAAAGATGTCCCCAAAATTAGATTTACGGTCAAAACCACAATATTTGTATTTTATTTTCGAATTACAGCTATCCGAGACCCTTGTTTCAATTTTCTTGGGCAATTCTTAATTTTTTGCAAAAGCGAGATGAGTGAGGACTATTCTTCCTTCTGTTTTTCTCTCCCAGAAAAATTAAAAAATTTCCAAGAATTTTCAAAACAGGCTTTTTTGGACAACATTTTTTTAATTTTTTCTTAATATAAAGAAACAAGTAAAAAGTATACTGTGAAGAATTTAATAACAATATTGTACTTAATTTTCCAATGGGTATTGCTTTTGGCTATAAACTTTTCACACTAAAATCATGCCACTTCGAAACGTTTATAAACGTCGGAGTCTTGCTTCTTTTATTTAAAAACCTTCCAAATTATATATTTATGGGTCGCTAGCAGAAAATAACTGCGAAAAGTTCATCTTATGCCTCCTCGTGGTAGCCCCCAAGTCTTCTTCAGTTAGAATTTCTTGAATATCGGCCGGACTCTGAAGCATAGTTGGCCTGAATATAATATAATATACAAACTAAACTGAACTCTGTATATAAGATAAATCCCCTTTAAGTTATACATACGTGAAGAAGACAAAGAAGCTGAAAGTAGTAGAGAAATGATGTGACCTAGTCCTACGAATAAAGAAGAATAATTCTCGAGGGAGCTAGGGAGAAACCTCGCAAGGGACTGACACTTCAATATCTAATGATATTATCGAAAACGAAAAAATATGGGAAATAAGATTTATTGGTAAAACACCTGGGAAACTCGGATTCGGGGATTACTCCCCTAATCTTCGCCCAGTGAGGAGTCTGTCTGGATAAAAATATAGTTAACTATTGGGTGTTTTTTTTTTTAACCGCATGCGAATTATCGATAACTATGACAGCTGAGTATATCAAACTGTGTTGACATTTCTGTTCAGTAAGAAGATTTGGCAAGTACTCATGAATAGTTTGAGGCGAAAACAATGTCTACAAATTGTGGAAATTTACTTTGAAAATAACTCTGTTCGCAAAGTCCATTTTACGTCAATATAATCGGCCTAGCGAGCAAGCGATTCGTGAAAATAACTCTGTTCGCAAAGACCATTTTACGTCAACATAATCGGTCTAGCGAGAAAGCAATTCGTACAGTTGTTGATTTTGCGCTGCTCGATTTAAAACCGTCATTAAAGCAAAGAAATGTGCGTGTGGCGATACTATACATATTTCCTCCACTGTACAAATATTTCAACTTTAGAAATAAGTGTTTAAAATAATCAAATATTAATTTTTTGTATTTTTATTATATGTCATAGTCAAGTAGAATATCTGTTTAATTTACAAATGTCAAAAATTAAATAATAAAAATAATTTTGAAAATAAATTTAAAATTTTTTTGAATTGTTTATTGTGTGGAAGTTTCAATAAAAATAGAAAGAAATTAAAAAAATTAAGGATGTGCTAAAATAATATATGTACATAAGCGGAGTTCAGTGTTTGCTGCAAATGGTATTGCAAAAGTGCAAGTGTAAAAAATGATAGCTTTCTTGTTAAATCCAACAACAAAATTTCAAAATATTTTATTGGTGTTCTGTTTGCTATAAACTATTTCTTAAGGGAAGTGGTGCTTTATTTAGTGTTCCCAAAGATGTTGCAAGTAGAGAGAGACACGTGTCTCTCTCAAATTACTGCCTTTTCATATTTTTTATTGCAGTCCGAAAAATTTTTATTATTAGTTTTATTTCTACAAATGTTTTTGACAAGTGGCATTGATTTTTAACCGACTTCAAAAAAAGAAGGAGGTTATCAATTCGTATGAATGTTGCTTTTTTATGTTTGTGCCCGCAAAACTCAGCCATTTCTAAACCGATTTTTAAAATTTTTTCTTTATTAGAAAGGAAATGCTTATAGATTGGTCCCATTTTAAAATAAGTTCATAATTTTGAAAATTAAAGGGTGTTCCCATACAACATACGTGTTTTTTACGAGTATTATGAACCGTAAAGGGCACCCTTTTAAAATTTAAAAAAACTGCATATCACTATGGCTGCCAATAACAGAAATTAATAAAAAAAAAAAAAAATTAAAAATTAAAGGGTGTCCCCATATGTGAAGTCAAATTAAATATATGAGCCATTTGAACCATTGTAGACAATCACTTGAAAATTGGACAGAATGTCCAATATTTATAATCAGAAATTAAATATTTATAATTAGAAGTTAAAGGATGTCCCAATAGTTGATGTAATTTGATGTATATTGCCAAACTTTTGAACCTTAACAGAGAGACGGTTGAAATTCACAATGAGCCTGTATATTTAAGTCCTTTATAACATCAAGTATATAATTTAAATTTGGAAACTAAAGGGTGTCCCCATAATTGATATAATTTAACCTATCTAGCCCTATCTTTTGAACCGTTATAGACAAACACTTGAAAATTAGACAGAATCTCCACTATTATGTCCCGTATAATAACATTTATAAATATTTAAAATTTTAAAGGGTGTCTCAATAGTTGATGTAAATTGAACCAAACTTTTGAACCATTTTAGACAGACATTTGAAATTAACAAAGAATCTGTCTTTTAAAATAAGTGTTTAATTTAAAATTGTACATTAAAGGGTGTCCCCTAGGTGATATTTTTTAAGCTATATGGCCATATCTTTGGAACCTTTACTTTTTATTACTGCGTCAGTAATAATAATTGTAAAAAAATAAAGGGTGTCCTCATATCTGACGTAATTTGTCGTTATGGATAGACATTTGAATGTACAGAACGTATATTACTTGTCGTTAGAGCAAAAAGTATAGAAGTAACTATTTGATTTGAGTACTATTTCTTACAGATTACTTCCTTTTAAATTTTTAGTTTAGAATTGATGCACATATATTTGTTTTGTAGTCGGTTTTTTTTGCAAGAATTGTGTAAAAACAAATTGCCTTGTTTTTTATTGTTGTACTTGTTGTCACCCTGCAATCAGCTATATATACATACATATGTATGTGTATATTCGCCTTGGTCATAGTTATGAAAAATAAATTTTCATTTATAGTTTTATTATGGCCAAGTCTCCAAATGAAAAAACGCGGCTACAAATGTCTTCACACATATGGGTACGGTGTGAATTCAACACACTCAAAGAACGCATGAACGGTTCGCAAGCGTCATGAAAAAATGTCAGCTGTTTTCATAGCCAAGGATGGTAAAATATATTCTATTTATAATTCTATCGATAAATATGTTTCTGTCTTTGATTATTTTTTTATGTATTTTTGTATTAAAAAGTTTTTTTCTCAAAAAAAAAAAAAAAAAATTTTGTAATAAAGTTTACAAATATTTTAAAGTATAAAATTCATTAAAATAAATTTTTATAACTATTCTTTCATCAAACAAATTTTCATTTCAGTTGTCGATTACTTTTACGTACTTAGCCTCATCTCTGATATTTTTTTTTATTATATAAATTTTTTAAACAACTGTAATTCAGAAGCTAACTAATGATTTTTTCACAAAATATTATGTGCAGAAACTTAGTGAATTCCAAAAATTATTTTAAAATTCCTATTTCACTCTACAGTTACTCAAAACAAAAACTTGGTGCATAAAAAGCGTTGCATGTAATTTAAAGTGTGAAAAGTATAGAACGCGTACAAAGTGAAAAGCATACAAAGCGCGTACGCGTAGAACACGTGGTATGGACTTTTATTCCCATTTAGGCACTATTACGCGTTATTCCATTGCACTTTACAAATATTTAAACAGTTTTAAATTTTTGCACAAAAAATTACAAAATAAATTTAATTTTGTTGACATTTATTTGGTGAAATTTATTTCTACACAGTATTGTATTTTTTATCTTTTAGGGGATGAAAATTTTCAAAATAATTGCAAAATCAATTTGATGATAACTTTATTTCTAGAAGTGGCCTCCTCGTTCGTACGAATTAACGCTTTTGGATTACATTAGTGGGGCTATGTGAAGACATTGGTTTATTGGGATATACCAGCAAGTCTTGAATCGTTGGAAGCCAATATTCAATTCATCATTGACGTCATATTTGAAGTCATATTTTTGACGTCATAATTTACTGAAAAAAGTTGTCAAAAATTGGACTGATCGAATTGATATGCCGGAAATAATATTTTATAAATTAATGCCATGAATTACCTTTTTCCCTTTATTTTTATTTTTTAATGCATCAATAATTAAGTAATTTCAAAAAAGCGCAAGCTGATTTTTTCCACATTAAAAAATGCTCCATTTATGTTAAAATCATATTTTTACGAAACAATTTCTTTAATTAAATTGTTTTTTGTCTATTCTAAAATGATATTACTTAACAATGATTGACAAGCAATTGATATTAATAGTCTAAAATGAAAAAAAAAACAATAAACCTAAAATTATTTAAATCAAGTGCTACACGCCAGCCACGCCATACAGTCATTTATTGTTTTCAGTAGGAAATGTTTTTTATTAGAATTCATTAATAGAAAAGCAAAAAAAAGAAATCAGCAACAATAGAACAATAATTTAAAAACTATTCTATATGAATTTCAATGTTTTTATAATCCAAATCAATAAAAGTACATGGCTTTTAAAACAAGTATTTAGGAAATTCATCATAAAAAATGTTTCACATTGTAGTACAACAATGAATAAACAATAAACAAAAAATATATTACAAATGAAGTGATGTAAATTTAATAGAAAAGAAAAACAACGGTGTTTACTATATACAAAAATGGAAATTTTTTTATTACATTGAATTGCACTCTAGTTTATACTTTCAAAAGCTATATATAATTTAAATGACTATGTAGTACAATAGGGCGAAATTCTAAGAGAAATAAACAGCTCAGCTATTCAAATTTTACATAGGTCTACAAGTAGGTGCATGCAAAGAAAAAAACATGGTTGAGGTAACCATAATCTAAGAGCAACATATTATGATTGAATTATATGGTTGTAGTCAAACCTTATATTTATTCACATAATAATATTATTATGATAGAACCATATTATTGTCTAATCAAATAATAGTATTGTAAAATATAAACATAATTATGTTGAACCATAAACATATTATTATAAATACTAATATAATATATTAGTATGATTCAATATAATAAGATATAATATGACCATATTATAATGAAATTTTATTCTGTTGTGATAAAATACAAATAAAACATGGTCAAATAAATATAATGCATTAAGACGACAGCAGGCTACCCACTACAACTTGTCAAAATTAAAATACACATGTTTTTATGAAGTTAATATTTGTACGCCATCATACCTACATGGCTACACACACGACCACCACTAAAGGTGTGTTTACATTGGATGTACAAGTCATATGTACTGTCAAAATTTCTATCCATATGGAATTTCATGTGTATGTCAAAATCAGTGTTTTACATATGGTTTATAATTTTTGTGTTCAAACGTACACATGTTACGTACATATGATATAACCTCCTGTTGTTGAAAACAAAAATCAAATCTTTAAAACAGCTGGTCTTCAAAGTGTGGTATAGATGGATTATTTTTTTAAATTATTAGGCTATATAATAAAACTAATAATAGTTTTATTGGGAATTGCTCTAATAAGTTATTAGGCAATTTTGCATATTTTTGCCGCCATTTTATAAGAAACCCGCTAGTGATGTCAACTATGCAAAGAACTACCGTTTTGTGTTATCATTTGGGAGCTTCTACAACAGTACAGAAATCAATTTATAAGAAAGAAATTATATCAAAACAAAAATAATTATAATAAATAATACAATAAGTATTAATTAATATCATTTGAACTATATCAGCAACAACTAATGAATAATTTTGATGATGTTAATGTCAATTTATTTTCACCCTTTTTTTAATTGGCAAATATTTTTATCCTAATTCTTATGACAATAGAAAATAATTAAATTTCTTTAAAATAATTGAGCCGTTGCTTTTGAAAATGAGAGAAATCCATTTTATTATATTTAATGATTTGCATTTGAATGGCGTTACAAAAATTCACAAGCCGTAATAGACTTATTTTACATTTTTTGTGGTCTTATTGCACGTAAGTTTAATATGCAATAATAGTTATCCATTTTATCTGAAAAAAAGGTTTTGGTATGCGCCAATATAATTGTCGCATTTTCAAAGGCAATTTTTTTATGAAAATGTTGATTTTCTTTTACTGGAATGTAATTATAATACCAAAAATATTGAATAGTTTTGTTACTTATATATTTTATTTCAATATCATTTCATTCTTCTTTAGTGCAGTAAAACAAAAAACAAAAAAAAAACAAAAATTATATTTAATTTTAAAGTAAAAAGTGAAAAAAGAAAGAAAGAAATTACAATACTTATATTTCTTAGGTTACATAGCGAAAATTTGTCACCATAGTTGCAGTATGATTGCTAAATTCCAATAATGCTTCTTAATTTATTGCAATATAAAAAATAGTACTATTCAACATTAAAAACATAAAAACATAAAATTATGTTAATTTGTAATAAGATTTAGGTTTTATTCATTTTATTTTCACAAAACGGATTTCTCTCATTTTCAAAAGCAACGGCTCAATTAAGTAATTTGTAGCAGTTTCGATACCCACAATACCTCAATAGCATTTTTTTTTTTTGTCCTACGGTCCAAAGTTGTTAATTAGGTAATATTACAGTTTACACAGTTTGCATTCCGTCTTAAAAAAGATTAAAAAAAAATTCACTATAGTAAAGTAAATTTTGTAATTTAATTCAGTGTTAGTACCGGTATTTTGCCTTTTATCACTATACATATATGTAATTATGTTCTCAGCTTCTATTAAAATTTCGTCATTCGTATAGAAATGACCTGGCCCTAGTTTTAAAAACAGACATATTCCATTAGACTCACAAAAAATAAAGTTCTATCTATGTTTTAAATATCATTAAATTTGATTTAGCCGTGATTGCAAATATACATATAATATATGTATGTATGTATGTATGTATGTATGTATGTATGTATGTATGTATGTATGTATGTATGTATGTATGTATGTATGTATGTATATTAGATTACATAACTTTATTATTAATATCATCTATGATGTATCGATATAAATCTGCGAACATTAAATTACTAACAAAAGTTAGAATAAGATATTGGTTAATTTTTAAATTCTTAAATTCATGATAAAAATATATGAGCGGAATTTTTGAAAATAAAAGTGAACATCACTGAAAACAGTTGTTGTCATATAGTTTTACACATCAAATAGAGCGTGCTTTAAATAAAAAACTAACACATGTTATTGCACATAGGTAAATAACATATGTTATGTTTCAAGAGGTTTACACTATATGAATAGTTTTACATATGGAAAATTTGACATTCCATATGACTTGTACACTCAATCTAAACACACCTTAAGGCCGTAATCAAATTAGCGTAATTTATATTTTTGTAAATGTCATTGAGCAATAAAAGCTAAGAAAGAGGGGGAGAGAAAAATTTTCTATTTTATTGAATAGAAAAGAATAAAATCAACAGAAAACAATAAAATTTAAAATTTATAAATTTATTTACCTCTACAATACTGAGGTTTTGAATAAATAAATTTATTTCTTTTGACGTGAAATAATTCTTTTATACTATTTTTTTAAATTATTTTATTTTTATAAAAGTAAAATGTCTATTTCTAGACAGTGTTAGATTCTTCATATACATAGCTGTCGTCGACAGTATAATTGAGTAGCTGACGATTGTAGGCAACGACATTTGTAGTCGTGTAGCTGTGTAGCTGCTGTCTGCTATTTGTTTAATGCATTAGACAAAAAACTATGTTATGTCAATATATTATGGTTATAAACATTATGTTATGGTTTGAAGATTAGCAAAATAGTTTAGTTTAAAACATTGGCGAAGGAGGACATATTTTGTCTTTATTGGAAATTAATATTATGTAAATAAATATGAAGTAAAATTTTTAAAAATTCTGGGGGTGCAACAGCAATTCTGGAGAGGGCATTACACCCCCCAGAATTCGGCGTTTCTATGCCAATGTTTCAAAACTAACCATTCTGCTCTCTTGGTTTAACGATCAAATAGTAAAAAAAGGCATGTTTATCATAACAGTAGTAATGGTTAGAACAACTATAAGTTGTGCAATGCAACCATATATTGACCTTAAAAGTCTAAATATAAATAATATATAGACACAATAGAATTTAAACAAAATTAAAAAAGTTCGAACAGTAAATTAAGGAACAAAATGCAACCATATATTGTTAAAAATAACCTAAGATTGTTCTTGTGACCATGTTTTCTCTGTGTATGTGCTAATGAGCCTAAAAAATTATCCTATAAAAAAGACACAAATAAATGTACTTTCGAGCTATTACTTTGAAGATAGAAAGTTTTCGAAAGAGTCCAAAATTAATATATATGGCACATGGGTAGACAGTACCAAAATAAAAACATTTATAATGACCGTGTCAGAAGCAGCGATAGTGCTTGCAATATCTATACCTGAATACTGAATACGAAATACTATTTGATTGGTTTTTCAAAGCACTTATTACTGTTGACCAGCTATAGAACTAGGTTTTTAATAGCTGGCCATGAATTTAATCTTTTTGTACATTCGTAACCCACTTTTATCGTTGAACTATATTAACAGGAATTAGATTTGGTTTGGGGTACCCAAATAAAAGATCAAACTTAATAATTTGACAACCATAAACTAATGTGTGAATTTAATTCATTTCATATTATTCATATTATTAAAGATTAGACGCTAAAAGAGATGGAACGCAGATTTTCCTTTAATAGTATTAGCGAATGAACCTTAATACCCTGTCCTAACTTAGAATATAAAGGCTGAAAGTGTTTAAAGCCTTCGGCAAAACTCAGTTTCGCCATTGGTGGGCATCATTACAGGCTACTGGATGTTTGGACTTATGGGCTAGTCTTGTGGTAAAACACTTCGATTCTCGAGAAATGTAAGCTTGACTTCTTGGCAACCATTTCTTTCACGACCTGGTTGTTTATAGGCACTTATGACTGACTGGTCTGTAGATATATTTAAGGAGTTCAGCTTACTTCTCAGAGAATGGATATGTATGTAATGCTAATGTATATATATATATATATATGTGGTTTCGTGGTGGTTTCGTTTGTAATAAATTTTGTTTAAGATGGACTAGTTATTGGCCAATCGTATCTGAGGCTGGTACCGGGGCTGCCGGTTAAAGCATACCAGTCACTGCTTTATTTTTGGGTGGTTATTTATTGGCGCCACCTACTCGCCAAGGCGCTCTAAGGATCTCTGGCACTCGTATATTTAGTCCGAGACTCTCCCCTCAGAACAGCTGGTATTGTCCGCGACTGCTTATTTGGTATTATTCGCAGCTACCCAGCATATCTACTGGGTTTTCCTCTGGACGCGTCCGATAGCATACCAGCTGATGCTCCCTGATACGATTATCAATCAACGATTATGCAGTTTACCCTACAAACTCGCTGGTAGACACCCGCCAGGAGGAATAATGTTAATTGATAATGTATTAACACACTGTGTAATTTTTTAAGTCATGGCAAAATAACCATATACGGACACCACTACGTCATAAAAGACCAAAAAAAAGACCTCTGTCTCCCAGTTTTGCCCAAAGTCCTCCAGGTAGCGCTTAGGTAGCCGCAAAAGTGAAAAATTTCCCGGCTACCTAAGCGCTACCTAAACGGTGTTAAGAATCATTCCTAGGAAGTTCATATGTTCTAGAAAGTTGTATATTGAGTTCTTAGGTTCATTTTTGTAGTTGATTGTTTCCTTGAATTTTGAACGGTTTGCTACTTATGGACCTGAACAGGGGACAAAAGGTAAAAAAAATTAATTTTTTACAGTTTTTTGCGATTTTGACCTTGAAGATGAAGTTTGTTTGATTTGATATGTTCACAATTTTTGTTCTTTGTGACAAGAGCTACAACTTTGCCTCAGAGAGTATATCAAAATTCTGAACGGTTTGCAAAATATGAGCTTGAATAAATGATCATTTTTTTGCAAAAATGACATCGAGGCCCCACATCTTTGAGGGCCCATAAAAAAAACCTGGAGTACTTTGGGCAAAACTGGAAGACAGGGTTTTTTTTGGTCTTTTATCACGTAGTGGTATCCGTATATGGTTATTTTTTTCCGTGTTGCACTGTGTAATACTGTAACTTCTTCTTTACTAAATAATGTTTTTTTTTAATTTTAGTTCATTAATTCTCATATTATTATATCTCAATAAACGTGCGATTTCTTAGCTACATTTATTACAAAATACCGGTGCCATAGATCTGCTGACAGATTTGATTAATTTTGTCTTTTCAATATGCTCTCTCGTTAATATCGCTTTAGATGTTTAGTGGTGAACTTATATTTTTAATCCAAATATTAACGACACTAGTTAATTTGTAACCTGACACGACAACCACCTAGCTATTACTTTTGGGATTGCCCTCATATACAATGAAAAAAAAAAAAAAACAATATTACATCTTTGGCTACAAAACTATGTTTCCCAACAGTGTTTACATCAAGCAACAAGTGGCAGTAGTTTTTTATTATTTTAAATTCTTATGCTTGTTGTTATTTAAAGTGGTGGCGCCACATCAGCCTACTTTTCAATCAGGGATTTTCTATGTTACATATAAATTGATTTTTTTTTGTTTAGATTCTTGTTTTATTTCTGTTTTCTTTCAATGTTTGAAATATTTAAAATAATTTTATGAGCGATTCACGAAATCGAGATCATCATTTTTAACACTTTTTTTCAAAGTCATTTGGATGTCTATGGAAACACAATGTTTTTATGTGGATAAAATAAACATGAAAACTATTAAAAAAAATCATAAAAAGATAATAAAATAATAATAAAGTGTAAAGTTTATACAAAAAAAAAATCTGTGTTCGGTGTTATCAAAAAATTTATACTCTTTATGAAAACATAATTTTAATTGTTGTACAATATAATTATACTAAAAGGCTACTTTGTCTGTAACTTCACGATTAATAAAATTCATTTGTAAGTTTTTATTTTTTATTAGTTACCTTTTTTAATGGATACGAAATTAAATTATTTTATACATACATATGTATGTACATGTATAATAATTTATTGAGCTATAGTGCTTTACGTATACGTATTTACTTTAAATAAAGTTACCCATCCCTGGATAAAATTCTTAAAGTAAAAATACAAATGAAATACAAATGTTATTCAATTGTCTATTTGGCAGTAAGTAATTGATATTTTATCATTATTTTAAAACAGCGCCATCTGTTGCGCAACTGTGTTTAAAATATCCCGATTTAAAAAATAAAATATGCCTTAAACTTGGCAGTACCTATCGATCGTTAAAAAAAATCGGCGTACTTTCACAACTTTTTCTACACTTTCTCTTGGAAATAATATATTTTTGCGGAAAAAAATTATTCTATATTGGAATCAGGATACTAAGGTACATCCTCAAAAAATTTTGTTAAAATACGTCCATTAGTTTTTATCAGATCATACAACCAAAATAAGCAACATGGTTGGTTTGAACTATATAATTTTCAAATCACAACCAAAGTTTAATAATAAACTTTGGTTGTGAATTGGGTGTAGTAAGCATTTGATGACCAAATAGTACAAAAACTTGTTTATTGTAACCATAGTAATGATTAGAGCAACTATAAGTTGCTTATCGCAACCATATATTTTTGCAGAGAACAAAAAATATTTTTTCTCTGCGTGTATGCTGGTGTGATTGGAATTATATACGAGTATACTTTCTGAAATCAGTTGTGATTTTCCTTCCTGCAGGCAAAAATGAGAAAGAATAATAATTTAAATTTTTATGGAATTGTTGTCAATGACATGTTTTTTAATTCTAGTTTTTTTTTAGTTCTATATTCTATGTTCTTTATATTATATTGAAAAAATGCCTGTAATGACGAGTAGAGCAACTTTTAATTTAAGTTTTGCATAAATAAATAACGTTGTTATGTGTTATTTGTATTTAGTTGTAATTTTAAAAAATTCGTTTTCAAATCGCCTGCAGTCATTTAAAAATATTTACTCACAATATTATACAATTAATTTAATAAAAACACTTTAAAATTATATGACAACAGTTTGTAAATATTTTCTGCAATGAAAAACTACAAAATAATTAAATTATACTCGTATTATGAAAAGCTGAATAAAAATAAAGAAAAAGAAAATTTCCACTATTTTCCAATTATTAATTATTTTTCTGAATAAATCTGAGGCAAATTAATTAAATGAAAATATTTCCAATATGTGTTTGTGTACCTTTTATTTCAAATAACAATTTATCACTTGAAGTTGAAATTAAAAGGAATGCAAGCAATTGAAATTGAAAAAAAAAATATATTGCAAGGCAATATATTATACGAAGGTGGTTCGAGAATAATGTGCAAATAAGGGCACAAGGAAAAATAATAGCTGTGAAGAGAAAAAATAATATTGAGTTTTAAGTTCAATTATAATTTAATATTGGATGCATTGCTTGCGGAGATTTGTTGGTGGAGTTATAAAATTGTGCAGTTTGAAGATAAAAGCACCGAAGATGAAGATGGCAGTGAAATTTGTGGACACACTGAACAAATTCATAGATAACATATAAAAATCTTCATAATTGTTTTTTTAATTAAAAATAAAAAATTTCAATTTTTTAGGCAAAAAATAGTTTTTTTCTTCATACATTTACTTATAACTGCGAATCTGTTGCTTATGTAGCGAAACGTTGCACAGTGTTGTGAGCGTGGTCATATATAGAAAAATCCAATTATGGAAATTAAAAAAATGGCTAATGGCATTTAATTAAAGACATTTTTACTAATAAGCGTAAAAAAAATTAGATTAAATAATAATAATAATAATTTTTTCTGAAGATATGGCTCTTCAAAATTGTGGTTTGAAATAACTACAATTTTGTATAAAAAAGTAATAAAAATGAGCATATACTTCGTAGGGTTAAATAATTGAATTTAGTTGGCAAATAACCCAAATTTGTACTAGATTAGTTGTTGTATTATATTTTAAGTATATAAACGGTATTTTTAATGATATTAATAAAACAAAACAAAACTTTTCGTGATAAGCAAACATATAATAGTGAAGCAAAAATAATTTCCAAATATTTCCGGGATATTTTTTTTTTTTCATTTTATAACAAAAAGTATGTTAATTTATAAAAATACAAATTTAGCTGCGCTTAAGTGTGCCAATTTATATAATCGTTATTTTTTAGTGTCGCAAAGTAAACTGTCTAGTGGAAAAAAATCAAAAAAATACTTTCAAATTTATCAATAAAATACATACTGGATGAAAGCTGAGACTCCTACGATTCCAGAGGTGGTTTGGTTTTTCATGTGCGTTCCACCTATAAAAAGTTACACGACTTTAAAGTCGAATTATTTTGAAAATTGTTTCACAATTTTTAAGTAACAAAAAATGGGTTTGGAAAAATAAATATCAAGAATTCATTTTTCAATAAAAATGCATGCAATTATATTTGTTTTATTCCGAAATGTAGCAGAAATAATGAAAAAATCCTAAAATTCAAATATTTATAACAACACTGTAAAAAAAATTGTGGAGTTTTTAGCCAAAATATGTACTTTTTTAAAAAAATAGTCACCTTCGATGGACCCGAAAAAATAGGCAAAAAATATTTATATACTTATGTTTAAGAATATATTGAAGGTGAGGGCGTCCATTCATCTAATTGAAAAAATATAAGTGTCTTGTTTTCGAAATTAATTTAAAATATTTTATTTAATTTTTATTTTTTTTAATTCTTTGTAAAAATATATTTTTTAGCCTAGAGCCTTATCTGAATTGAATCAAATTTGGTCAAATCATTAAAAATATCACATCCAATTACTATCAAAAAAAAAAATCATAAAGTTAGCATTTTCTCTAACTATTATGACACTTATAAATTTCAGGATATACGGGAAGGACATGAATCCTTGCTCCGAATTTTTTTTAATTTTATATTTTGTTATGTTTTGCCAACCTAAATATATGTGCTAAATTTCAGCTCTTTACAATAACTTTTTCTATTTATGGCCACTCGTTATATGAAGTCACGACACTGTGCGTTATATGAACAGATTAAAGGAATTGTAGTTCTTAATTTTTTTTTAAATTTGTTTGAGCTTATTCGGACTAGTGGTTCTCGAGTTATGACAAACAAAAGAGCCTAAAACGTGACAAGCTCCCCTATACGATACTTACTTCAAATTAATTTTTAAATTATTATTTGATGTACCATGACAAAAGGAATGATGCAGAAAATTCTTCTTTTTGGGCCTAATTTCATAAACAATTATCAGAATTAAGTCCCGAATCAATCATCTCAAAAATGTTGAACTTTGTTATACAACAAACACCAATGGTATTCAGCGTGGTATGGTCGTACGTTTTTCAGTATTTATCATTCTAGAATTTATATAAAATTCTAAGATTCGAAAAATTATTTAAAGCTCTATAAAAGGCGCTTGGTATATTTTAATAACAATGTAATTCCACAAAATAAAAATACAAATTTTATTAAATTGTCTATTTGGCAAAAAGTAATTAATATTTTGTCATTATTTTAAAACAGCGCCATCTGTTGCGCAACCGTGCTTGAAATGTCCCGCTTGCAATTCATATTTTGTCATTATTTCAAAACAACGCCATCTGTTGCGGAGACGTGTTTAAAATATACCGCTTTCAAATATAAAAGGTGCCTTAAAGTATGCAGTACTTTTAAATCGGTAAAATTGCGTACTTTCACTTTTTTCACTTTCTCTTGTAAATAAGACATTTTTGCGGAAAAAAGGTATCCTATATTGAAGTCATGGTACTACGGTAACTCCTTACAAAATTTTGTGAAAATCCATCCAGTAGTTTTTACATGATGCGAACACATACAGAAAGACAGACAGACAGACAGGAAATGTTACTGTTACTGTTACTATTATAATGGTGCAATTTTTTAAGTCATGGCAAAATAACCATATACGGACACCACTACGTCATAAAAGACCAAAAAAAAAGGCCCCTGTCTCCCAGTTTTTCCCAAAGTCCTCCAGTTTTTTTTTATGGGCCCTCAAAGATGTGGGGCCTCGATGTCATTTTTGCAAAAAAATGATCATTTCCTCAAGCTCATATTTTGCAAACCGTTTAGAACTTTGATATACTCTCTAAGGCAAAGTTGTATCTCTTGTCATAAAGAACAAAAATTTTTAACATATAAAATCAAAAAAAAACTTCACCTTCAAGTCAAAATCGCAAAAAACTTTAAAAAATTCAATTTTTTTTACCTTTTTTCCCCTGTTCAGGTCCATAGGTTTTTTGGAGGCGTAAAACTTTCAATTGGCATTACTGTTTCCTATGACAACTGCTTTAACAGATCTTGATTTCATTGAGATTAGTTTGGTTTGGGAATTTATTATGAATAGATTTACGCCATAACAACGTTTGCAAATTGTTATTTTTTTTAAATCATAATTCAATTCGATTAACGAGCATCGGGTATTACACACGCACAATTAACTTACTAAAAAAATAATTTCAAGAAATATATCTGGCCAATTCGCTGAAGTGATTTGCCACCATTAAATTATTTTGTCTGGGATATCTAGCACTTGAAGCTATTATTCGTCGCGTTATTGGCGAAATACACATATATACATTTTTTCTGTTACTCCTTTTCGGATCATAGGGCTTCTACAAAGCATCTCAATCTTGTCATTGTTTTTGCTTACTTCTGCTTGATACTGTTGCCTGTCCCCTGATGATGAGGTTCGATCTGTCATTGCATAGGAAGGACATGTGTGATAGTGTATTGGTACAGATCCCTGCTATGTGGTGTGGAGTCTTGCTAAGCATTTTTCATTTAAAAATTTATTTTCTCTGTGTAGGTGGCGCTTTCCGAATGACCACTTGATGCTGATCTTTATTTAGTCAGCTGAAACGTCAGGGCACTTTTCCTTCTTATTTTTGAATGTAATTGTCTTGAGGGGGGCTGAAGCCTCTCAATTTAAAACTCCGAAAAATTATTTTTAGCCGGGTTTCTAACCAAGGTTCTTCTGCACACTACGCCACGCCCCATATTTAAACATTGATGGCATAAAATTATATAATTAATAATGCCAATTGGAAATGCAAATTGAAAACGTTTTTCTCTCTTTTATTTCAATTTAAAGATCGCCTTTATGAAAAAAAAGCCTTTTACAAGTTTTTTAATATCCCTGAGAAAATATATTGAGCTTAAAGAAAACTATATTTTTTTATTAATAAAAAATCTTTTATTCTTTCGGATTTTCTTTTCGGTTCGTGTAATTTGGTACCATACTTCGTATACAACTTTTTGTATTAAGTTCATAACAAACAAGCAGCATTTTTACTCAATCGCAATCAATTGAAAATATTTATTTTCTCGAGTAGAAAAATTGACTGACAGCAGCATGACTGACTGTAATATAATAAAAATTGTAACCTCTATAAACTATTAAAGTTTATAAACATTCAAGCAATTGAGACAAGTGTTTGTAAATATTCTTTTTTTTCTTTACACGATATTTGCATTAAAAACGACAAAAGCAAGCAATAAGCTTTAGTGTCGTCAGCAGTGTTACAAGTTGCCTTAACATCATCATCATCGAACTCACTATGTGTTATTTGAAATCTGAAAAATGTAGCACCAGCAAAGCAGATGATGCATATAATGATAATCAATAGTTGCTACACTTGAGTATAATAACGATTATGTGGCAGGCGTTGGTGGAAATGAATATTGTGAATTTGTGTGTAAGTTGCATAAACCTCAGTGCATTTAAATAACTTTTCAAACTGTAACATGTGGCACGCTTTTGGCATTTTATTACACTTGTTCTGCCATTTCTTGTTATCTGTTTGTTTTCGTTTTCAATTTTATTTTCTCACAAATAAACTTTTTATAAGATAGAAACAAACTGTTTATAAGAAAAAAGTTTATGAAATCAGCCTTATTTGTTACACAAACTTGCATTTCATTCATGGATGGATGTATATGCATATTCATCTGAATATTTTCTTCTCAAATATATTTTGTATAGAGATATCTGTGAGCTACAAGTATAATAAATATCTGTTAAATTTCACATTGGCATTTACAAATTTTCAAGTGTTTTGTGTGTGAATTTTAAATAAACATTTTTGTTTTCTTCTGGTGTAAACAAGTAAATGTTATAAAATCAGAAAAAAATTGTTTTGGACACAAAAATTATTTTAAACAAAAAGACTTTTTAAGATTTTATATTTCTTAAAAGGCCATTTTAATCACATACTTGGGGGATTCACAACATGTCATAAAGTCATAGTTTTTTAAATAATACCATAGAAATATATGACTGTTGTGAACAACCCCTCATATTTTATTGTGCAACAACTAAAAATATTTATTCAATCTCACAGAGCATGTAGCAGACAGGATTTAATTACATTTCAATTACAATTGTAATTACAGGGAATATGTAATTACATATTATCAATTACACATTACAGGTAGTTGTAACTTGAATCAAGGACTAAAGTCAATTACAACTACTTGTAATTTTTAATTGAGCATTTTCAATTACACATTACATGTAATTGTAATTGAAAATTTTCAATTACATCACCTGAAATGGAATTCAATTGAATTCAATTATAATCTTAATAATTTTCCATTACATATAATTGTAATTAATTCTTCTAATTACAGTTAAATGTAAATGTAATTGAAATTTTGAACAAATTGCATGTAATTGCAATTATAATTGTTTATTTAAATTATAATTGTAATTGAAGAAATCTCAATTACAATTACAAATAGTTGAATGGAATTCTAAATTAAAAATTTCAATTACAATTACATATAATTGGATAATTGCATGTGCAATTAATTACGAACTGTAATTGACATCACCCAAGTCTGACATGTAGCATTGGAATGACAATCTATACTTGGAATAAAACTGTAACTTATTTACTGTATGTCTGCCTGTGTTTCTGTCTGTCTACGTTCGTATCACGTAAAAATAACTGGATGGATTTTAACAAAATTTTGTGAGGAGGAAAAATAATCTTATTTCCAAGAGAATGTGGGTGGAGCAATAGCAGTGAAAGTATGCAATTACCGATTTAAAGGTACTGCATTCTTTAAGGCGTCTTTCATTTTTAAAAGCGGGATATTTTAAACACGGGTGCGCAACAGCGCCATCTGTTGCGCTGACAAAATAATGACAAAACAGGAATTGAAAGCGGAATAATTTAAACACGGTTGTGCAACATTTGGCGCTGTCTGAAATTAATGACAAAATATGAATTACTTACTGCCAAATAGCAAATTGAATAAAATTTTTATTTGATTTGTATTTTTACTTGGTGGAATTACAATGTTATTAAAATATTTTAAACACCTTTTACAGAGCTTTACAATAATTTCTAGAATTTCATATATATTTTAAAATTTTATCCAGGGAAGGGTACCTTTATATAAAGTAAATGCGTAAAACACTATAAAAGTAAAATCTTAAAATTTGGTGTGGATTACTTTCAAAGCAAAATCGAACAAAATATTGTCAGGACGCACATAACATGTGTGGGCACAGCTAGTTTATAATATTATAAATCTAATGTCTTAATTAATTTTTGATAAGAACATCAAATGTTTACATAATATTTGATCAAAAGGACATAACTATTAAATAAATCTAGTAAAATTGAAATGTACTTATCCTTACATATTATTTCTACTTTAAAACAAATATTTATTTAGTGAAAAAATTTAAAATAATTATTTCACATAATTCTTCGACTTGACAATTTTCACAATACAAATAATCATAATGACCAATTAACATTGTCTACAAAAATACATTAAATTAAGAACAAATATTAAAACTTCTTGCTAAAAAGAAAGAAGATTCGTCCAATTAAAAAAAAGCAAACAGATTAAACTGTAAGCATCAATTAAAAATATTAATTAAAAGAAACATAAATAATACAATAAAATGGAATATGAAATAATTACGTGTTCAAACTACGCCTGATAACATTTACAAACAGCCAACTCTGTAAAGAAACATAAACTCAAAGATAAATAATACGACGTAGGCTAAAGGCCAATTAAGATAAGTCAGCCATAAAAGGCAAAATAATCCTGAAAAATAAAGGCTGTAAGACATGTCTTTGAGAATAAACCACGGGAACGTTAAGATATTATTACAACAATATTTTATACTTTATGTTGCAAGAGCTGCAATCTCCCTATCAGTTAAATTTGACCACTGATTATGTAGGATTAGCGTATCAAATTGAGTCAAGAAGGTGTGAGAGGGAGAAATCAAAATCATTCAAAAAGAAATAATAAAAATCAATTCACACTAAATCACTTAACTATGTAAGATTATCTTATGATTTATGCGCAATTCTTGAAGCACAACAACACAAGTATTTATGAAACAGAAGCTGGGGGCTGGTAATCGTGGCAACCAGTAGCTATGAGGAGCTCTTAAGAACATAAACAACAATGCTGGAAGAATTACTTGGCATACTAATAAAGGATAATATATTTAACAACTGTTTGCTCAACCACTATTAAATGCTTGAACAAATATTTGTTTAAATGACTTAAAAGAAATGCAAAGAAGAAAACAATTAAAAGGAAAAAATATTACCAAAAATATAAGTTTCTTCTAAATTAAGTCAAAAATAGAAAATAATGATTATGGAAAACTTTATACTTCTACGTTAAGCATTGCCTAGAGTTTTGATAAGTATGAATAAAAAAATAATAAAAATAACATTTAATAATAATTTAAAAAAATTCATATTTATTAAGTTTTTTTCTAACTCCCAATTAGTTTTTTAAAGAATTTCTTTTTTCGTAAAAATATAAAAAGAATTATCAGCTTAATACTCATTTGCTTTAGTTTAATTAAAATTTTATATAGAATTAGTAGTACCCATTTCGTCGTCATGTTCCTGACAATATTTTATTCGAAATTTATATTTTGTTTTAAAAGAAATCCACACCAAATTTGATAGGGCTGCAGAAATTTAATTTACAGACATACATATTTACTGTGGATAGAGGTATTTGTCTCTGCGTAATTACTCAAGATGTGACAACTTAGGGTTAATATAAAATTATATTATTTCTGTGGCAATAAGCAATAAGTTGTTAAGTCGACTTAAGCTAAATTTTAGTTACTGGCACCTTAGTAATATCCGTACTCCAAAGCAACCATTGCAAAATTCCGATTATGTTGTACCATTTTTTCAGGAAGTTATAGCGAAATGATTTCTTGCTTATTTTCTTTTTAATGTCTAATCGCACTTAGAAAAAAACTTAAAGTACAAGCTATTTTTCCAAATCATAAAAACTTCTTTCACAACTTTTCAATTGCGTCCTTTGTTCGATTTTGCTTTGTGAAAGCAATCCACACCAAAAACCCTTACTTTTTTAGTGCCGCCTTAAGCTTTGCTTCAGTTATGTTTATGCAATATATTTATAAAACAGCGCCATCTATTAGTGATTAGTGCTTGAGTTATGGTTTATGTATTTACTTTTACTACTAAAATAACTGCGTACTTTTACTGCTTTTTCTCCACATTCTGTTGGAAATATGATATTATGCGTAAATAAGTAACCTATATTGGAACCGGGATACTAAGGTACCTCCTCACAAAATTTTGTTTTTACCTGATGCGAAGGCAAAGAAAAGCAGGCAGACAGATGTACAGACAGACGGATATAAGTTACTATTTTATGCCAAATGTTATAGAATATTGCAACATACTTATGTTTGCTGATGATGTAAAAATTTTTCTTACATACAAAAAAAAAATTCGTATCATTTTTACCTACAACATGATATTGATAACTTTTATACTTGGTGCAATGTAAACCTAATGGAACTAAACTCTAACAAATGCAAGCACATGAGATTTACCAGGGGCAACTTCGCCAGTGTCAACTTTTTGTTGGGCAAAGAACCTCTTTGGAATTAGTTTGTTCCATCCTGGATTTGGGTATAATGCTTGACGTTAAGCTTAGTTTTATTCCACACATTAATGTGATGGTCAATAAGGCGAGAGGCGTTCTGGCTTTTGTTAAAAGATGGGCAACGGAATTTATCGATCTATATGTAACTAATCTTCTATACACATCCTTAGTTAGACCTATTCTTGAATATGGCTCAGTTGGTTGGGATCCGTTGTATAATGTTCATAGTGATCATATTGAGTCTATCCAAAAACAGTTTTTGCTATTTAGCCTACGAAGCTTAAGATGGAATCCAACATTAAATTTGCCTTCTTATCATCAAAGATTATCGCTAATTAAGTTGCCTTCTCTTAAAAGCCGAAGGACTATGCTAAACGTTACGTTTTTGTTAAATGTTCTTAATGGCGATATACACTCTGAATTCTTACTAAGAAGTACATATATCAATTAATGTTCCACATCGGCCGACACGTTACTTTCAACCTCTGGCAATTAAATGTTTTCGTAAGAACTATGCTTATGCTGATCCACTGAGAAGAATATGTGTCAATTTTAATGAATTGTATCAATTTATTGATTATTCTTTAAGCTTAAACGTTATAAAACGCAATATTATAATTTTCCTTAATTGTTAAATTTTTTTATTTTGTCTTTGCAAATTATTGTTATAAATAATTATTAAATTTGTTACTAAAGACTGTATGAAATTATTATGTAGACTTTTATATATTTAAATAAAAAAAAAGATATGTATAGATAGATATATGTATGTATAGATGTCCCTCCAAATGATACGTTTGACTCCCATATGTAAAGTTTGAAGATAAGCTATTTTTTAATTAATTTTGAAGTTTATAATTGCTCTCCTACAAAACCTAAAAAGCAGAATTAAGCAGAATTTTTCCTTATTACCACAGATTTTAGAGTTCTGTAAATAATGTCTTAAACTTTTCAAAAATAAAAGGTGCCGTCAAGATTTCAGTATTGTTATATCGGTAAAATTGAGTCTATTCTCTCTTTTTTCTCTTTTGGAAATGAGATCTTTTTACGAGAAAAACCAAGTATTCTATATATGAGCAAACAGTAAGACAAAAATTCTGTATCGATTAATAACTCCATCAGAAACTAAATTTTCAATAAATTTTTTATGTGCAGTCATGATCATGTTACAGTTTTATTATACACTAACTGCCCACACACGTTGTGTGAGTCCTGACAATATTTGTTTCGATTTTGATTTGAAACTAATTCACACCAAGTCTTAAGACTCTTACTTTTATAGTACTTTACGTATTTTCCATCCTTAATAACATTCTGAAATTTATCTAAAATTCAAAAAATTATTCTTAAGCTCTGTAAACGGTGTTTAAAATATTTTAATAACAATGTAATTCCACAAAATAGCAATATAAATCAAATTTTATTCAATTGTCTACTTGGCAGTAAGTTATTCATATTTTATCATTATTTTAAAACAGAGCCATCTGTTTAAAATATCCTGCTTTCTATTCATATTTTGTTATTATCTTAAAACAGTGCCATCTCTTGCTCAGCCTTATTTACAATTTTTCGCTTTCAAAAATAAAAAAAATGCCTTAAAGTATGCAGTACCTTTAAATCGGAAAGAAATCAGAATTCTTTCACTGCTTTTTCGCCACTTTCTCGTGGACATAAGATGTTTTTGCAGAAAAAAAGTATTCTATATTTGAATCCATCCAGTAGTTTTTACGTGATGCGAACACAGACAGACAGAAGAGAAAAAAAGTTACTGTTTTATTATATGTATAGATATGTATAGATAAATTACATCTTTTTCATATCAAAGTGTTAAGGTTCTTTCTCCAAAATTCGTTAAGATTGCGAAATAAAATCGTAAAAAATTTTTTAAATCGTTAAAAAAATTAAACTTGTAAAATTGTACATTCGGCAGTGTCAGTTTCTAAAACCCAAAAACTTGATAAAGCTATTAGACGTAATATACGTAAAATCATCGGCTTTTTTTTAAGAAATAATGGTGCTAAGATTAAAGGGTTTAGGGTTCCAATGGTGGAAAAAATCATGTTTTTTTTTAATCGAATGGATCACGATTTTTTAAAAAATCCAAAATTATCAGAATTTTTTTGATTTTTCATTTTATCATACAGTTTAACTATAGTTTTGCATAAGCCGCAGTAAAGCAAATGGTTAGTTAACCCCTGCTATGTAATATAACGAGTGATTTTTTAAGAGCTTGAGAAATTTTTTTTTAAAAAAACGCATAAAATTTGCAAAATCTCATTGGTTCTTTATTTGAAACGTTAGATTGGTCCATGACATTTACTTTTTGAAGATAATTTCATTTAAATGTTGACCGCGGCTGCGTCTTAGGTGGTCCATTCGGAAAGTCCAATTTTGGGCAACTTTTTCGAGCATTTCGGCCGGAATAGCCCGAATTTCTTCGGAAATGTTGTCTTCCAAAGCTGGAATAGTTGCTGGCTTATTTCTGTAGACTTTAGACTTGACGTAGCCCCACAAAAAATAGTCTAAAGGCGTCAAATCGCATGATCTTGGTGGCCAACTTACCGGTCCATTTCTTGAGATGAATTGTTCTCCGAAGTTTTCCCTCAAAATGGCCATAGAATCGCGAGCTGTGTGGCATGTAGCGCCATCTTGTTGAAACCACATGTCAACCAAGTTCAGTTGTTCCATTTTTGGCAACAAAAAGTTTGTTAGCATCGAACGATAGCGATCGCCATTCACCGTAACGTTGCGTCCAACAGCATCTTTGAAAAAATACGGTCCAATGATTCCACCAGCGTACAAACCACACCAAACAGTGCATTTTTCGGGATGCATGGGCAGTTCTTGAACGGCTTCTGGTTGCTCTTCACTCCAAATGCGGCAATTTTGCTTATTTACGTAGCCATTCAACCAGAAATGAGCCTCATCGCTGAACAAAATTTGTCACATTTGAACATTTCGAACCGAACACTGATTTTGGTAATAAAATTCAATGATTTGCAAGCGTTGCTCGTTAGTAAGTCTATTCATGATGAAATGTCAAAGCATACTGAGCATCTTTCTCTTTGGCACCATGTCTGAAATCTCACGTGATCTGTCAAATACTAATGCATGAAAATCCTAACCTCAAAAAAATCACCCAATATATGTAGCCAACAAAAATAAATGAATAAAGTAAAATCATTAGAATTTTACATGGCTACAGAACAGGTATATTCGTGCTTAAAGTTAGAATATTTACAGTAAGGAAGTCCTTTTGTTTTTTCTGATATTGAAAAAGTCGAAAGTTTTTTAACATGGGTTTTAAGTTTAAATTTATTAATTACACTTTCAATTTACTTTACTTTTACAATTTGTTATTAAAGTGGCCAAAGTAAAAATTTTAAATGTACATATATCTATTATATTACGATACAGTACAGGGTAACGTTTTACCCTTTGCGTACGGAATTAAAATAGATTATTTAGAGTGCGTATTTCGATTTCCAAAGTAGATTTTGAAATAATTCTTGCAAAAAAAACCCACTTCAAAACAGACAAACTTAAAATCATTTTTCTTTAAGACAGTAACTATTGCGATACCCTGTAATTTCCGAATTCAAATTTTATACTAGTTATAGCGGTCGTAGCAATACAGGTTCGTTGTAAATTTCAACCGTCTGTCTGTAACGGTTTAAAAGTTTGGTCATATACATCAAATTACATAAACTATTGTGACACCCTGTAATTTATAATTTATACTTATTACAACAGATATAGTAATGGTCATACAGATTCTTTTTAAATTTTAACTTTGTGTCCATATACATCAAATTACATCAACTATTGGGACACCCTTTAATTTCCAATTTTACATAGTAGTGAACATTCTGTCTATTTTTCAAGTGTTTGTCTATAACGTTTCCAAAGATGAGGACATAATGGTCAAATTACATCAATAATGGGGACACCCTTTAATTTATAGATCCAAATTTTATATTTGTTGTAATAGCGGGCTAAGCAATATACGTTCTTTGTAAATTTCAACTGTCTATCTATAACAGTTGAAAAGTTTGGCTATATATATTACTTTTACATTAACTATTGAGACACCCTTTAATTTCCAAATTCATATTTTACACTTGTTATTTTAGCGATGCAAGTTCTTTGTAAATTTCAACTGTCTGTCTATAACGGTTCAAAAGTTTGAACATATACATATCAAAATAAACCAACTAATGGGACACCCTTTAATTTCTTCATTTTAAATATTTATAGTTATTATAACAGGCATAGTAACGACCATTCTGTGCAACTTTCAAGTGTTTGTCTGTAACGGTTAAAAAAATATGAGAATAAAGGTGAAATTAAGTTACCTATGGGGTCACCCTTTAATTTTATTTTTTAATTACTTTTGTTATTGGGAGCTACAGAGATACGCACTTTTTTTTAATTTTAAGTTGGTGACCTATAATATTCATAATACACGTAAAAAACATGTATGATGTATGGGGACACCCTTTAACTTTTAAAATTTTGAACTTCTTTTAAAATGGGACCAATCTGTAGCCATAACCTTTCTAATAGTGCAAAACTTTTTAAAATCGGTTCAGAAATGACCGATTTCTGAAGGCACAAACATACAAAAAAAAAAGCAACACACAGGCGAATTGATAACATCCTACTTTTATTGAAGTCGGTTAAAAATAACTTGAGCTATTGAAATCTTTTTAAAAGACTTCAAATAAAAACTCAAAATTTCTAAGACTTAAGAGTTTTTATTTAAATAACAACTATTTTTTATAAGTTACATTTTACAAACAAATTTTTTCAATTTGCAGAATAAATTCGAATAAAAATTCTTATTTTTGCTTCACACTAAAATACAAAAAAAAATCCAAAATAATTGGTTAGAGTAAAGATTCAAGCACTTAAGACTCAGTACAGAAAGATTCCATCAATCTGTCAATTTAAGAAACAACATAAAAGTCGGCGGCAAAAAAAAAACAAAACACAATTGCTAACATGCCACCCATAAGTGGTTAAAAGCGTTTTAAACTTTTCAAAATGAAAAACAACACAATTATCATGAATATTTTATTTTTCTTTTTTTTTGTTTTCTTGGTTTGTGTTATTTTCCTTTTTAAGCATTTGACTTGAATTTAAGAATTTCTTCTATTTGCTGTCATGTTATTCTCACTTTTTATTAAGAATTTTCTTTTTGGCCTTCCCTTCTGTAGAGCATTTCTATGTAAATTATTTTGTTTTATTAATGTTCAAATATCATCAGGCTCAATTCTTACATTCTTTTCTTTTTGTTGTGAAAGTTTTCACACTGTTCTTTCAGTATTTTTCATACACATTTTATTGGCACGAAATATTCTAGGTAAGACTTTAGAATCAAGAAAAATCCTGTAAGGAAAACAAATTCTTAACACAAGTGGAAAAGCTTTTAATGGTTATTTCTCTGTCGTATTTGACAGGGAAAAACAAATAACACAATTTTTTTTATGGAAATTATAGCCGAAGGACTACAAAAAGCAAAGAAATTCAATTTAAAAAATCATGTCTATATTTTTTGTTTCTTGTGTATTCGTACGTACAATCAACAACATTTTGCTTAGTTTTAGGATTTAAGTGTCGAGAAATATTTGGTAAAAATTTTTCTTTGAATTTAATTGTGTTTTTGAATTTATTTTCAAGTTGAATTTATTATTGTAAATTCTTTGACTTATAATTTTATGGTAAAAAGTTTTATACTTAGAGTTATTCTTTGACTTCGTCTATTCAAGTTTTCCAATTAAATAGCATTTTATCATTTAACTAGTTTTAAAAACCTTTTTTTAAACTTCAAATATTGTTTTAACTTAACACATCATACTTGGGATTTTTTAAATGGCTTTAAATTTTCATTGGTATTATTGGATAAAAACCTGGAGCTATTATACGACAATAATCACTGTAAATTTGTTATTTTCTGAGAAAAATGTGCTTCTATTAACAATAACGCTTGGAAGTCACAAAATCATTGGTTAATGATAATTATTTCGCATTTTTAAATAACCACTAATTAAAGTGAGTCATTAAAAACCATTATCATAATTAATTATTATGATAATAAAAAAATATTTATTCGAATTATTTATAAACTTATGCTTATTAAATAGGCAATTAATTTGCCAACAAAATGCATTACTTCCATGTATTCCGTTTAAAGTTATCCTTTTTTTCAACTTTCTTTACGACTGTATAAGCTATTTATTACAAAATTACACAGAAAAAAATATGTTCAATTGGTTTTGTGTTAAAATTTAATTAAATAATTAATTGATTCAATTATTTGTTTAATTACGAATTTTGTTGTTCTCTTTTAAACAAATATAGATTTGAGTCAATTAAAAAATTAATTAAACTTAAATTTAAAACTAATTAAAATATTTAATTGGTGAAAATTTTTTTTTTCTGTATAGACATTATGACCGTAAATCTTAACGTGAGTTCATGAAAGGTTCAGTGGCCACACTTGATGAGGGTCGACCTCAGAAACACCTTGGGAGTTCGTGGACCACTTCTATACGATTTCTCACAAAATTTTACCCCAATTAAGAAAAACGGCTTCGGTGGAGTCCGGGAACACTCATATTCTAAGCTCCTTAAACTTTATGCCGATTTACAAAAAAATTCGGTCAACCTACTCTTAGATCCTTTTCGCTGTGCGTGGAAGCATTTTGGAAATTTAATAAAGGTAACACTTGAATACAAATATATACTCGTACATATACGAAGCATTAGTTGGTAGGCACTGCAGATTGAGTAAATTTTCAGGTAAAAGCTTTGTTAATTTTCTTTTATTTATTTATTATTAATATAGGAGGAATATCGAAGCGGACTACCTCCCTAATAGGTCCCTTTTCAACCCCTTTCTGTCCACAATGATTATAGGCAACTGACTTGTCATTGTTTACGGCAACCTTACTTTCATTGAGTCAAGTACTGCAACAAGCCTTTAGCATTGATATTAGTGATTTCAGGCTATCGATTGCTAACTGTGGGCCATCTTTCTAATCACAGAGTCTGTCGTAATTTCTAGCATTTGTCCAAGGCTTAGTTTACCCATGGCATCCACATTTAATAAATTTCTGCCTGTGGGCCTAATGATTGTGATAGCCAGTGCTGAACTTTCATACACAATTTGCGCTACCATCTCAGCGTCTTCCAGGCATAGTCTGCAAGAGTTATCTTCATCAATTTTCATCATGGCTGAATGATAGCTGAAGTTTCCATGATCTGTCACAAACGCAGTTATACAGCTTAAGTTACTTCTATTATATCTAAGCACTTTACTGGCCTTCCTGTCAAGGGTATCTTTGAGCACCTTCTTTGAGCACCATTCAAGCCTGTCTACATTTAATAACCTTCCTCTACCTTAAGAGAATTTTTTTTTTATTTATTTTTTAAATACTAGCTATGCCCACACACGTTGTGTGCGTCCTGACAATATTTTGTTCGAGTTTGCTTTGAAAGTAATCCACACCAAATTTTAAGACTCTTACGTTTTTACTTTATATAAAGGTAGCTGGATAATATGCTAAAATTTATATAAAATTTTAAAAATTATTGTAAGGCTCCGTAAAAGACAGACAAGAAATGAGTTACTCATTATTTTAAGACAGCGCCATCTGTTGCGCAACATTGCCTAAAATACCCTGCTTAAAATAGCCTACTTTAATAAAAGATGCCTTAAAGTATGCAGTACCTTTAAATCGGTAAAAAAATATCTGCACTTTCTCTTGGTAATAAGATATTTTTGCGGAAAAAAATATCCTATATTGAAATCAACATACTAAGGTACCTCCACTCAAATTTTGTTTTAAATCCATGCCGTTGTTTTTACGATTTCGCAACAGATGGCGCTGTTTTCACATAATGTCAAAATATGAATTTAAAGCGTGATATTTTAAACACGGTTGCACAACATTCGATGTCTTAAAATAATATGAATTACTGACTGCCAAATAGACAATTGAATAAAATTTGAGTTTGATTTGTAATGTTACTTTGTGGAATACATTGTTATTAAAATATGTGAAATATCTTTTACAGAGATTTACAATAATTTTTAGAATTTGATATAAATTTTAGAATTTTATCCAGGGATGTTGCCATCAATTAAATATACCTTCTTGAGGCACTATAAAAGTAAGAGTCTCCAAATTTGGTGTCTAATACTTTCAAAGCAAAATCGAACAAAATAATGTCAGGACGCATACAAGGTGTGTGGGCATAGTTAGGGTATAATAAAACTGTAACAGGATCATTTCTGTACATGAAATATTTTTGAAATTGTTGTTTCTGGTGATGTTAATAATCGAAATAGAAGACAAAACAGCCATTTTTTAAGAATTTTTGTCTGTCTGTGTTCACGTCACGTAAAAACTACTGGATGAGTATTAATTAAATTTGCTGAGGAAATACCTTAGTATTTTGATTCAGATATAGGATACTTTTTTGTTCTAAAAGATATCTCATTGCCAAGAGAAAATAGTGAAGAAGTATTCATCGATACTGCAAACTTGGCAGCACCTTTTATTTTTGTCAGCGGGAAATCTTTAATACTATTTACAGAACTTTACAATAATTTCAGAATTTTATATAAATTTTCAAATTTTATCCAGGAATGGGTACCTCTATATAAAGAAAATACATAAACAATAACTAAAGTAAGAGTCTTAAAATTGAAATGTAAAATTTTGCCACAACTTTTAAGGCAAATTGCCAACAAAAAGTTAATTTATTGAACAACAATAAAATAACACAAGCCATACAACAATACCAGAGAGTATTGAAGTAAACAACCCTATTGATCTGGTACAAATTATTCGGAGAAGTCAGGCAAAGCTTAAATTGAGTCAGTTTATTGCTATGCTACTCTTCTCTAATGCTCGTACTCGTAAAAATAGCTTTCTCTGTATTTTAGTAATTTATTTTTTTACTTCAAATTAATTTTCTTCCTCTTTAACCAAATCGTATTGAAAAACAAACCTCTTAATTAAATAAAAATGTTATGCTTATTTCTTAGTTCCTTTGTGGTGCATGGATTATTTATTCTACACTTAAGTTTAAAATGGGAGTTGAATATGCCCCAACTCAATGAACCCGAAAATGACATTTAAATTAAAGTTGACGAACAGTGTGCTTCATCACTGTCTGTATTATTAAAACCAAACAAAAACTTGTTCTATTTGGCTTTAATTCTGATGACATCTTAAAAATCTTAAAAAGAAAAAAAAAACAATCTATTTGTCGAAAATTTGTTTTCTTCTCTATACTCGCACCCTTTAATAGAACACCACATGTGAATTTAATAAACAATCAGTGGTAATATCTTACCTCATCTTCATCGTCGACATCATCATCATCACCTTTGCCTGCCTGCCTGCCTGCCTGCATCACCATTATCGTCATCATCAAAACGCATAAAGTGCAAAAGAAAAAAAAGCAATATTCACCAGTTTTAAGTGAATCAAAGTATTGCCCTCTCAACACCTTGCAGCAATATTCATGGTGGATGCATTTTAATAGAAATCGAATAAGATTGAAATGAATTAATGCCATAGAAGCATAAATTGGTGTGTCTATGTTCAGATGTGATTTTCACACAGTTTTCTTTACATTTGTTTTTCTTTTTTGGGTGGGTGTGAAATGAAATGAAAGCGGGTGTGACGAGATGATTGTTTAAGCGTATAATCGTTTTGCTCTGTTTGAGTATCTATACGGCTCTATTGATTGCTGTCTGTCCGTGTGTCTGTCTATCTTTTTGCTTGTCTGTTCTTGTGTTTAAATGTTTAAAACAAATTAAGTTGGGTATTTCTGTTGATCTGCTAGTACTGACTGCTGTCATTGTTGTCTCAAAGGCTTCTTCTCAGCATTAAAAGAATTTTGTATTTTTTTTTTTTTTCCTCTTGATTAGATTAATGCATGCAACGGTAAATAATGGAAATGAATGTATGTGGAGCAATAATCACAGCAGCTACAACCACCATCAATATCAAACACCAATCAGTTCGATGAAACAAAATAAAACAACACCATACAAAATCTGTCACTTCTATTTTTAATCACAAATGCTGAGCAGCAACACACTGCATAAACTGAGTGCTACTTCGGTGTTATTAAGAAAAAGTGTTAATTGAGTTTTATGGTGAACAGGGAAGAAATATGCATTTTATTGGTAACATTTTAATGGGAAATATGCACTTTAGTACTTTTTAGGGCTTTCTCTAATTTCTTTTATTAACAAATTTGTATTAACATATTTTTGGTGTTAAAAGATTTACAGACAACTTATGATGAGCAGACAGAGGTTAATTTAAAGTTTACAGATATTTGTCATAAATTATGATACAGTCGTTTTTCATTAGTTTAATTAAAATAGTTATATCAATCAGTTCTAGTGTTTTGAATCATTTTTAAGGTAGGGCTTCCACACAAAAATAACATAAGAAAACTTTTAATGTGGTAAAGATTTTTATACAATTTATAAACAGTGAGCAATTCTTTTCAGAAGAGAGTTTCAAACAAAAAAATAAGCCGTTTTCTCTGAAAGCGGTATAAGTCCATTATGACAAAAAATGTGTTAATGATAAAAATTAATACAATTTATTATGAACGTTTATTTATAAACCTTTTCCAAAAAAATCTGTTTAAATTTTCAGTATTTTTATCATTACAAATTTTCATATAATTAAGTTACAAATATAATAACTCTGAAGATGGTGTAAGTCAACTTTCCTCAAAGACATATTAATATTTATTTCAAAATTGTACCAGATAATTTCTTTAGTACACTTTTATATGTGTGGCAACATTGTAAATGACCATAAACATGTTTATAGTTTTCCGCAATTTGGGTTTTTTTTCCCGGTTTATTATACAATATAATAAATACACAAACCTTGGAAGCTGCAATTCTAAGAAGGCGAAAAAATATCAATGGTGAAGAAATAAATGGGTAGAAGTTATGTTGGATAAGGGTTTTGGAAAGCAAACCATATAAAATGTTCTATAAAACTTCACTCAGCGAGAATGAGGATTTTAAATCCCTACATTTATTGCCCTCACGGGGAAGAACACAAAACTTTGGAAATATAGTACTAACAAGTTTTTATCATCATTCCAGACCCATCACATTCGAAACATTTACAGATATGATTGATTTATATGTGTGTGAAGATAAATTCGTATTTAACTAGCAGAGACAAACACCATTTTTTGTTTTTTAATTGAAAAAATATAGCATGCGATAAAAAACGTTTTCCATACATTTAGTACGTATTCTGCACAGATTTTCGGACTTTTTAGGAAATATGGTTACTGTTTCCAAACTCCTCCATCGCAGGGAATTAAACTGGGTGGAATAGGAAGATAATAGATCATACTAACAAACTGTGTTTACAATTTTTAACAAAAGTGTTTGTGAACATTTTTATAACAATTTTGAAAATGTGACTTAGTGAAAATTCTAGTGTCTGAGTTCTCTGACTTAAATAGCCCCTGTGTCCAAACCCTTTCATCTCAGGGAATCAAGCATGAAGTGCATACAGATCTCGGGGGATCAATAACCCCCTCCGAATGTTCTTTAGTGTGACCATCCTAACTTTAACCAAAAATTTTCTGTAAAACTTGTACAAAAAAAATTCGGAAAATTTTTACAAAAAATTTTCGGTAAAATTTTTACAAAAAATTTTCGGTAAAATTTTTACAAAAAATTTTCGGTAAAATTTTTACAAAAAATTTTCGGTAAAATTTTTACAAAAAATTTTCGGTAAAATTTTTACAAAAAATTTTCGGTAAAATTTTTACAAAAAATTTTCGGTAAAATTTTTACAAAAAATTTTCGGTAAAATTTTTACAAAAAATTTTCGGTAAAATTTTTACAAAAAATTTTCGGTAAAATTTTTACAAAAAATTTTCGGTAAAATTTTTACAAAAAATTTTCGGTAAAATTTTTACAAAAAATTTTCGGTAAAATTTTTACAAAAAATTTTCGGTAAAATTTTTACAAAAAATTTTCGGTAAAATTTTTACAAAAAATTTTCGGTAATATTTTTACAAAAAAATTTTCGGTAATTTTTACAAAAAATTTTCGATAAAATTTTCTATATTACGAATTTTTTCGATAAAAATTAAATATAAACATCTTTGGTAAAATGTTTACAAAAAAAAATTTGTATAAAATTTTTGCCAAAAATATTCGGCAAATTTTTACAAAAATGTTTTATATAAAATTTTTACAAAAAATTTTCGTTAACATTTTTAAAAAACATTTTCAATCAAATTTTTATTAAAAAAAAGTCTATATCTATCTCTATTCTGATATTGAAAATTACAAAATTAAAAACCGAATGTATATTATTGTCAAATTGGGAAACAACAGAGCAACACTGTGGTCAAGGGTATATAAGATTGTTAATATTGAAACTGTTTTTCTGTTACGGTTATAAATATAAGCATATATGTATACGTAACAATCACGTCTTTGAGGTCGTTCTTTGATTTTATTTTTTATGTAGTGTAGCAACACAGAAAAAAATGAGTGCACCAATCAAAGGTTTTACTAGGTTTTCGATAAAAATTAAATAAATTTTTAATTGATTCAATTATTTTTTTAATAGGAATAATAGTTTTTTCTTTCTTAATTAAAAATATAATTTAATTAATAAAAAAATTAATTAAATTTTTATCCGAAACTAATTAAAAACTTTAATTGGCGCAAAAAATTTTGTCTGTGTGCGGTATATACGGTACAGACACTCCGTGTAAATATTAAGTGCTGGCCTATAATCATTTAAAATAAAAGACCAGATTCGATTAAATCCCTTGTTTTAACAGCGGACATAGTTTAACATAATCTGTGTAAATTTCAAGCGTCTGTTAATAACACCCTTCAACTTTAAATTTTATTTTCTATAAGAGTCATAGTAATACGTGCTGTGTGGGAATTTTAATTGTCTGAATATTACAGTAAAATAAGAAATAAGGAAAATCTAACTATATGCCGGGACAGCCTTTAATATTAGATAGTGACTGTGATAGTGGGACAGAGAGTATAGCAAAAAGAATAGTGTTAATTTTATACTCTATTGGTTCGGAACCCCAAAGTTATTTATTTGATTATACAATAGTTGATTTAATGAATTATTATAACCTTTTTATGTGGCTAGAATGGAATTTAATTTATTTAAAATCTAATCTAATTCGAAGTTATTACTTATCAAATTAACAACACAAACAGACATTCCAAGAGTATTTTAATTAACCTTTTAACACCTTTTTCCCACCTATCTAACACAATCACTTTGCTTGTTTCATTAGCAGCTTGATTCTGTTTATTTAGCTGTTAGTGGCGCAAAAAAAGTTCGTTAAAAACAACAAAAAAAAAGATAAAAAGCAGTAACAGCTGAATGTTCAAACTGTGTAAAATCAGTTTTATGATTAATTAACTATTTACTTTGTGCATTTGGATTTAATTCAATTGCTGCCCAGCCGTACAATTTTTCAACACCCACCATCCATTTCTACTGTCAGTTGTTTAAACAAATATTTAATGACTTCTGTTGCAGTATATTTTGGCCGAATTATTTACTGTTTGTTTTTGGATGGGTATTTGAAGCTGGTTAATCCATGAAAAGTATTTGTTTTTGTTTACTCTTATTTTGTGTTTTTTTTTTTATACATATAAAAGTTTAAATATTTTCAAAAGAAGAGGGCTAATACGGGTTTTGTTGTTGCTGCTGCTATTTGTTTGAATTGTGGTGCACAGTGTAAATAAACAAATTGAAAAACGTTAATTATGGAGTCAGTACGAAGGACAAACGTTTAAGTTATACAAACATTGCAGCTGTTAGACTGAATTGTAATTGATAAAGAAAAATATTATATTTTTGAGTGGCAAACACGATAAGGAGTTCAACGGCTTATAAGGTTTATATGGGGTATTTAACATATAGTGGACAAGGAAAAAAAAAAGGTTCTATAATTTGGTAAGGTTCTATGATTCGTTCCCATTGGGCGTGGTTGATTTTCTAGAGGGTAAATTTTTAAAAACCACATTAACTGCGAAACTCCTGGCTTGTCTGCAGAAAATATTCATTTGTAAGAAATTGAACCCGCAAACTAATCCATCAGTTTGGCGGTTTGGGCACTACAAATCAGTTTATGGGGAGGGGGGGGGGGGCGGTCGCTCACCCGTAAGCATGTAATAATTTTTTTTTTTTTGGCAGTTTAGTAGTCAAGTTAGGGGTTTTTGAAATGTTTTTCCAATTTAATAAGTTTACAATCTTTGTTACAATTTACAAATCAGTTTTGACATTCAAATGTCGTTTGGGAAAGAAAAATAACTATTTACAATTTTTCTGTCATACGTTTGTAAGATCTGGCAACTATATTCTCACTTCTAGTATTAGTTTGTTGTCATTTTATAATGAATAGACTAACGTTACAACAACCCTTCTTCATGGTTCAGTTTGGGAATATTGCTCTGCAATATAATTTTCAGTATTTCAGTCATATGACTCAATGGACATGTTAGTAGCAAAAATACCGCATTTTGAGGTAGAAATATCATTTAGAGTTTCTCCACGCACTACTATATCTTCAAAAAATCACTGATAGGTTCGCTTCACGGACCGTTGGAATTACGTCTATTTAAATTAGATCTCGGGACCCTTTTTTAAAGATAAGTCCATCTACGAAGCTGTCTGCTTGTCTGCAGAAAATTCCCAGTCTTCAGGGGGAATCTCCGCAACCCTTAAAATGATAGACTAGCGAACTACCAATCAGTCTGCCGATACAATCAATGGAACTGATATTAATTCAGGATTACCAATTATTTGATGGATTGTTTGGTGATTTCTAACACCTTTATGTTAAACTTCGGGGTGTTTGGAGGCACCAATTTCGGAGTCTTGTAGGGGGCCTGAAACTGGAAGTTTAGAAGCTTGGAGATCTTATCAGGGTCCGAACGTATGAAACCGCTGGCCTCATGGGGACAAAGCCACAGTTCCTGTGAGCTGCTACAGGTAAGGCCCTTTGGGTAGTAACGTGGTATAAACTCATTATATTCAGCCACTGACAGGTTAAGGACACCAACTACAGGTACTTACTTCAAACTGTATCACAAAATCCCATCAAACAATCGTGTTACCAAAGGAAACATTTTGCCCACCCGTTATTTTCTAAAACAAAGTCCATAATGTTCCATGACTCCCAGGTTCCTGCGATTGAAGGCCTTTGGCCAATTTTCTAGAGATACGTGAATTCTTTGGCCGATCACAAGCTGGGTATGACCCTACATGATGAAAATTGGAACACAAAATCATATTAAAAACCGATTTCTGATTTGATATTATGTAGTCTATTATGTTATTTTCTTCTACAGTCTTTTTTCTGTAATAAATCAAATAATTTTTGTTCGAAAAATGGCTTTTTATTTTTTTTTTTTTTTTTAACAGCTACAAATGAGTCATAAGTGTTTGGTTTATTTTCATGGCAATGAAGCCTCTGGGTTACCTCAATATTTTATAATTGGTTTAATATTTTTAATTATCTAATTTCAGTTTAAAAAATTGTTTAATTAAAAATGATTATATACGCGTAGATGTTGCTAAGCATATTTGACTTAAATGCCTCTTATTTAAAATTAAACCATTTATTATTTCAATAACGTTTCGTCAAAATTTATTCAATTTAAATTGATGTCTGGTGTCAGTGTGTGTGAGTGAAATTTGGGTAAATGATATAAATGATTGATTGCATTCAGAACTTATGTATATCATAATTTACGATTGCTATATTATGCCAAATTTAAAACCCACAAATGGTTGTGCGTAGAATCACACATAAATAAAATTATTGAAATTAATGCAAAAATCCTTCTTCTTTATTTTAGCAATTGTTTTTGTCTGTTGGAATTTTTGGAATTTGTTGCCAAAAATAGTTGAGGAAAAAATATGCTTAACATTGCAAATCTATTAAAAAATTGCAATCAAATTATTAAAACTAATGCAGAAAAAAGTAATATGAAAACAAAAACCTTTTATCATATCCCGCTTTCAAATTATTTTGAAAGCGTGATATGATTTGCGCAACAGCTGCCGTCTTTAAAATATACCGCTTTCAAAAATAAAGGATGCCTTAAAGTATGCATGACATATCTTATTTCCACTTTCTCTTGGAAATAAGATATGTATTTTTGTCCAATATAGGAAGAAAGTATCCTATATTGGAATCAGGATACTAAGAAATCTTTAAGAGAAAAAGCGAAAAAGATATGAGGTTGGATTGGTAGAGGCCAAGGAATAAATATCATAAAATCTTAATATAGATAGAATCCTCATAAAGAGATTAAATTTATCCAGTTCTCAATCAAAGGTCTAGAAATGGGCATATATACATAAGTCTAGGGAGGGCTTAGCCATCCCTTAGCAAAAATTAACGGAAGGAAAAGAAAACATTCTGCAATTTTGCCTAATATGGACTTTTAACCTGGAGCATTAAATCTTAAAAATTACAAAATTAAAATTAAATTAATTGTATATAATTAGTTGTAAAGAGTTAAAGATTAGCACCTTTTTCTACTTAATTATAAGTCGGTTAGTAATTATATGTATACATAGTGCAACACGGAAAAAAATAACCATATACGGACACCACTACGTGATAAAAGACCAAAAAAAAAGACCCCTGTCTCCCAGTTTTGCCCAAAGTCCTCCAGGTTTTTTTTTATGGGCCCTTAAAGATGTGGGGCCTCGATGTCATTTTTGCAAAAAATTGATCATTTACTCAAGCTCATATTTTGCAAACCGTTTGAAATTTTGATATACTCTCTGAGGCAAAGTTGTAGCTCTTTTCTTTTCTTTTATAATTTTTTCTAAAATTTTACTAATAGAGGATAGTAGGCTTATAGGTCGATACGATGAAGGACTATCGGGTGTGTTTTTTTTTTTGGTTTTTTTATAGGAATAACTTTGGATTCCTTAAACTCATCGGGAAAATAACATATTTTTAAACAACCATTGATTATATGAGTTAAGAACTTAAGAGCTTTACAAGAAAGCTTTTTTAAACAAATATTATTAATCCCATCGATTCCAGGGGATTTTTTGTTTTTTAAAGATTTAACAATTGCAGAGACTTCTGAGATGTTGGTATGCAATTCCTCTGCATTTATTGAATTTGAATATCCCAACGATTCGAGAGCACTATGAACCTGGGAATTGGTATTTATATCACCAAGAATAGTAGAAATTGAGTGATTCAATGCAAAAGTTTGAGCCAAAATTTCACTTTTTTCCTGATTAGTTGTATAAATACTATTATTCTGCTTTAAAATTGGAATACTTTTTGACTTCTTCCTTAGAAATGGGAGAGAACATTTATCAAGAGTTGAAAGTAAGTAATCCCAGGATTTGTTTTTATGCTTTTTTATTTCTGCTTTGATTATTTGGTTTAGAAAATTCATTTCATGTTTATCATTTAAATTTCTGAATCTTTGCCAGTTTAATATTGTTTTAAAAACTGGGACAATATGTTATTTCTATAAAACTGTGAAAATACGTTAGGAGTATAAAATGATTCATAGGTGTAATACGGTACTTCTGAATATTAAAAAGTAGCAGAGAAAGTCAGATATGATATTTGCTCGCAATATAAGCCTCGCATTTTATCGACGTTTATCAAGGCTACTTAAATCTGAACTTGCCTGTCCACTACTACAAGCTGTTACAATGTTATTTAACTGATCGAAAGGTCAACTGTTATAAGGTTTTTTTTTCAGCTTACCTCAGCCAAATTTTAAATTCAATTTGGAGTTCCCCAAGGTAGTATATTGAGACCTCCTCCATAAATTTTCTGTATACTTCGGATATACATAACAACTAGCAACAGTATTCAGGAAAGTCCGCAATTATCATCACATTATTTTCAAAACCAATTTAGAAATATGCTTGAAGAAATGAAGAATAAAGGAGAATGAATAAAAATGTACTATCATACCGTTCACGCTTAAGGCCATGATTCACTATCATACTCAGTCGTACGATTTGTCAAAAATAGCATGTGTGTTCAAAAAGTATGATAGTGTGGATTAAAAGTGTATGTGTGTAACAGACTTTTTGACAGATCGTACGAAAAAATTCATAAAATAGCATTTTTCCATGCGATCAGAGTTGCAATATCTTATTTAGTATGATAGTGTGGCATCTACATCGCCATTTTGAAACTATTTTTTGAGTAGGTCAGAATTCTGTCAGATTTTTTTTGTGATTGAATCGTACGATTGTATAGGATAGTGAATTCTGACTTTTAGTAGGGACTGATGATGATACTTTAACTGCTGAAAGATAATACCTCGAATTTCAGAAATCAAATACCTTGGTATACATCTTAATCTGAAACTTAATTGGAATACGATATAGATTCAAAAATAACACAAATTAAGTTTAAAGTAGCCCAACTAAGCTGGCTTACTAGTAGGATGCTTGGCTTAGCTAAAAAATGATTTTTTAGTTTTTCATATAAAAAATCGAACTTTTTTCAATAAAAAATCCATTTTTATGAATTTTATTAGTGATCACAGATTTATGCTGAAAAATGAGTTTTTAGTTTTTCATATAAAAAATCTATTTTTTTTTAAATAAAAAATCCATTTTTCTGTATTTTATTAGTGACACAGATTTTTGTTCCTTTACCTGCAGGACGCTTAGTTTAGCTAGAAAATGATTTTTTAGTTTTTCATATAAGGCTTAGATTATAAACTTTGAATGATCACAGTTGTCCCTGAAAAACAAACAGTAACGTATTTAAGAAAGCTTGAAACGCATACAAACCCCGTATCTTTCTAAATGATCATGGTAACTTAAGGAGGGATATTGCTTTTCTTCGCCGTACAATGATGCTGACCCGCAATCATAGAACACACAACGTTTTACATTTAAAACAAATTAAAAAATTTTGTACTTAAGATATAAAAAATGCTAGTTCAATTACATAGAAATAAATTGGAGTGGCCTACACTCAACTTTACCATACCAAATGGAAACAGATATTTTTATGGATTTTTACATAAAGAATAAAAGTTCAAAGTATATTCAAATCAAAAAATTAATTATTTTCGGTTTGGGGTGTTAGGTCATACCCTTCCCGATTATGGCCAAAATTTATACAGCTCTTCATCTCCATAAACTAAAGGCACATACTGAATTTCATTTTGATATGTCATACGGTATGACCTGTATAAACTCCACTAAAATAGTGGCATACACACCCAAAAACGAACCCACCCACTGACATCATCGCGAAAATAGCCAAAATGGATACAGGGGACCTCGAGTTTTTTCATGATTACTATACTTTACTACGTATGGTAAAGTAAAAGCAATAAATAGGGGTATTCAGTATTGGATCATTCAGTATTGGATTATCACAGCTTTTTTAATTTACCATAAGTAGTATAGGAAAAGATTAGTAATTGGAATACAAACCGATCTCGGTATTTCAGCGGATTTATACGTGTTAAGGTCTTCGAATCCATTTTGACTATTTTTAGCGATGATGGTTGGGTGCGTGTGTATGCCACTATTTTTGTCATACAGTTTGACAAAATGAAATAAAGTATGTATGTGCCTTTGATATTTGGCGATGAAGAGCTGTTTACTTTTTGGGCACAAAAAAATATTTTGTTCGATTTTGCTTTGAAAGTAAGCCACACCAAATTTTAAGACTCTTACGTCTTTACTTTATATAAAGGCACCCATTACTGTTTTTTCTCCACTTTCTCTTGGAAATAAGATATTTTTGCGAAAAGGTTCCTCCTCACAAAATTTTGTTAAATTCCATCCAGTAGTTTTTACGTGATGTGAACGTAGACAGATAGACAGTCAGAAAATGAGTTACTGTTTTATTATATGTAAGATGTGCATACATTTATATCCGTGAGTCTTGGATGAATCACGCCTGAATCACCTGGGTGTTGTTATTTTTATATATTATAATGATTAGCGTTACCCTTCTATTACTGCAACATTTACCAATAACAATAATTATATGTTTTTGAGTTTGTTATTTATTAACATTCGTAAATCCTTGTTATTGTTTTTGGATCATGTATGTACACTGAGGGAAAAACGACATTGCAAAATCGACAACGAATGTAGTCTCTTTGGTACCTCTACGTTGTCACTTTTGTTTGACAACGGGTGTTGTCAACTTACAAACGAACGTGTTCGAATTGGCAACGCCCGTCGTCAACTTGTAAACGAGCGTTGTCGACTTGACAACAACCGTTGTCAACTTTTCAACGAACGTGCTCAAATTAACAACGCAATGTTATGAAATGTTTTTCATTGTCAAAATTTTATTCAATTTATGCAGACGCATTTCTAAAAATAATAATATGGATGGAGAAATATACTTTTGGAGATTGACCCTAAACGACTATAGACGTTGTGATGGTGAAAGATTCAATCTTTATAGCCAACGATGATAGTGAAGAAGATAAAAAATTAAAAAAAATTCTTAGAACCCATCACCAAAGTTTTGTTGTTCTAAACGTGTAATAAGTAGTTTTGCTTTTCTAGCTGCACAAGTAATATTAAGGAGTCAGCGATTTTTAAAAAAGAAAGATTGAAAGGAAGCAATGCCACCATAGCACTGCGAGTGGAGCCCAGAGAGAAGTATAAACATAGAGGTAATATTTATTTATTTTTATGTTCATATAAAATTATAGTTCGGAATTGATGATGACACAACTTTTGTGCAATGGTGGAAATATGATGAAACCTCCAACAACACATCTGCGCAAATTGATCTGAGGTAAGAGCAATTCCAATTGGTTTTATATAGAACAACTTAAAAGAATTTTTTTGTGGTATAATTTAGGATTCAAGAAGAAGACTGTTAAAATAAACATCACACGAAAGTCAAGGTCTAAATAATCGGTCTCAATATTCTGATAAAAATAACAAAGTGAGTATATATAGTTAGTTTTACTATTTTGGTCTTTCTAAGTAAAGATTACCACTTCTAGATTTTATAACTTTACCATTTCATGTATATCCTATTTTAGAATTAAATTTATTTAATATTTTGTACTAGTAATTAAAACCACAATTTGTTAATAAAATAATTTTATAAAAATGTATGATCTATTACAATCTGTTTAATTATTATGGTAAATTTGGAAAGGAATGAGCATTTATAAATCGAAAACGGTATGGTGTCAAATTGACAACGGTGTGGTGTCAAATCGACACCGGTATAGTCTTACTTCGACTACAATATGGTTTCAAGGTGTACACGTTTGTTGTCATTTTAACAACCATTCGTTGCCAATATTTCGTTGTCGAATTGACACCGGTTGTTTACAGTTTGAGCACAAAGGAAGTTGATACACTTTCGACACCGAATGTGATCACTTTGTACACGAATGGTGTCACTTTTTCTCTGGGTGTAGTAATTACTGTATATAGGTACAATTATTATTGTAAATCTTTATAGTTTTCATTAACTGAACGTAATATTACTTGTTGTATCATCACATTTAGTTAACTTCACTATTACAGTTCAGCAGATATAGAAAAATTAATATTTTTTTTGTATGGAGCTACCCGTCTATCCCTACCTATTCGGCGGCGATCTTGTTGAAACAAATAGTTTGCTCTAAGAATTACCCTCACTCAATTTAGGGCGCCCAGCTACAGCTCAGTTCTATAGATATAGAGAAAATATGATCTTTTTGTATGAGGGTATCCATTTTCCACCTCTTAATCCAAGATGCAGTTTGGTCTAAAGTAACCCTCATTTAATTAAGGGTGCCTAGCTGTTGTAGTTCTGCAGATATAAGAAAATTATGTTTTTTATTTTTGTATGGGGTTATTCATTTCACCCTTCGTATATTCCCTACATTTTGGTTACACATGCAGTTTGTTCTAAGAGTTACTCTCATTCAATTTAGGGTGCCTCGCTATTGTAGTTATGTAGATATAGGAATATTATTATTATTATTTTTTTTTTTTTTTTGTATAGGGGTAACCGTCTTCAACCTCGTACCCACATAAAATTCTTTGAGCCTTACAATAGTAAGGTTGAGGAAATATATATTAATCCGGGAAAAAGGGGCTTTTGGTCCCACTGTGCGATGTATCGAAATGTCCCATTTAACCCCATATATACTGTACAAATATCGCTAATTTCCTTCATTATCAATATAATTTACTCTTCCCTAATTTTGTAATATTAATTTTATTTTCCTTAGTTTTAAAAGTTACTTTTATTTTCTTATTGTTATAATAAATAAAAGAAGTTAGAAAAGTTTTTCGTAATTTGCTAATATCAACAACACACATATGTACATATGTACAATAAAAATAAAAAGAAATGAAATAATAAATCAGTCAAGTGCGCAGTTAGTCTCACACATGCATGGTTCCGTACTAAGTTTAGTACAATTTCAAAAATTCAAGTTGTTAATTTTTTCATGTCTTTTGGGGCACCCTTTAATTTTAAAATTAAAGTCATATTCGCGAAAATCGCATCACTGTTAGAACACTCTTTAAATTTTAGTAATTGTTTTAATAGCGGCCATGGTAATACAATTTCTATAAAAATAACAGGCGCCTACCTATTGCGGTTTAATAAATAAGGTAATATACGTGAAAAACATGTTACTGATGGAACACCCTTTAGTTATTAGTAATTGTTACAGCGGCCGAAGTACAACATCTACTGTAAACATTTTCACAGTCTACCTATTACGGTTTATAAAATAAAATAAAATAAAACTATTTACGTAAAAAACATGTCACTGTCGGAACACCCTTTAATTTTATTATTTGTTATAGCGGCGATGGCAATTCCCTTTCTATAAATATGTGTATCAATTGTCTACCTATTACGATAAAAGAAATAAGTCACTATATGTGAAAAACATATCACTATCGGAACACCCTTTAGTTTTTAGTAATCGTCATATTCACCATGGTAGCATATCTTCTGTACAAAATTTCAAGAGTCTACCTATTACGTTTCAAGAAATAAGGCCTTATACATGCAAATCACGTCATTGCCGGAAAACCCTTTAACTTTTATTGTTTTTTATAGGGGTCATAGTAATACCCCATCTTTGAAAATTTGAAGAGTCTATCTGTCATGTTTTAAAAATTAGGCCATATTAATGCAAATCAAGTCACTGTTGGAACACCCTTTATTTTTTAGGTTTAATTTTGTATACTTTCTTATAATGCAAACATAATTTTAATTACTGTCTGTAAATTGTAACTGGTTGCCTCCTACAGCTCAAGAAATAGTGACATAAACTTTTGGAACACCCCATAAGTTTTAGTAGGTATTTGTTGCTATAGAGGCCACAATTATACACCTGTGAAAATTTCAAGAGTCTACCTATTATGGTTCAAAAGTAAGGCCTTATACATGAAAATCACGTTACTATTGGAACACCTTATAAGTTTTAGTATTTGCTGCTATAGCGGCAACAGTTATGCATCTACTGTGAAAATTTCAAGAGTCTACCTGTTATGGTTCCAGAGTTAAAAGGCGCTGACAGACGGTCAGACATTGTAGCGAAAACAATAGGGTCATGTTTTTACCCTTTGGGTACGGAACCCTAAAAATTAAATAACAATAGGGAGTCTTTTTTTTTTAAATTTATTAATTTGAAGGAAAAGATAGCCAAGCTAGAGGCCAGGGTACAAGGTTTAATGTGAAAACGGTTTGACGTACAATTGTTACTTATTTCCTTGAGCATTGACGAAAGACCCGAAGTAGCATCACGATATTTACAAGACCACATATTTAATTTAGAAAAATGGTTGAAGAAATGGACAATAAAAGTTAATGAACAAAAATGTACTCACATAACCTTCACACTGTGTAGAGAATCTTGCCCCCCTATTCGGATAAATAACCAAATGATACCTCAGCTTTCAGACGTCAAATATCTCGGCATACATCTTGACCTTACATGGAAACGCCACATAGAAACAAAGTTAACACAAATGAAGTTAAAAGCAGTCCAACTAAACTGGCTTATTGGCAGAAATTCTACTCTAGCTTTAGATTGCAAATTTTTATTATACAAGTCAATTCTAAAACCAATTTGGTGTTATGGCATTCAATTATGGGGCACTGCCTCAGCTACCAACGTAGAAAAAATTCAAAGGCGCCAAAATAAGATTCTACGTGTTATTACATCTGCTTCCTGGTATATAAAAAATTCGAACATCCATAAAGATCTAAACGTGCCATCAGTTAAGGCAGAAATAGCGAAACTTGCCATAAGGTATTTAAAGAAGCTTGAAACTCATCCGAATCCACTGACCCGTAACATACTAAATGAACCTGGTTACATTCGACTAAGAAGGAGGGACACTGCTTCTCTCATCCGTACATCATAGGGATAACCCACAAATTACAGTAACCGTGATACATACATTTTTTTTGTCCAGCACTGGTTGGACTTAACAAGTATATTATTAGACTTAAGATATGAGTAATTATTGATAGTTTAATTATATTGAAGATACAATAAATAAAAATTGCGAAAAAAAAAATTTCCTTGATAATGATATCCGACGGATATCGAAATATTGGAATAAAGAAACTCATAATAAAAACTTTTAAGACAAATAAACTGGCCTCAAGCTTGACTATCTTTGCCTTCAAATTAAAAAAATTTAAATTTAAAAAAAAATTTAAAATTAAATACATTTAAAACTTACCTTTTAAGTTTAACAAGAACAACTTTCAAATAATTTTGAATATCCCTTTTCAAAAAGCAATACGCAAGTAATGCTGGTCTTCTATGCAAACACAATGTTTCCTTTTATATTCAAGGATCTTAATACATACTTATACACACAAAATTAATCCTTTGTTGTACCACAAATTGTGGAAAAAGTTTTCTTTAAGTGCTGGTTTTAAAACTTTTAAAATAATTATTTGTTGTTGTTGTTGTTTTAAACTGTTAAAAACTTTTCTTTTCAAACTAATTTGTATTGAATTGCTTGCTCGTTTAGTGGATTTTCTTAATTAATTACACACAATATTTATGTTTTAAACACATCAACATCTAATAAATTATATTTGTTAGTAATTTTAAATTATAGCAATAATTTTGCATAATTCTCACACTTGAATTAAAGCAATTCTATGAAATTTATGAACCGTTAAAAAGCACATTTATTGCCTTTAGTATCCTCTATAACAGTTTTTATTACACTGCACTAAATATGTATGTATGTATGTATGTACCAGTATTATGGACTGATAAGTATGTACTTTTTCATTTATTATTATTTTAATATTTTTTTTTTTATATTTTGATATTAAAACATTATTTGTGGTTTTAACCCAAAAAAAGATGCTTCAAAATTGCCTTAATAAAACTTTAAATTGTAGCGAAATATTTTTGACATTTTCTTTTCAAAGCATTTCGTTTCAACTTGTATTTACGATGGATTTTGTTGTCTTCACAATTTATGTGGGCATTTGTTTGTAGCAACAAAATTACACTTTTCTTATAAGAACGTGAGGAAATTGAAAAATGTAACACACAGATTCTTACTTTTCTTTTCTCCAACACCAAACAAAAAACACTTTAGGACAGAAATTTTGAACGGCAACTATCCGTTACGACTAAACCGTTTCAATACGCGCTAGTAAAATGACTAAATTTGACAACAGTAAATTTTTGTAATCGCCAAACGCAACATATAGGAAAAAACCACTTCGTGTTTGTGAGTAAAACAAAACGATTGTTAATAAAAGAGCACGCGACAGGCCATTAACAGAATGTACACAATATACAGAAAATACAACAACGAAGCAAACAACTTTATAACCTTACAGCTGCTAAATATAACAGCATGAGTATGATGAAGTTGACTAAAACAGCTGAAATTAAATCATTCAGCTGCTAGCACACCACACTTTTTGTTGTTTTGTTTCTTTTTCCCTGTTTGTTAGTTTTGTTTTTTTTTACAACAGATTACAACAACAGCACATAACTGTAACCCAAATTATGTAAACAAACATTTTACGAGGGCACGAGCTGTTCGTAAATTGTTTGAGTTCCTGTTCTCTTACTTAATGGTATTGGTGTTGGTGTGCTCTAATTGTAAACTAGTGTAACGAGTGTTGCCAGAGTCATGCAACTATAAACAGTGTGATTTTGAGATTTTAAATTTGGCTAAATGGTATCTACCTCAGGGATGGTAAATGATATTTTTATATATTACACCAACCGGCTTTTTAAATTGTACTTTTTGTACTGAAATTGTACTAAACAAATTTTGGTTGTGAATTTTAATTTATCCAGATGGCGAGTCCTTCGACAATCACACTCATTTCTGTGTGCATAGATACGGAAGCAGTACCGGTAGCTACTTAACTGATAGAATTAGTCTTCGCATGCAGTACCGGTAGCTACTTAACTGATAGAATTAGTCAGCATGCAAATGTTAAACTTAGATTAGCACCAGCGTTCTGAAGTCTTCAGAGTTTGTAATGAAATTAAAACAAAAAAGAAAAGATATTTTATTTGCCAAAGTTTTTCGGGATAGGATACATGACCAGGAAATCTCTCATGCAGCACTTGAATTGTTTTACAGGCTGTCTGGTATGTGTCGCCGTTTAAATTAAACCGCATTTCTTTCATGTAAATTTTGCTCAATTTCGAAAAAGAAACTCTATAACATATATCATATGAACCATGGTTCTGTAGGTCTTTTAAACTAAGGAACTAGTGCTGGCAATTTCTACTACTATCAATTACTCGATACTACTCAATACTTTTCTATTGGGTACTCAATAGTACTCAATACTTCTGTTTACATAATAGCAGCGAAAATTTATTGTTGTAGTCGTCAAATATTTGTATACATTTATTTCAAAAAAATACTAATATAAAAGTATCGATTACCTACTTTTATGTATTGAGTACTCAAAAAATTATCGAGTATCGAGTACTCGGTACCCACCACTCAATACTTTGCCAATTTGGATTATAAATATTTTTTGCCGACACTTATATTTAAATCTCTGAATCTCAATTGCATCAATTTAGGCATTTACCAAAGGTATCAATTAAGCTTGTAAATATGGACGCCAAATTTGCACTATCTTGAATTTTTTTCATAAAACATTCTAAGGCCCATTATTATAACTTGCCAATAGCTAAAGTTAGGATATTGTTGGAGCGATAACTAGTTTTTATAACTTGCCTTTAAAGCACGTGATAGTTAAATGACATTTTTAGCTTACTTATAATAACGAAAAACTACTTATCGCTCCCACAAAATCCTAACTTTAGTTATTGGCAAGTTATAATAATGGGCCTAACTTTGCTAACTATAAACTATTAGCAGACATATCGGCATTGCGAAGTGGGCCAGAATTAAAATATTTTGTAAATAACTCATTTATAAAGGGCCAATTGATGCAAAATTTGGCATAAACATAGCAGAGGAGTATCTCAGCTTTCCAGTGGTGGGGCGTAGGTGTTTTAAAATGTTACAAGTTTTGCTAATTACTTGACTTATTCTTAAATGTCGTAACCATCTACGCCGCAAAAGAGATTTGGAAAACCCTTTAAAGAAACTCAAAAATTGGTTACCAACGTGTTTGGTAAAAAACCAGTGATTAGCATGAAAACCCTACTTTTAATCCATTTGCTTTTGATGAAATCAAATCATTAAATTTTCAATACACATTTAAATAACTCCCATAAGTATTAAATTTTTTTATTTAAAAATATATATTTATTAAAGTTTTTTAATTGTTTTAACATGATGTAAAGTTTTAATGAACTAGCTAACATACATATATATATATGACATCTGGTCACTCTGTTATAAGCATTTAAGTTGTGTGAGAACATTAGTATTTTTAACATTAACACTTTCTAGGCTCCCTGCTGTTATGTGAGATTGATGTGTATTTCGATATTTACTGTTATTTCATGTTTTCAAAGAGAGTGTTATAAATTAACGGTACTTTTTAATGGTTTGCATTTTAATTCTGTTAAAAAAGTTAAACGCTGTAAATACATACATATTTCGAATGTTTTTCTTTTGATGGTGGAAAGCGGGGAAATTATAGCAGCCACACTCTTGATTGGAGAGGAAATAAACATGAAATTTAATTTTAAGAATAAAATTTATTATAAATTGTTATGTACATACATACATATGAATGTATGTATATATTGAAACAAGTAGAAGAAAAACATTTTGTTAAAATGTGTGAAAAACACTATAAATGCATTTGTATAAACATATATATGTACATACGCTCAATGAAATAAAATAAAAGGGTAGCATACTCATGCAATAAAAGGAAAGGGTAGCATACTCAGTTTTAATTAATATTTTTCATTATACTTCCATATGTACATACATACTTAAGTACAAAAAGTAACACCAGGAAGTTATACTAAAAAATTAAAATATTTATTGTTACAAAAATGTTTTTCATTGAAACGAACTCCGAATTAGGGCTGCATTTAATATAAAATAAGTTTTTCCTTTAAAAAATCCTTAATTTAAGGATCAAATCCTAAAGTAGAAGTTTACAATGTAAGCTAAGAGTAGAGTTTTTGCATCAAAGCCCAATTTATTTTCACTGCTCTTAACTTCATTTGAAACAATTTTTTTCTATGTACATATGTATGTATGTATATATGTATATATGTATATATGTATGTATGTATGTATGTACGTATGTACGTATGTATGTATATATGTATGTAGCTTTTAAAAGAGTTGTAGCTATCAGGATGTATTTCAAGGTAGTAGACTTACGAGAGGAGTGTTATCGGTTTACGTCAGTTCATGGTGTGTTGCCTTAACCTGACGGTGATAACGATGCGTTTATCAATGACAGTAGATATTTTAGAACATGGCTGGCAGGATCATACTTCTTGTTTAGGAGTTGGAGAATATCTAAACTTCTGACACGCATGTAATGCCTCTGTTCAAGTACAACAACAAACTGGATTAAATCGCCTTTCTTGCGATTTACGTCAAGTTACTTACAGAAGCTCCTTACCAATAATCGATCACAGAAATTTGGGGAAATTCCTTTGGGGCAGTCGTTGGGACACTAGTTAGACTTAAAGGTTATTATCTTCCAGTTTCAGGCTTCTGCAAGCCTTGGAAACATTGATGTCAAGGTGTTTCACTTCGGATATCTATAGGATTCTATACTCGTGTGATCCTTTTCTGGCTTAGATATCAACGTAATCAGGGAAATTTTCTATACTGCGGAAAAGTACTCAAGGTGTAAAATTGCATTAAGGAATTATTTGGGGAAATTCCAATAATTTTATGACTTGTTTTGTATATAAATTGTTCGGTTTCTTTGGAACTTACTGCAGTAACTACCCATTCAATATCTTAGCAGCTACTTCACAAACAACAGGTGGCAACTCAACCTTATCTTTAGATATATTTGGGTTTAATACATTTTTCAATCCGTTAACAAATGGTTTCCTTTTTCAGTATCATTTTCTGCTTCCAAAACATGCATTTTTAAATCATTAACCGATTATTGAGACACCAAAATTAACTATGCAGTTTATTCTGACATATGGTAATCCAAAACACTCATTTCATAATTCACTTTAATCAATGACAAGAAAGGCAGTTGTTATAGACGATGAGTGAAAAATAATACGTATTCATCCTTTAATTATATTTTTCCTATTTCCCTTAGCACCGTTGGCATTCCAAGGCAACATTTAGTTCTAAGGTACTTTAAACTTTAACAACTTTTCTTTTCTAAAAATCTTGTGGATGTCTTTTGAGGATTACCATTTCCTTACACTGTTTTTGAACAGTTGGAATCCATTGAGAACAAATCTTTTAAACTCATTAATTTTTATCCAATATTGAATTCGCTCTAGGATGTTTCAATGTAACGGCAAGTCATTAACTGTTCTTGCGAGATCATTTCACGCACAGCATCAATATTTTCTTCCAAACCATTGGTTTTGGGTAGCAGCCGTACAGAATGAAGGTGGTTTATGCCAAAAGTTATATTATAACTTATTTCCACGATTGGAAACAGGGCCGCCCCGAGGTTAGTAGGCGCCCGGGGCTAGATTGTGATCTGGCCCCCTACACAATTAATTGGTTTAAATAAAGAGTTACATATGAAGTAGTAAATATAAAAAAAATAGAATTTTTTAAATTATATTTCCATTCAGGAATTCAAAGAATGTAAATAAAAAAAATTTTCATAAAATCTGGAATAGTAAACATTAACGTTTTATTTTTCTCACATTTTCCACACAACAAAGCCGATGTTGATTACAAAAATATCTGTTTTGGGTAATTTTTGTATAATAAATATCAGCCTTTAATGGCAAGGGTCCTTTAAAAATTAACTCATTCTTTTCGTTTTTATTTTTTAATTCAGGCCCAGCGGATGGCTCCAAATTTATCAAGCCAACAGTTTTAGGAGAAGAAATTAATATCGTTTTGTCAGCTTCATTCTCATTAATATCGTCGTCATTAGAATCTAAACCTGGTGTTACTAGTATTTCAACTTCAGTACGTGTACTCACGTTCACTGATGATAACCGCAGAACTAGAAGGAGCAAAATAGGAAGTGAGCTCTGCTCCGGATAGTTTTTCAGACTTGATGTTAAAAAATTATTCACTTCGTAATAATCCAACTGAGTTTTTATGGTAATTGGTAATTTTATATATATATATATATATATATATATATATATATATATATATATTTGTTCTCGCATTTTTCTACTTTATTACTTTTTTGTGGGCAATGAAAGAACCAATACTAACTTTTCAATACCTAGCCGTTTTTAATTCGCATACTCTCCGGCGTCAATGTGTTTAAAACAACCATTGAACCACGAGTGGAGCATACATAGTTGTCATTGATAGTCATTGATTACGTTCGAATTGTTCGTCAAATATTCTATATTCGTGGTCCTATTCATAACGCCGACGGCGATATACATATCTTTTTCCCTTACACAAGTTTGTGCCTCATTTATCGTGGCGAAACTGATTGGAAACCCCACTGCGATTATTGAACAAAAGTTTGTGGAAATATATGACAATATATTAAGCTTTATTATACTAAAAACAGATTTGATGTCTACATATGTACATGTTAGTTGGTGTTAACATTTCACAAAATATAAATACTAGTCTTTTATGTCTCAATTACGCATCGATATCTATATAGGGTTAATAATGCAATTCTAGTGCGTACGTATCCTTGATAAATGTTAGCAATTACTGACCTTAAACACGCAGTTATATACATATTTGACAAACAAAACATACATACTTTTGTATGTATGTTTACTAGAAGGAGTTACATATGTATATATATTTTGTCAAACTATTTCATGAACTTCAGCAATTAAACAGTTTGAAATTTTTTTAACATAACAACTACTGTTAACTATTTCAAAGAAATGTAATACAGGTTTGATAGAACTTGTCTTCGAACTTGTTTGATACCAAATGTTGCCAAACAAAATGTTCTGTAAAAGTGCACTGTTAATAAACTTTGCTCTGTTAATAAACAGTGCTCTGTTAATAAACTGAGCACTGTTACAGAAGTCACCCAATTACTTAACATACGCATTTTACTATATAAATAAATAAATTTATGGATTTATCTACACACACGAAAGGTAATAAGAACAACCAAATTGAGAGCTATGTATATATATATATGTATATATGTTGTAAGCCTAATTAAGGACTTGAAAACAACAAAGACTAGAAAAAGGATGATAACCAAATGTGTGTATGCATGTATGTATACACTTAGTAGTTGTATAATTTTATGTACTGCACGAGAATAAAAAGAATTTTATTGACAAAATAATGTTCTATCTTTTCAATCATAAAATTATTTAAAATGTATTTTATATGTACTCAAATTCTATGAAACTCTTACTTTTAGCACAAGTCTTATAAACTCTCCAAACATTACTTTCCCCACATTTATCACCATCTTAATCAGTTTATTGTTAACAAAACCGATATCTCTTAACAAAATCTCAAGTGTTTATGTTGAATATTGTATGGCTAATATTACATTTAAATATATCCTACAAAATTAAAGGATTTTGTTTACAAGCAGTTGAAAATTTCTCAAAATTGATAAAACAATTGTAATATTTTCTTAAAAGGTTTTTTTTATTGCCATCTTAAAATTTGTAAGTGCATTTCTAACACTTGACACTTAAGAAAAGTATCCTTTTTTATTTGTAACTATTTATCCTAGTCTTATGGTAAAAAGCACTTGAATGTTAGAGAAATACTTTTCTTTTTACTCGTCTCTTAAATAGGAGAGACAAAGTAGAATTTTGTTGAGGCCCACACATATGAGAAAAGAGAAATTGAAAAATAAAACGAAATAAATATAGAAAAAATCAAAGTAATGTGATTTTAAACCGCCCTACTTAACAATCAATATATCGTTTTAAATCTAAGTACAATGTAGAGGGAAGTATGCCTGTCATAAGAATAATAAAATTGGGAAAATTTATAACACCAAATATGGCTAAAAAAGACCCATTTTTTTAAGTTTTTGTTGATTTTTTGATGTTTAACAAAATTTCGATTTTTTTGTTAAATTTTTATGTTCTAAAATATCGATTTGACTGTTAAGATTTTACGAAATTTTAAAATTTTTATAATATTTAAAAATATATTTAAAATAATTCTTGCAAAAAAAAACCGACTTCAAAACAGATAGAAGGGCGTCAATTCTAAACTAAAAATGTAAGAAGTAATCTGTAAGAATGAGATTTAAACCAAATAAAAAATGCATCAAAATTAGAGGGAAAAAACTAAAGACTATGTAAATGTCAAGCCTCTCCCTATTACTGTTCAAAAGTTAAGCTATTTTCACCAGCATCCGTATTTTATGGGGACACTATTCAAGCCTCTGTCTATAACTTTTTCAAAGATAGGGTTATATAGATAAATAACATTCGGACACCCTTTAATTTACAATTTTAAATTAAAGACCTGTTGTTATAGAGGACTTGGCCACAAAGATTCTTTGTAAATTTCAATTATCTGTTTATAACGGTTCAAAAGTTTGGCGATATATATCAAATTACATGAACTATTGGGACACCCTTTACATTTTAATTCCAAATATTTATACTTTTTATTATACCAGAGAAAGTAGTGGACATTCTGGCTAATTTTCAAGTGTTTGTGTTTAACGGTTCAAAAGATAGGACCATATTATCAAATTACATAATTTATGGGGACACCCTTTAATTTCTAAATTCAAATTGTATACTTGCTATAGTGGACTTTGCAATAAAGGTTCCTTGTAAATTTCAGCTGTCTGTTTATAACAGTTCAAAAGTTTGGCCACATATATTGAATTACATGAACTATTGGGACACCCTTTTATTTTCAAATTCAAATTTTATACCTTTTGTTATAGCTGACTTAGCAATACAGGTTCTTTGGAAATTTCAGCGGTCTGTGTACAACTGTTCAAAAGTATGACCATATACATCAAATTAATTGAACTATTGGAGAACCCTTTAATTTAAAATTTTGAATATTTATACATTTTATTACAACGGTCATAGTACTCGACATTCTGTCAAATTTTCAAAGTTTTGTCTATAACGGTTCAAAAGATAGGCCCAAATAGGTCAAATTACGTCACCTCTGGGGACACCCTTTAAATTTTAAATTTATTTTTTTATTACTTTCTGCTGTTGGGAGCTATAGTGGTACGCAAGTTTTTCAAATTTTAATTTGGTGCCCTTTACGGTTCTTAATACATATAAAAAACATGTATGTTGTATGGGGACACCCTTAATTTTTACTACAATGAACTGTTTCGGTACCAACCTGAAAGCATAACCTTTCAAATAAAGAAAAAAATTTTAAAATCGGTTCAGAAATGGCTGAGTTCTGCGGGCACAAATATAAAAAAGCAACATTCAGACGAATAGATAACCTCATTCTTAATTGAAGTCGGTTAATGAAATCGATTTTTGTATGAAATTTTTCGGCCCTATTCCCGTGGGCGTTGTAGTTTGAATACGAATTAAAATCAACAATTTGGCATTACCGTTCGCGTTAACGACACTCGTCGTAAATATATCGGTATTCTCTATTTTGAAACAAGAATAGAAACGACAATAAAACATTAGTTCTCTGTCGTCCACATTGTAGGCAAAGAAGTTCAAACGACTACAAGAAAACAAACTTAAAATGAAAAAAAACTACATTAAGTAATTTCGAAATTTTAGTTTCTTAAATGGAAAAACATCCCGCTTATGCTAAGAGTATTCGAAAGGGCATAAGGCCCTAAAATTTAGTGATTTTTTAAGCGAAACTGCCGAGAAATTAAATCCGTTTGGGCCTCCAGTTCTTGATGTAGAAGGTTGGCATAAAGTAAGTAAAACTAAATTAGGAAAAAATATCCATTAAAATGTTTTTTTTTTTATTATAATAAATCAAGTTAAAAATGAAGCTCTGATTTGAGCAACAGGGAAAGGATGCCACCATTGGAGGAAGCGGTGTCAAACCTATTAAAATTTTAAAAACAAATTAACCCGGAAGGAAATGTAGTTGTAGTATGTTGTCGCTATTCAGAAACTAAACCTAGGAAAATCAACTTTCACGTCTACATAAGCAAACAGATTAGCGATATTTGACAACAAAGAAAACATGGTTGAGGTAGCCACCATCTGAAAGCAACATATTATGGTTGAATTATATGGTTGTAGCCAAACCATATTATTGTTAACATAAAAATATTGTTATGTTAGAACCATATTAAGGTTTAACTTACAAATAACATTGAATTGGAAGCGGGATATTTTCAACACTGTTGCGCAACAGAGGGCACAGTTTTAAAATAATCTATACCTATAGTAAAATAGTTACTCATTTCCGTCTGTCTGTCTGGTTTTTATTTGTGTTCGCATCACGTAAAAACTACTAGATGGATTTTAATAAAATTTTGTGAGGAGGTACCTTAGCATCCTGGTTCCAATATAGGATACGCAAAAATATCTCTTTTCCAAGAGAAAGTGGAGAAAAAGCTGTAAAAATAACGTAATTTGCGGTTTAAAAACTATTGCACAACATTAGGCGCCAATTAAATAACATTTGTATTTGATTTGTATTTTTACTTTATGGAATTACATTGTTTCCTTACAATTGGTGTGGAATACTTTCAAAGCAAAATTGAGCAAAATATTGTATTACTAGTAATAAAATATGAATTACTTACTGCCAAATAGCCAATTGAAAAAAAATTTGTATATGATTTGTATTTTTACTTGGTGGAATAAAATTGTCATTAAAATGTTTTAAACACATTTTACAGAGCTTTACAATAATTTTTAGAATTTCATGTAAATTTTAGAATTTTATCTAGGGATGGGTACCTTTATATATAGTATATGCGTAAGAATCTTAAAATTTGATATTGATTACTTTCAAAGCAAAATCGAACAAAATATTGTCAAGAGTACAGCTTGTAATTTTATAAAATTAAACACAAAACTTAAATAATTCTTGCAAAAAAACCGACTACAAAACAAATATATGTATATCAATTCTAAACTAAAAATTTAAAAGGAAGTAATCTGTAAGAAATAGTACGCAAATCAAATACTTCTATACTTTTTGCTCTAAGGGACAAGTAATATACGTTCTGTACATTCAAATGTCTATCCATAACGACAAATTACGTCAGATATGAGGACACCCTTTATTTTTTTACATTTATTATTACTGACACAGTAATAAAAAGTAAAGGTTCCAAAGATATGGCCATATAGCTTAAACAATATCACCTAGAGGACACCCTTTAATGTGCAATTTTAAATTAAACACTTATTTTAAAGGACAGATTCTTTGTTAATTTCAAATGTCTGTCTAAAACGGTTCAAAAGTTTGGCCATATGCAACAATTTACATCAACTATTGAGACACCCTTTAAAATTTTAAATATTTATAAATGTTATTATACGGGACATAGTAGTGGAGATTCTGTCTAATTTTCAAGTGTTTGTCTATAACGGTTCAAAAGATAGGGCTAGATAGGTTAAATTATATCAATTATGGGGACACCCTTTAGTTTCAAAAATTATATACTTGATGTTATAAAGGACTTAGATATACAGGTTCTTTGTAAATTTCAACCGTCTCTCTGTAACGGTTCAAAAGTTTGGCAGTATACATTAAATTACATCAACTATTGGGACACCCTTTAACTTCTAATTATAAATATTTAATTTCTGATTATAAATATTGGACATTCTGTCCAATTTTCAAGTGATTGTCTACAATGGTTCAAATGGCTCATATATTTAATTTGACGTCACATATAGGGACACCCTTTAATTTTTAAGTTTATTTTGTTATTAATTTCTGTTATTGGCAGCTATAGTGATATACAGTTTTTAAAAATTGTATAAGGGTGCCCTTTACGGTTCATAATACATGTAAAAAACACGTATGTTGTATGGGGACACCCTTTAATTTTTGAAATTCTGAACTTCTTTTAAAATGGGACCAATCTGTAAGCATTTCCTTTCTAATAAAGAAAAAATTTTTAAAATCGGTTCAGAAATGACTGAGTTCTGCGGGCACAAACATAAAAAAAGCAACATTCAGACGAAGTCGGTTAAAAAACAACCATTATTTCTTTATTTTAAATCATACTCTGGTTGCAGACGAGCAAACTTATCATAATTTGTTTACGAATAATATTTATGGTTACAATGCAATATTATTTCGGAATATTAATTAATCTTTTGTTGTGGTTTGAAAATTGTATCGTTCAAACCAACCATTTTGCATTTATTGGGTTTAGTAACCATTCAATGATTAAATAGTAACCATAGTAATGTCGTGACCATAGTAATAATTAAAACAAGTATAAGTTTTTATCGCAAGCATATGTTGTTACAGAGAACGAGTTAAAAAGTGTTAACTAGAACATAATATGATTATTTTGACTACACCATAACCATGTTTTTCTCTGTGTTTAGAGCGACCAACACTCGTATAAAAGAGTTGGGTATATACATATTTACTTTAGGGGTCATTAATGAATATTGAAGCGATTGCAAAAGGTATCAAACATTTTCCACTCATGATGAAGATTTTAAAAGAATATTTATGTTTACATCCCTTATCGCGGGTTGACTACTAAGTCCTAAAAAAGGGGGAATTGCCACTCTGGCTAGTTAAACAGGGACACAAATGACTTATGTGATTAATTTTCAGATACAAAATGGTTAATAAAGTGACCAACACCGGAATAAACTAAAGCGATTTTTATAAAAGCTGAAGAAAATTACGAAATATTTGCTAATATTAATTAACCTGTGACATTGATTTAAATATTTATTTAATAAATAGCTCGATTTTAAAGAAAGAAAGGGGCAGACATATTTCTCAATCTGCTTGAAATTTAGCAATACTTCCCTTGACAACTAACTTAGTTGGTTTATATTGTCTTTACAAGCAGAGAAGTACACATACATATGTTTGTATGTGTGGTATGTTTATTGGTACCTTCTGAACTGAAAAACCACTTAAAATAAACAATATAACAAAGTGGTCTAGTCTGTAATAGGAATCTCTGTTTTGGCACCTAAATATGAATTACTGTGGTGTTAAATTTATCGTAAAAGTGATTTTGTGACACTACCACTTCACTTCTTCAGCCCTATCACCGTCTTCTAACATGTTCGTCTGACTTGGCCGTGCATCCTTTAAATTCCTTTACAATCAATATATGGTAGAGCAAGAATTTTATTGTTTCCTTATTACTTTTCCTTGTGTATCACTAACATATATGTATGTATGTAGGTATCGGCCTGGAGTAGCCTTAGTTTAGCTATGTCTGTTATTATTATTGTAATGATAGAAACATTCTCTTATCGGGTACTTATCATTTTGTATGACATTTTTTTCTAGAAATGAGAAGATAAGCATCAAATTGTTTGATTGTTTAATTTAAAAACCAATCTTTACATCTTGTCTGTTAGTTATATCATCGATGTTTGGTTTGATTCGTTGTTGCTTTATTTTTTTTAAATATAAAAAAAAAACTCTTGAATGACATCTTGACAGAAATATTAAATGTTAGACAGGGGTTTTAAGTAAACAAATATCACCATTTCTTTAGCAAGTGAGTAAGAAACTTAAGACTTTGTGGTAACAGAACGCTTTGGCAGATTTTTATTTAAATACATTAACATATGTTTGTTTAAATATTAATAATTAATATTATAATGTTGTGCCAGCAACTAAAATATGAAATTTCTAATGCTTAGTTGCATACACATCTCATATCAGTAAATTAACGCGTTGACTTCATAGAATATTAATACAAAATAAGTCTTTCGAATTTAACAGATAATTATCTAAAATTAATTATAATTAAAAGAAATATATATTAAACAATGAATTACAAACCCATACGTAAGTAAGATTATTATTGTTTTTTTTTTTATTTTTTATATTTATATTGCATTTTTCTAGATTAATTAGGAAATGCTGATTACAAAATAGTATTTTTTCATTTCGTCCATTGACAAGATATTGGTACACGGGTGTTTCTAAATGTAGTAGAAAGATAAATAATTTTTGCAAAAAAATACCGACTTCAAAACAGATAGAAGGGCACCAATTGTAAACTAAAAATGTAAGAAGTAATCTGTAAGAATTAGATTTAAACCAAATAATAGATGCGCCAAAATTAGCAGAAAAAAGTAAAGACAATGTGAATGTTTTTATTTTCACCAGGATCCGTCTTTTATGGGGACACCATTCAAGCCTCTGTCTATAACGGTTTCAAAGATAGGGTCACATAGATCAAATAACATCACCTATTCGGACACCCTTTAATTTACAATTTTAAATTAAAGACCTGTTGTTATAGAGAACTTGGCTACAAAGATTCTTTGTAAATTTCAACTATCTGTATATAACGGTTAAAGAGTTTAACCATATATATCAAGTTAAAAGACCTATTGGGACACCCTTTACATTATAATTCCAAATATTTATACATGTTATCATACCAGAGAAAGTAGTGGATATTCTGCCTAATTTTCAAGTGTTTGTGTTTAACGGTTCAAAAGATACGGCCATATAGATCATATTACATAATTTATGGGGACACCCTTTAGTTTCCAAATTCAAATTGTATACTTGCTATAGTGGACTTTGCAATACAGGTTCCTTGTAAATTTCAGCTGTCTGTCTATAACAGTTCAAAAGTTTGACCACATAAATAGAATTACATTAACTATTGGGGCACCCTATTATTTCCAAATACAAATTTTATACTTTTTGTTACAGCGGACTTAGCAATACAGGTTCTTTGTAAATTTCAGCGGTCTGTGTACAACTGTTCAAAAGTATGGCCATATACAACAAATTAAATGAACTATTGGAGCACCCTTAAATATAAAATTTTGAATATTTATGCATTTTATTATAACGGTAAGAGTAATCGACATTCTGTCAAATTTGCAAGGTTTTGCGTATAACGGTGCAAAAGATAGGCTCAAATAGGTCAAATTACGTCACCTATGGGGTCACCCTTTAAATTTATTTTTTTATTAATTTCTGCTGTTGGGAGCTATAGTGACACGCAATTTTTTAAAATTTTAATTTGGTTCCCATTACGGTTCTTAATACACGTAAAAAACATTTATGTTGTATGGGGACACCCTTTAATTTTTAATATAATCAACTGATTTTAAAATGGGACCAACCTGAAAGCATAACCTTTCAAATAAAGAAAAAATTTTTAAAATCCGTTCAGAAATGGCTGAGTTCTGCGGTTACATACATAAAAAAGCAACATTCAGACGAATAGATAACCTCCTTCTTTTTTGAAGTCGGTTAAAAAATATAAATGCTTGAATAAAAAATAAGACACTAGCATTTAAATTTACCATCAAATCGATTCACTAACAAATAACAAAACAATATAGAAAAAAAATAATATTGTCTTTTAATAGCGTATTTTTTGATTCGATATCGGCCCATTGTGTCTTAAATTTATATAAATCAAATATGAAAATTATAAAACTATAGTTATTGTCAAGGTACATTTATCTTACTAGGTAGTGTCGTCCGCCCAGCTGATTTAGTAGTTCGACATGTCGACATGTTGTATGTATGTAGAAATTTTATAGTGCAGAAGTGAGAAAGCAATAAAACACATATACGCCTTCTCAATTTTCTTCTATGTTTTTTGACATTTTGAACTACAAAGCAACAACAAAATGCCATGTTGTTCTTGTATTGTTGTATTTGTTGTATGGACGCCACTACCTAGTATGATAAATATAATTGGTTATTGTTATTATTTGTGATAAAAAAACGTTTCTGAAATATTAGAAATTTTTGAAAACCCCAAAAAACTTTTTGAAAATTAAAACTCGATCCACTACAATTCAGTCGATAAACAAATTAGGCATCATTTCATGCTTAATTTAATAGGATATGAATATGTCTGACACTTCAAAGAGTAGTATTATCGAAAAAAAAGAAATGAAACGTCAATGGCCAAAATGCAAAATATATACATTTTTCGTGATCAGCAATTTTAAATATTAAAAAGAAAATTTGTAAACCAGTGTTAGTCAGACTTAACTTCAAATGTGCGATGTAGTACAGTCCATTTACAGATCTGGGCTAAATATATAGAGGATTTAAAATCAGTAATTTTCAAATATAGTCAAATAATTATTTGCTTTTATATAATACTTTGACTCGATGTATGCCTTATTTGAATTTTTCCATATTTTAAAGGGTAAAAGGAATAATTGTATTTAACAAAGCTAAAAAGAGCTATGCTAGCTCTTTTTTTTTGAAAAGGTGCTAAGGAAAAAATTTTCGCGTCAGAGGTAGAAAAAAAATAGCTAAAAATAGCGCGAAAAGAGCCAAGTTGGCATCGCTGATCTTAACTTCATAGCAAATTTATTCAATTGGCACCTATTGTTACGCAATACTGTTTAAAATATCCCAGTTTTAAACAGAAAATTTCAGAACCTTTAAACCAGAAATTGCATTTTTCACTGCTTTTCCTCCAATTTCTCTTCGAAATAAGATATTTTTGTATCCTATATTGGAATCAGGATACTAAGGTACCTCCTTACAAATTTTTGTTAAAATCCATCCAGTAGTTTTTAAGTGATGAGAACACAAATGAAAAGTAGACAGACAGACAGACAGACAGACGAAAATGAGTTACTATTCTATTATATATATAGATAAAATGTTTGGGAATTATAAGCAAATAAAAAAATATCTTTAAATAATTGTACATATTATATTAGAAAGCGAACAACAATCCCCTTTATACTGGCCATTTTTGATTTTAATTATCACAATTTTTTAAATCGTTTAAACTAAATATAGAAAACTTTGTATTTTATATAATTCATATTTTTGGCGGTGTAAAAAATCGTGACTTTTTAAGAAAAAATCCTCTAATCGGAATTTTGCGTTTTATTGAATCCAAATCGTCAAAGTGACGATATATCGTCAAATCTGGCAGCCGTGGTCCTAGGATAATGGCGCTGCCATCTGTCGTTGCCGAGAAACAACGCCCTCAGCGTATTTGATTTAGTGGTGGGAATCCTTAATAATATTTGTTTTCTACATTTAATTATCTCAACTCGAAAAACCATGATGAAATTTTCTGCTGGAGATCATATGCGATTGGTTGTATAAACACTTTAACGACTACACCAAGCTGCCACCTATACAAATTTATAATCGCTGCAAAATGTTTTTTAAAAATAAATTCTATTTGGCAATGAAATGAATTTTTAGCATTTGATATGCTGAACCACTAGATAGATGCAATTCCAGTTTACATAAAGCGTTTAAAATAAATAATTTTGGATTTCAGCTTAAAATGTATTATAATGATAAACATAATTTGTGATTTTGTTTCGCCTGAACCTTGAAAAATTAAGTTCTATATTTTTGATTATTTTATCTCCAAATGATTTTTGGTCGCATTTGGTTTTTTTAGCTTGAAAAACCGTTATTTAATTCTGGGCAAACCGCTCTGATACAGTGGCCTACTTCATCTGTTCACATTTAACTAAATATATTCGCCCTAATTGATGATAACGATCTTTTTTTTATACTTAAAACTAACAGCTGTTGCGATTTTATGGCTTAATTATTTTTTACTGCTCTTTATTTTTTTTCATGTTTCATTAACCATTAATAACGAATGATTCAACATTAAAAATACAAATTTAAAAGAAAAAAGTCAAAACAACTCATACAAAGTCAATGTGTTCATATACATGTTTAGAGCAGACGATAGACATATACTCGCTAGTCCTTTTTAGTAAATATATCACCGGACATTAACTAGCAAAATTAAAAGAGAAAACTGCTTGCAGCAGTTCAATAGAAGAAAAAAACCTGTAAAACATTATTAGGTTCTATTGCAAGTACAAAAAAGAGGAATATAAAACAACTCACACCAATTGGCAGCCACACACAATTGAAGGACATTTGAAACAAACATACATATGTGACATAATATCAACGAAGTGTCGGATACCAAAAGAAAGCAAAAAATGCCAACACTAAAGTCAACAATCCAATGCAACAATATCAGGGCCCTCAGCACAAACCATCAGCAGAGCAGCAACCAACTGTTCACAAAAACCCCTGTATTGAAATTATATCTTCCTTTTTAAATTTTATTTTCACTCGTTTTTAAGTTCATATTTTTTCTAAAAGGATGTCTGTATACTCCGAATGATAATACTTGTACTACAAACTACTTAGCATTGTTTGCTTTGGTCGCTTGGTTCTGAGCTACAGTAGTTCGTTAGTGTTGGTTTTCCTGTTTTTATTTTATATTTTTTTCATCTTAATATACTGGTTTATAAACAGGGTAAATGTATATAATTTTAATAAAGGATTATATTTTATTTAGTCGAAAAAATAACTTTTTAGTCCTTTTATAAATAAAAAAAGTATCTTCAAAACAAAATACCTTTAACTAAATGAAAGCATTTTTTAAAAAATACCTTTATAAAGCAACTTTTGAAGAAAATACAAATACCTTAAAAAATAACTAAAAACTTACTTGATAACTTATTTTAAAAAAAGTACCTTTAAAAATTATGTTTATTTAAAAATAAAAATTCAAGAAAATATAAAAAGGTAAAAGGTAAAGGAAAAGTACCTTAAGGTGCATTTTAGAAAAAACTTTCCAAAATGTGACTTCTTAAAGTACATTTTTAACGCTCTTTTGAAAACGTATATAATTCCAAAGGCTTATGAAAAGTACTTTCTCTAAAATTTATTTTACAAAATATACATTTTCTAAAAGATAATTTACTTAAAGAGTATTTTTAAGAACTTCTTTTTTAAAAAGAAATTTTTAATAAATTAATTATTTAGGCTTAAGTTCTTAATTATAAAGAGATAAAGAAAAATTAGATACCAGCAAAGCAGAATGCATTTTCTAGTCTAAATAATTAATTTATTAATTCAAAAACAGTTCAAATAAAATTCATATAAAGAGATTTTTATTAAATATTTTTTGAATCAAATTTTTTAAATTGTTGTTTTTAAAAGGAGCTATTTTTTTTTAACTATGTATGTCTTAACATAGTTGCAACAAATATTAAAAAACTGCTCTAAAATTTATTTTTAAAAAGAACAATTTCCGTCTATCTGTCTGTCTGCTTTTGATTTACGTTCGCATCACCTAAAAAGTACGGGATGAATTTTAACAAAACTTTGTAAGGGGGTACCTAAGTATCCTGGTCCCAACATAGGATAATTTTTTTCCAAAATATCTTATTACCAAAAGAAAGTGAAAAAAATACAGTGAAAGTACTCTTTCCGGTATAAAAGTACTGCTTATTACAGCTTTTGAAAATTGTATATTTTAAAACACAGATCGTTTAAACTACTTAAAACGGCACGACACCTTTTTTGATATTTAAACACAAATAATATAAAATTTTGGAAAAAATACCTGTTATAAAGAAATACTTTAATAAAGTACTTTTCCAAAAAAAGAGTAGCTTCCTTAATGCCTTAAAATATTAAAATAAATACATTTTAGAAAGTTAGTAAGAAAAACGTCACTTTAAATAAATATAAGAATAGAAAAATGAGAGGTTCGTGTAAAATTAACTACTTAGAAAATATCATTTAAAAAGTACTTTTAAAAAAGCGGATTAAAATACTGCTCTTAAAAACATACCTTTTTAAAATAGAGCCTTAAAAAATTTAGCTTTTAAACAACATCTTGCAGCACCTAAAAAAATTTTTAATTTCCAGAAAATTCCTTAAAAAGAATTCCTTTGAAATAAATCTCTTTCTATAAATAATCTTAGTACAAAAAAGTACTTTTTTAAAAAATCTTTCTTAAAAAAGTACCTTCTAAACATTACAAAGTTACATTTTATAAATATCTTAAAAAACTACATCTTAATTTTTTTAACAACTTGTAAAAAAGTACTTTTTAAGGAAGTACCAAAAGTATCTTTAACAAAAATTTGAAGATTTTATAAATATCTTAAAAAACTACATCTTAATTTTTTTAACTACCTGTAAAAAAGTACTTTTTAAGGAAGTACCAAAAGTATCTTTAACAAAAATTTAAAGAAGAACAAGTTTACACTTTTAAAAAGAATTCTTTTGGAAAAAAATATTTTTTAAAAAAGTACTTTTTAAAAAGTACATTTTAAAAAATATACTAAAAAAGTACGTTTCGAAAACGAAAAATTTTCTAAAATTTCATATTTATAAAACTGTGTTTAATCTAGAAATTTACATAAAAAGATATGTTTTTAAAACAAGTATCTTTTGAAAAAGTACCTTTTGAAAAAATTACCTGTTGAAAAGAAGTACCTTAAGTACCTTTCCAAAAAATGTCTTAGAATAATAAAACAAATACACTGTAGAAAGTTAGTTGGAAAACCGCCACTTTAAATAAATATAAGGATAGACAAATTAGAGATTTGTTTAACATCAACGCGTTACAAAATATCATTTAAAAAGTACTTTTAAAAATTTGGATTAAAATATTGCTCTTCAAAAAAATACCATTTAAAATAGTGACTTATAAAAATTCAGCTTTTAAAGAACATCTTATAACTACTAAAAAAAATTTTTAATATCCAGAAAAAGTCCTTAAGTTATATTCCTTTAAAAGAAATTTCTTTCTATAATTAATCTTAGCACAAAAAGGTACTTTTATGAAAAATCGCTTTCTTAAAAAAAGTAGTTTTCAAACATCAAAAAGTAGCTTCTGAACATTACATTTTACAAATATCTTAAAAAACCACATCTTACTTTTTAAATACTTGTAATGAAGTACTTTTTAAAGAAGTACCAAAGGTTTAGGTTAGGTTAGGTTTGAAATGGTTGTGCCAAACATGGCACATCCACTCGGAGACCTATTGGTCCATTGTGATTCCCTTCAGCTAAACTACAACAAAACTAAGAAAATTATGGGGAAAAAGAGAGACTTATTATGCTTCCTGCCACCTATCACTCAGCCACCCGATTTCCTTGATGAAGCCGACGACATCCTCGATTTTACACCGCGCGATGTCGAAGAGCCCCTCGATAAATCTATCACCTAGCCATCTAAGTCTGCGGCTTTGTAATACCGGGCAGTGACACACGACGTACTCAACAGTTTCCAGCTCTTCCTCATCCAATAGGTGCAGAATAATGTCCAGAGCTGCTTGAGGTGTACTTCTCCTAGCACCTGTGCTGCCAATAGAAGCACATCTCTGGACCTTGGCACGAGTTTTCCTATGTGACTCCGTTTTCAAAGCCTCCCACCAAAAAGCGCATCCGTACGAAACAATGGGTCGAACAACCGAGGTATAAATCCAGTTTACAACCTTTGGTTGTAGGCCCCAAGTTTTCCCTATGGAGTTCTTGCAGGCATAATAGGCATTTAGACCCTTTTTAAGTCTTTCCTGAATGTTCCTGCTCCAGACCAGTTTACTATCCAGATAAACTCCTAGGTATTTAGCCTCGCTTGCTAGTTTCAACTCAACACCATTAACTTTGGGTGGCTTGAAGACCACCACTTTGTATCTCCTGGTGAAGAGAACTAGTTCAGTTTTATCCCCGTTGACCCCCAAAACTTTGCTCGAGGCCCAGGATGAGAGCTCCCCAAGTGCAGCCTGCATGACTTCTGTGATAGTGGAGAGAAATTTCCCTTTCACCAATAACACCACGTCATCTGCGTAGGCCACTATTTTCCTTCCCTGTGTATCAAATTGTCGCAAAATGACAATCACCACCAACAGCCATAGTAGTGGGGATAGAACCCCACCCTGCGACGTACCCCTAGTGACTAGTTTTCGCAAACAGCCGCCTCCTAGCTCCGAGTTGATAATCCTACTGCTAAGCATACGGATAATCCACTCCACTATGAAGTCCTGGATGTTGAGATCTACTAGAGATTCCCAAATAGCCTCCAAAGTAACATTGTTGAAGGCACCTTCAATATCTAAGAAGTACCAAAAGGATCTTAAAAAAAATTTGAAATAAGTGTCATTTTTAAAAGTAGTATTGACGAAGTATATACTTCTAAAAAGAGATATTTTGGAAAAAGTTTTTATTTAGAAAAGTACTTTTTAATAAGTACCTTGTTAAAAATAAGTTTTGAAAATGATAAATTTTCTAAAATTACATGTTTATTAAAATTTTTTTTAAATATGATGTTCACATAAAAATGTATGTATATTTTTAAAGCAAGTATCGTTTTACAAAGAACATTTATAAAAAACCTTAATAAAGTACTTTTTATAAAAAGTTAAAAATATCTTAAAAATAACTTTTTCAAAAATATAATTTATTTCAGCAATATTTTTTTGGATTTTTGCCTTTTTATGTATGACAAAAGTTAAATTTAATTTGGAATTGTATTTTCATTATGGCTTTAAGAACCATAAAATTATGATGAATAGTTGGTCTCATTAAATGTATGCATGTATGAATTTCCAGTGCATAAGTATATTCAGTATATTGTTGTTTGTAATGTTTGTTATTTTTTTTTTCTCCTTTTTTGGCAAGTCTGTCTGGTGTGTCTTTCCGAAAAGACATCTGGTATGGTAAGGTTATGGTTTAGGTTTCACTGGCTTGTTCGCTTGTATTTTTTTTGTTGGTTTTAGTTGTTGCTTTTTTCTTTACAATTTCGTTATTTTTTTTTTTTACTTTGCATCTACATATTATAATTTTTTCTTTTTACTAAGCACGAAAAAAACTTCAAGCCTGAAAGCCAACCTCCAACTATCTGGAGTCTTAATAGTGATCTAAATGCAGAAAATTATGTGAATGAGTCTTATGTGGAAGTTTATGGTTTTAAAATTATTTCTACCATTATTTTGTTTCTTTTTTTTGTTGTTAATTTTTTCTTCCGTTTTTATATTTTATTTTATAATTTCTTATTTTGTTTTTTTTTTTTTTTTTTTTTTGTAAAAAAAAATATGAGTGTGTGGCGCTAACAGGAACGTTATGGTGTTGTAATATTAAAAACTAACATTGTTATAAACGGCAGAAATGAAATTAAGACAACAAAGGATTTAATAAAGATAGTTAAAGAGGTATGTATAGTCATAGAAAAACGTTCGAAAACCAGGATGGCATTCAACCCATAAACAAATTGGCATTGTGTAGGGCAAATTTCCTAAGTTACCAAAAAGTTATCGATAATATGGACAACTTCCATTCGATTTTCACTAAAATTTACGCCAATTACAAAAATAATGGTTAACCCTTTAAAACGGGTAACTGAAAGAATTCAAAGTTTTCAAAAAAAATTTTAAATATTTTATAATTTTTTTTGGTTGTACTCGACTTTCCTGCAAAAATTAACTGCCTATTTCACAGAGTCACACGAATTCGTTCTTTCGCATGATACTCTGAAATAGGCAGTAAAATTTGAATTATTGTGAGGTATGAGACTATTCTCGCAATCGATTCGCCAGTAAATTTTACCTTCGTCAAAAAAAAAAAAAAAATTAATCAGTCAAGTGCGAGTTAGACTCGCACACGTAGGGTTCCGTACTATGTTCGTTACAACTTTAAAAATTCAAGTTGTTAATTTTTTCATGTCTTATGAGTCACCCTCTAATTTTAAAATTTTAAAAGTCATAATCGCGAAAATTGCATCACTATTGGAATACCCATTAAATTTTAGTACTTGTTGTTATAGCGGCCATGGTAATACACTTTCTATAAAAGTATACATGCGCCTACCTAATGCGATTCAAAAAATAAGGTCATATACGTGAAAAACATGTCACTGATGGAACACCCTTTAGATATTAATAATTGTTACAGCGGCCGAAGTACATTTCAAGAGTCTACCAATTACGGTTCAAAAATAAGGCTATTTACGTACAAATCATGTCTCTATCGGAAAACCCTTTAATTATGTTATTTGTTATAGCGGCCATGGCATTCTCTTTCTATAAATATATCAAGAGTCTACCTATTACTATTAAAAAAATAAGTTACTATACGTGAAAAACTGTCAGAACACCCTTTAATTTTTAGTAATCGTCATAGCGCCCGTGGTAACACATCGCATCTTCTGTAGAAATTATATGAGTCTTCCTATTACGGTTCAAAAAATAAGGCATTATACATGCAAATCACTGCCACTGTCGGAAAACTCTTTAATTTTCACTGTTTTTATAGGGGTCATGGTAACACACAATTTGTGAAAATTTCAAGACTCCATTTATTATGGTTAAAAATTAGGCCATATAAATACAAATCTTACCACTAACGAAACACCCTTTAATTTGTAGGTTTATTTTTTTAGACTTGTTTATAAAGCCAACTAAGTCTTAATTATTGTTTGTAAATTTTTAGTATATGCCTCCTACAGTTCAAGAAATAAACACATATTCGTCTGGACAGACGGACAGACATTGTAGCGAAATCAATAGGGTTACGTTTTTACACTTTGGGTACGGTACCCTAAAAAAGGCAAAAAAAATGCCAACTTCAAGTTTAGTTTATTTTAAATTTTATAGGAAAATTTTGCATTAAAGTACACTTCAAGTAGACTTTATTTATTTGACATAAGGGCATAAATCTAGCCAGAAAAAAAAATAAAATGGCAACGCTTGTGGATACTATTTCGCTTAAATAATCCTTGCAAAAAAAACCAACTTCAAAACAGATAGGAGGGCATCAATTCTAAACTAAAAATATAAGAAGTAATCTGTAAGAATTAGATTTAAACCAAATAAAAGATGCGCCAAAATTAGAGGGAAAAGAAGTAAAGACTATGTGAATGTCAAGCCTCTCCCTATTACTGTTCTAAAGTTAAGCTATTTTCAAATGCATCCGTATTTTATGGGGACACCATTCAAGCCTCTGTGTATAACGGTTTCAAAGATAGGGTCACAAAGATTCTTTGTAAATTTCAACTGTCTATCTATTACGGTTCAAAAGTTTGGCCATATATATCAAATTACATAAACTATTGGGACACCCTTTACATTATAATTCCAAATATTTATACTTGTTATTATACCAGAGAAAGTAGTGGACATTCTGCCTAATTTCCAAGTGTTTGTGTTTTACGGTTCAAGAGATAGGGCCATATAGATCAAATTACATAATTTATGGGGACACCCCTTAATTTCTAAATTCAAATTGTATATTTGCCATAGTGACTTTGGAATACAGGTTCATGAAAATTTCAGCTGTCTGTCTCTAACAGTTAAAAAGTTTAGCCACATACATAGAATTACATTAACTATTGGGACACCCTTTTATTTCCAAATTCAAATTTTATACTTTTGGTTATAGGTGACTTAGCAATATAGGCTCTTTGTAAATTTCAGCGGTCTGTGTACAACTGTTCAAAAGTATGACCATATACATCAAATTAATGGACTATTGGAGCACCCTATAATTTAAAATTTTGAATATTTATACATTTTATTATAACGGTCATAGTAATCGACATTCTGTAAAATGTTCAAGGTTTTGTCTATAACGGTTCAAAAGATAGGCATATATAGGTCAAATTACGGCACCTATGGTTACACCCTTTAAATTTTAAATTAATTTTTTTATTAATTTCTGACGTTGGGAGCTATAGAAACACGCAATTTTTTAAAATTTTAATTTGGTGCCCTTTACGGTTCTTAATTCACGTAAAAAACATGTATGTTGTATGGGGACACCCTTTAATTTTTAATATAATAAACTGTTTTTAAAACGGGACCAACCTGAAAGCATAACCTTTCAAAAAAAGAAAAAAATTTTATAATCGGTTCAGATGTGGTTTAGTTCTGCGGTTACATACATAAAAAAAAGCAACATTCAGACGAATGAATAACCTCCTTCTTTTTTGAAGTCGGTTAAAAATAACTGCAAAGTATTAAGTTCCTGCATAGTTTTTTGCATATATCAAAACCTTCAGTTTGCTGTTAATTTGCCTTATTGCTTCCATTATAATCCTTAAAAAAAAAAAGTAAAAATATATTTAACGCTCAGCATTTTATCAGTCATTAAAAGTCTATACATAAGAGTGTAGCAACAGTTGTTAATGACTTTTTGTTGTTGTAATTTTTTTCTTTTTACATTTATTTTATTTTTTTTTAATTCATGCGTTTCTTTCTCATCATACAACAGCAAAAATGTATGATTAACAGGCACGTATTCGTACGTCTGAATAGCGAATGTACATATCGCTCCTTTAAGGCAACATGGTAATATCTTACAAAAATTAAAATTTGCAAAATGTTTTAAAGCTTACAAAATGATTGCTGAATGATGACTGATGAATGGTCCGAGTGGTTAACAAATATTTTATAATTCTGATTTATTTTTTTTACAGAAGGAAAGAAGGTATAGAAGAGCATACTTTGTTCAATAACTTAAAAATGTTGATTTCTTTAGATATGACTATATTACATTAAAGTAGCGATATGCAATACATACTATGCAGGTTCCTCATAGAAACGCACAGTACATATACTTATGCTTTAATATGAGTAATAACGTCTTGTTGTATGCTTGAGTTTTGTAGGATTATTGAAAAGAAAAGAAATTAAAAACTTAAAGTCTCATCGCGCAAAAAAATCTGAAAAAGGAGCTTGATTGCAGACAAAACCAGTAAAGAGAATATATTACAAAATTAAATGAAAAAGTTTTTAATCTTTCACATGTAACGAATGGAAATGGTTGCTAAATGAAATCTTTGTTAGGAAAATAATAAATAGATTTGATTAAATTGAAAAATGTTGGTAAATGTTTGTTAAAAATTAAGGTATTTAAGGTTAAAGGAGCTGTGAATAACAAATTTAAAATGCATTTGAATTAAAGATGTGACTTACATGTAATAATAATAATATGAAATGATTTCCTAATTTTCTTTAAATAATACAAAATTTTTGTTGTATATAAATTCTGCGGCAATAAGGAAAAAGTGCTTAAGTCTGATTTTTAAGTTTTGTGGGAGAGCAATTTTAAACTTTAAAATAATTTTTTTTTTTTTTAAATAACTTATCTTTAAAAGAAATAATTTTACCTATAAGAGCAGTGTTTCCGTTGGAAAATTTTTTTTACCCAAGTTTTCCCAAAAATGAACCAAAAACGTTTGCATCGGACCAAATTTTAAAACTTAATTATTATACCAATTAATGTTTTTTAAAAACATTTTATTAAGTAAAATAAAGATTTGAAACATAATTTATTTGATTTAAATAATTTAGGTATGAAAAAAATTATATAAAATTATAAATAACTACATTTAAAATGCCGAGAACTAAAATAATCTTATTTAGTCTATTTGTGTATGTATTTTACATTTACTAATAAAAAAGAATAATGAAACATAACACATTTTATATGATTATTGGCATGTATTTAAAACATTAATATTAACCAATTTTTCAATCTGTTTGAGATCATTTGTAGGACAAACAATGTTAATTATAAAAAATTATTATTATGTAAAATATTTCATTAGCACTTAAAATTAAATTATTTTATATTTGATTAGGTATGTCTCTTTTTGCTGACCACACATAGTGTGGATTATTTATTTCAATAATTTCTTTGCAAGACATAATTATTTCTAAGCTACAACTTTGCCTCAGAGAGTATATCAAAATTCCAAACGGTTTGCAAAATATGAGCTTGAGTAAATGATCATTTTTTTTCGAAAATGACATCGAGGCCCCACATCTTTGAGGGCCCATAAAAAAAACCTGGAGGACTTTGGGCAAAACTGGGAGACAGGGGTCTTTTTGTTTTGGTCTTTTATCACGTAGTGTCCGTGTCCGTATATGGTTATTTTTTTCCGTGTTGCACTGTGTAATACACCTCCTAAATGGCTTACACTTTTCTATTGAAATTTCGTATCTAAGAAAATGGCAAAATTCTGCGTCAACTGACACCTCAATTACTATCCTAGGTCAAACCACAGACAATCTATGAGCTTCTTAAACCGAGACCCTTAAGAACGTATACCCAAGTACAGATGTGGCCACTTATGCAAATTATGTATTAATAAAATTATTAAAGACTTTGTTTTTTTGTGGTAATGTAAATTTATTTTTACTTATTAAAACTTAACTTATTTATTTTTTGTCTTCATTATTGCAAGTTTTGCATACAAAGAAATTGCTCGAATGTTGCACACATATTGGCCGTTTACATTCAGAGCACATGTTACGAGTGCGTCTTCTATGTTCGTCGTGAATATAACACAAATAGCAGCTTCCAACTTGGATTTTTTTTTTCCTCGCTTATATAACTTAATATTTTTCGTATTGGAAAACTAAAAAAAATGTTTTTTGTTAACACGGTCAACGCGACCGCTTCTTTATTTATAGTTTTTTACAAAATGAGAACTTAAGTTCTAACTAAATAAGAACCAAATAAGAACTAAAACTAAATTTCCAAATATTCATAATTTATATTAAATTAATTACAAGTAAGCAAAAATAGCGATATTAACATTATTGCAAAATACTTATTGACCTAATTCACAAATAAGCGAGAATTGCATTATTTGCTTTCTTATTAATTGATTACAAAGTATATTTTTATTAACCTAATTAATTGCTAAAGCATTGCAACTTACTTCCGCGTTTAAAAAGATGAATAAGCATAATTATTAAAGAATAGAGTTTATTGACTTTGTTTGCGTTAACTTATATGACTTCTTAATATATTAAATATATTAATATATTAAAGAACCAAATTTTATTAACAAAATATTTTTTTTGATTAAAAGTTATAACGAAAGATGCGAATATTTACTACTCGCCACACCACGTCCACTTAATAAAAGCTGGGTATAAGGACTAGGGTTAAATATAAAATTAGAAATATTTTCAAAACATTTTTCGATTAAACTTTTTTTATTGATGCTATTTCTTGCCAAAAGTCATTAATATTTAAATTAACGGAAATTGTTATTTCGCTGAGCTGCAGCAAATTCCATTTTGCTACTATTAAATGAGGATCACATTCAATTAGTTTAGGAAACTTTTAAAACGTCGTTAATAATTAATTTCTGAACGTATATCGGTGTGTAAAAACTATTTTGAATATAAGAGATTTTTGCCGTACATAAAAAAGAAAATAGAATTAAAAATAATAAACGAGAAAATGGACCAAAATTAAATTGGTTCGACCATCGGACCAATTTAAAAATTTTAAAATTTTTCGGACCAAATTTGGTCCAATTGGACCAAAACGGCAACGCTGTATGGGAGTCAAACGTATGATTTGGAAAAATATCTTATATCTACCAAAAGTACTCAGGCGTTGCAATTAATAAGTTGTGAAAGAAGTTTTTATGATATCAAAAAATAGTCTGTAGTTTCATAAGCTTTTTTCCAAATGCGATTCGACATTGAACAAGTAAAAGTGCTATATTCGGCCGTGCCGAATCTTCTATACCCTTCACCACGGTGATTTTATTTATACAGACATGTACAGCATTATCCATATTGTTGACTCTTTACTTAAATAAAGTCGTATGAGAAAAAATCATTATTCATGAGTTAAAGAAATAGAAGACAAATTCCGTTTGCTACAATTGTCGCCGTGTTGTCAGCTACTTAATGATATTGAAGCCGACAGCTACATCGTAAACTCTGACATTATTGTACTTATTTTGCTTTTATAAAATAAAATAACTTTTTCAAAAAATTATAAATATTTCCTCCAATACTTTTTGTTTGAATATGAATTTGTAATTTACAATTTTGTGACATTTTCTTCTGTTGAATAAAATAGAAATTAGTCTAAGTTGACGACAGCCACAACGGTGGTCGTGTAGCCATGTAGCTTTGCTGACTTCAAAATAATCGTTTTATTTTTCACAGTTTGTAGTCGGTATCCTGATGATGTCTATGTGTTTACCGCACCTAGGTTTTAAAACAGAGATATCATCTATTTAAAAAACAAACGCATTTAAAAAAATCAAACGCATTTAAAAAAATATGTTACTCTATATACACACATACATACATATACATACATACATACATATGTAAAAAATTTTTTGTAAAAATATTTTTTTAAATATTTTTTGTAAAAATATTTTTTTAAAAATTTTTTGTAAAATTTTATTCGAAAATTTTTTGTAAAATTTTATTCGAAAATTTAAAAAAAAAAAATTTTTTTTAATATTTTTCTGTAAAATATCTTTTTGAAAATGCTTTGTAAATTTTTTTAAATATTTTTGAAAAAAATTAAAATTTTTTTTTTTTTTAATTTTTTTTAAAAATTTGATTGAAATTTTTTAGTTAAATTTTGGACCTTTCTCCAATCTATTGAGTTAGAAAGCAAAGCAAAAAGAAATCCTTACAAAAAAAAATTTCCTTTTAACTGCTCCTATTTGTCAGTGGGTACCCTGTGGGTCCATTGGCTACCTCTATGCGTATTGCTTGCTATTAAGGTCTCTAATACAAATCAAAGCAGAAAAACCCTACCAATCTAAAAACAAACAAAAATCGCCCCTTGCAGGGGGTTGTTGATCCCCCGAGATCTGTATGCACTCCGTGCGATCTACCTGTCACACTCTAATATTTATTTGACAAAAAAAGGCAAAACAGAATCATTAAAGCCGAAAAAAATAAAAAAAAAACGTAAAAAAAATATAGGTGGGCGATCTACCTGTCACACTCTAATATTTATTTGACAAAAAAAAGGCAAAACAGAATCATTAAAGCCGAAAAAAATAAAAAAAAAACGTAAAAAAAATATAGGTGGGCGTGGTTTTTGGCCCGTAGCCTCCAAAGGAATAATCCGATGTTGCTGAATTGCAATACCAACATTTTCGAAACTATGCCTGACAGATTGGTGTGCTTAAATTTTTTGTATCTCTTCTGGTGCCTTGGCAAATGACATTACCACACTAACACGGACAGACGGACAGACGGACATCGCTTAATCAACTTCTCTATATATAAGGATCCAGAATATATATACTTTATGGGGTCGGAAATGAATATTGTAGAAATTACACACCGAATGACAAACTTATATATACCCTTTCCACCTGTGGTGAAGGGTATAAGAAGATAAACAGAAAGTTATTTTGCTATAACTTCCTGAAAAATGGTGTACAAAATAATTAACCTTTGCACATGCGTACTTTGAAATCCGGAGATTTCAAAGGAATAAGGACTTAAGCACTTATTCCTTATTGCCACAGAATTAGCAATTTCCTAGGTTCGATCCAGTGAGCTTCGTCGCCCCAATTGTTGTATATTGAAAATGCACAACAGTAAGGAAATACAATTTGTATTAATTATTCAAAGCCAGCTATTGCGATTTTAGACTTGCAAATCGATCAAAACACTAAAGACAGTCTGTCGATCTAGGGGCTGCGAGGTTGATTCCCACCAAAGACCCTGTGTGTTTTCTGTAGGCAAGCAAAGAGCTGATGTCTTTAAAAAAAAAGAAACTTTCTTAGAGATGATAAAGACCTGATTTCTAAAGGTGGTGCTGCGCCACTATTTCGTTCCTAACATGTTTTTGTTTGAATACAAACATTAGACAGTATAAATACTTTCAACATTACAGACCTCTTCATATCTAATAATAAATATTTCTTTTTATTGCAGTTACTATGCCCACTGTTCGGATTCCTACAACGTTGTGTCTACTTTTTCAATTGCTATAATTTGTATAAATAACCTTATAAAAGTTAAGGATTAAATTAAAAAATCACTACTAAGACATCCAACTTTCGTTCAATTTGAGACACATTAACACCGAAGTAACTCACAACTTTTAAGTCCTTAACAGTTCTTTATATACATATATGTAATATATATAATATATGTGACCCAGTCTAAGAAAAGGTGGCTTATGATTCAAAAACAAAATTTCGAAAAATTAGCTGTTAAAGATAAACAATGCATTTCGTCAGTTTCTTAGTGGTTTTTCTTTTGCACAATGAACAGTCATGCCCAAAAGGCAACCAAAAAATGCAAAAGAGCATACATAAATGAGATAAGTTCTTGTGTGTATATAAAGAGCGATGTTTTTTTCAATTCCATTTATTATCTTGATTCTGGATTTTCTATAAAATTCTGTTTTTCTTTCATTTGTGCTCTTCTTTCTCTACATTTTAGTACACTTCTAAGCAATTAGGACTTTCTAGTTTTCACCACGTGAAAGAGCGTCTCAAAAGCTATCGAAACCACAAAAAAAGTGGAAACATTTTTTTTTGAGTCATAAGCCACCTTTTCATAGGCCGGGTCAAATATGTTGAATTTGTGGAGGTGCCTTATCTACTGTGCTTTTATCGCATGTTTTTGCGTGAAGTAACAACCTTAGTAAAAAAACAAATAGGAGTGCTATATTCGGCCATGTCGAATCTTATATACCCTTCACCATAGTTATGCTATATATTGTGTTATATTGTGTTATTATGTTTCTCTGATAACACTGTCCAACAGCATTTTTGGAACAGAATAGCGACCCTATAATTCTGAAAGGGTATGTTGAGTAGATCATTTTTGTAGAACAAACTTATGGTCCAGCACCTCTGAGTTTTTTTTTACAGTGGGTCAAAGTTTTCATTTTTTGGTCGAAGCATTATACTATATGAAAAAAATGCTGTAAATTAATGTCTGAGAGAATTCTTATGGACAGAGTTGTACTGTGGAATTGTATGAGGATTATTTTTGTGGAAGATCTTAACCCTCTAACTGGTCTCTTTATGGGTCAATTTGACCATTTTTTCGAGAAAATCAACAAATATCCTTTAAAAAGGACATTTAAGGATTAAAATATTCGACGAAAATGTTTGCCGGAAAATTTCAGTGGGGGTTTAGAAAAATATTTAATAAAATTAAAATTAAAAATTTTTTGAAAAAAATTTTTAGTAATTTTTTTTTTAATTTTATTAAATATTTTTCTAAAAATTTTTTTGGTATCATCTTTTTAAAAATATTTTTTAAAAACTTGTATCAATTGATACTCTTTTATTTTTAATTTAATGTTTTTATTTTTTTTTTTTAAATAGCAATGAATCGATACTTCTATATATCGATATTTTTTTACTTTTCCATCTCCAATTTGTACGCAAATTTTTAATAATCTTATTCTTATAGTTTTCTTGTTACAAATTTAAAATTTAACTTTGTATGGGCAGTGTCACGCCTACTAATAATATAAAATATTATAAAGCCTTTTTCCTTTTTCAGTAACTAATAAAATGTGAAAGATCGGTCCATTGGATTGGTGGCTATAGCTTTTACACCAAAAAATGCGAGCACGAAGTTACATACACACACAAGCACAATATATTTTTATATACATAAATATATAAAAATACTGTGCTCTTTAACTTTCTTATTATATTTTTGATATATTCCCTTCCACCAGCACTGCCTGTTTTTCATTCAAATAATTGTCCTGAAAATTAAACACCTTAATGATTTTATTAGACTTCTTTAAATAAACTAATATAAAACCTCCTTTAACATTAATTGCTTTGTTTCTTTAATCATTAAACAAAGAACGAGCCACAAAAAAAAAACAGGAGAAGAAGAAAACGAACCATAAAAAGCACCTGTTATTAAAAATTAACAAAAGTGAAAAGAAAAACACAAAAGGTTCAAAGACAAAACATTACACACCTTTTTAAAACAGCATGTGCTCGTACTCACGCTCCTGCTGTAGGAGCGGCTGTAATTGCTGTCTGCTGGTGTTTAAAACGCTATTAAGCACCCTTGACTTAAGATCTTGTTGAGACAAAAAATATTATAAATTGAAATACATAAATACATGCATGCATATGTATGTATGTTTTCCATTCAATAGGCTTTGAATGGAGGTTGCTTGTTGCATGTCTGTATTGAAAACAAATTTTTTATGACATGTTCAACGATGTTAAGAAATTAAATGAATACATTTTTAATAATTCCAGTGAAGTGAAAAGATTTCGGTGAAACGACTTATGTAATGAAAAAAAAGCACTTATGTGGATTAACTGAATGTATACGATGACTATTTAGACATGTTGAAATGTGTACTTATGTTCTGACATATTCGAAGTTTTTATTAAAAATTTAATTTTAGTTTTATTCAAAGAAATAAAACTATTTCGAATGCACTTTTTCTTACAAGGAAGTAAAAAGCCCATAGTTTTGACATGTGTTTTTTTTTTTTTTTTTTTTGAAAATCATCAATCGATTTATGTTTTTTTTCTACATTCAGATCTGTCTGTCCTTCAGGTAATATATCCTTACAGCTGCATTAAGCTTCTGAGAATATATAATTAATGTTCTTATTGGCGCTTGCCACGCTATCGAAAAGATTAATGAATGGCCATATACGAGGTGTGTAAATTAAGTAATGAGTGTTGCCACGTAGAGGGCCAAACAAATAAACATCTGATACGCATCTGGAACAAGTATAAACACGTTAGAGTTTTTGTACTGTCCGCAGTGAATTTTTTTGCGAGAAAGGTTTTTTTTAGTTCATTCAAAGAATGAGAGACATCAATTTCGAACAACGTTGTGCTATCAAGTTCTACTTCAGAATTCGACATAGTGCAACAGAAACATTTGGAAAGCTGCATCAGGCCTCTAGAGACAGTGTTTTTTCGAGAGCCCAGGTTTTTAGGACATTTAAGGCATTTTCAGAAGGATGGCATACGATTGAAGACGAGCCTCGTATCGGAAGGCCTTCATCTTTGAACGATGAAAATGTTGGCAGCATCCACGATCTTGTGTGTTCAGGTCGTCGTTTGTCTGGCCGAATGCTCGGTGAAAAGTTGATTTTGACTCACACAACAGTTCATCAAATTTTGATTTTGGGGATGAGAAAAAGTTGTGGAAAAATGGTTTCAAAAAATCTTTCACAGGAGCAAATGGACACGAGTTTTTGACCAGTAAAAACATTCCTGTAGCTCCTCAGCCTCCTTATTCACCCGACTTGAGTCCCTGTATTTTTTTTGCTATTTCGAAAAATGAAAATTCATCTGAAAGGACGTCATTTTGGGACAGTGGAGAATATTAAAACAGCCATAACCGACCAACTTAAGCTATCCAGTATCTTAAATCCAGCAAGAATCGTCTGCTGTGCTTTGTGGCTTCCCAAGGTAGTTACTTTGCAGGAGACAATGTGAAGTTGTAAATTAATTGCAATAAAAAAATTGGAAAAAATCAGTCTCATTAGTTAATTTTCACACCTCGTAACTTAAACCGGCCTTGATTTTCTTCTTTATAGATGCAATTTATTTTCTTCCGCGTTACCTAACCTATATGCTGTCATACTTACTCTAACATTGAGCTTAAAATTCTGGGCAAAAGACTACCTAAAAGATAAAAACCTATAAGAAACCACATTGTTACGGCAATCTGCTGGAAGGACAATAACATAACTTGGGAGGTCAGTTCGATTGCTATATTTTGTATTGCTAATTGACATGTGAAATCAGTAATAATGAAAGTAGTTCTAGATCGTAAAAAAAATATTCGAATTACTTTATCTGCCTAAACCAATCAATTCCTATTTTACTGTACACGTGAGAACTAAGTACTAAGATGACTTAAATGGATTATAGAATTCTGTAAGCTTCGAGGATTTCTACTAGAAAACGTTGGATAGGGATATATTACTGTATAGCTATAATTGTATCTATTTACGAGATGATATTTAACCTAGGTTTGTCGCAAAAGCCTGACATATGATGGTAAAAGATACATTAATTTATCTCACTTAAGAGCCAAGATATGAGGCCACTGTGATAAACCAAGGCCCATTATTACGTTTATTATGTAGACCTATTATTTACTCTCTGTGCCCGCCACGTCGCGGGCTTCCTGACATTATTTTGTTAGAGTTTGCTTTTATCAACTGGACAGGTTCACGAGTCAATTTGGCTTTGGCTGAATGGCGACAAAACAGCTAAACTACTAAGGATGCCAAAAATGTAATTACGAAACTATGAAACTTTTTGTGGGTTTTTTGTAATTAGTAAAAAACTGCTGAGCTCACAATACGGAGTTTGCTTCAGGAATCCGAACAAACCAGTTCAGTATGTCACGGGTCAACACCTCAACTTGTTTGGTCAGATCGATTTTGCGAGAATGTTAAGGAGTTAAAAAAATTGTCGCCATGTAGTCAGCTATTAAATAATATTGGTACACGACAGCTACATCCTAAACTATGACTTTGTTGTAGAAATACCTTCTTTTGTTTTTATAAAATTAAATAAATTTTTCAAAAAATAATAAATATGTATTTCCTCCAAAACTTTTTGTATATAAAATTGATAATTTTTAATTTTGTGACATTTTGTTTTTAAATAAAATAAAATTGTCGCATAGAAAAATAGAAATTATCCTAAGTTGACTGCAGCCACAACGGTGGTCGTGTTAGCCATGTAGCTTTGCTGGTTTCAAAATAATCGTTTACCTATAAACGTGTGTATTTTATTTTTGACAGTTTGTAGTTGGTATCCTTATGATGTCCATGTTTTTAATGCACCTAGGTTTTAAAACAGAGATATCATCTATTTAAAAATCAAACGCATTTAAAAAAATATGTTACTCTATATACACACATACATACTTATGTATATAAAATATATGTTATGTTACAGTCATGATTTTCATTTTCAAAGAAATACTGAAATTTTTGTTTTAATTTTTAAATTTTTCGAAAATTGTGTCTAAAAATGTTTTGTAAAAATAATTTTGTAAAAATTTTTTGGAAAATTTTATTCGAAAATTTTTTGGAAAATTTTTAAAAGAAAATTTTTTTGAATAATTTTCTGTAAAATATCTTTTTGAAAATGTTTTGTAAATTTTTTTGTAAAAGTTTTATTTTTAATTTTTTTTTTAAATTTTATTGAAATTTTTTGTTAAAGTTAGGACCTTTCTGCAATCTATATTGAGTTAGAATGGTCAGACTAAAACAAAAGGAAATCCTTACAAAAAAAAAATTTCCTCATATTGACACATGGGGGACATTTTAACTGCTCCTATTTATCAGTGGGTACCCTGTGGGTCCATTGGCTACCTCTATGTGTATTGCTTTCTATTAAGGTCTCTAATACAAATCAAAGCAGAAAAACCCTACCAATCTAAAAACAAACAAAAATCGCCCCTCGCAAGGGGTTATTGATCCCCCGAGATCTGTATGCACTCCTTGCGATCTACCTGTCGCAGTCTAATATTTATTTGAGAAAAAAAGGCAAAACAGAATCATTAAAGCTGAAAAAACGTAAAAAAATATAAATAGGCGTGGTTTTTGGCCCACAGCCTCCAAAGGAATGATCCGATGTTGCTGAATTGCAATACCAAAATGTTCGAAACTATGACTGACAGATTGGTGTGCTTAAATTTTTTGTATCTAAAAATATGTTATGTTATACTCATGATTTTCATTTTCATAGAAATATTTAAAATTTTTAATTGAAATATATCGAAATTTTTTTGTAGACATTTTTACAAAATGTTTTTGGAAATATTTTTTTTTGAAAATTTTTTGTTGTTTTATTCGAAAATTTTTAGAAATTTTTTTTTTCGAAAAATTTGTTATAATTTTTTTTTTCGAAAAATTTGTTATAAATTTTTTTTTAATGTTTTGTAAATTTGTTTGAAAATATTTATTAAAAAAAAATATTTTTTTAAAAAAAATATTTTAAATTTTTTTTTACTTAAAAACAAATAAAAATCGTCCCTCGCAGGGGGTTATTGTTCCCCCAAGATCTGAGTGCACTCCATGCGATCTACTGGTCGCGGTCTAATATTTATTTAACAAAAAAAGCAAAAGAGAATCATTACAACTGGAAAAAAGATATAAGCAACCTGAAAAGATGTTAAAAAAATATAGGTGGTCTGATGTTGCTGAATTTCATTAGCGAAATTTTCGGTACTATGCCTGGTAAATTAGTGTGCTTAAATTATTTGTATCTCTTCGGGTGCCTTGGCAAAGTTGATTTCAGCCCGAACACAGACGGATAGACGGACGTCGCTATAAGGATCCAGAATATATATACTTTATGGGGACGGAAATTACAAAATTATACATGTATACCCTTTCCACCTGTGGTGAAGGGTATGACAAATGTAAGAAAATGCTAAAAAAAAATTATACATATAGTAATAATTCAATGTGAAGCCCAACCAATTTCTTCTGATAATCAAGAGTATTTTAGATACTTTAAGAGTAGATATTTAAATACTAAATAATATCTTCCTATTTCTGTATCTACAGAATTTAATTTGCCACGCTGTTCATTCAACTAATACTAAATAGATGAATGTGATAAGATTGAAATAAAGTTATCATTATGCCATCATTATTACTTAAGTATCACAAGTCTATACAAAATTGAATCAATTTATTTTCTCTGAATCATAAGCGTATCTAATTTTGACAGTTGGAATAAAATTGTTTGTTTTTTGTTTGCAGTCTGCTGACTGTTGTTGCTTTAAACAAGAAGCAGTTCCCATAACATTCTCTTTGAACATGTTTGAATGTCAGTGGCTATTTACCATGTCCTTTTCATATTATTCTTTTCATTTTCATTTTGGTTTTCTATTTATTTTTTTTGTTGCTGGATTTTATTTCTTTATTCAGTGTTTGATATGCGAACAAAGGACAGACATTGAATGATGGTTTCTTAACAATTTACGAATATTCATTATCATTGCTGATTAATTGCCAGAGAAAATTCAAGTTCGGGCTTAGCTTCAATTTAAGCACACTTTTAATGATTAATCGTTGAAATTATTTGTCTAACAATTGGACATTAACGTCTACATTTGTTAACTAGAAAGCAGAATTCAATTAAAAACTGTTATTGATTTGTGATAGTGGCTGGATAAAAGAAGTCAAATTAATTTGGTATGTTTTATTTTTGATAAAGCAATAAAATTCTCAAAACAATTTTTGTTTTGTGAGGAATAATTTTTAGTAGCATGCAATGGCATTGAATAATTTCAAGCGGAAAAGGGTGTGACACGTGCAATAAAACCTCTTCAGTTCAGTCATTTGTTTACGCGTTGACTGACTTTTATTACAAATTTAAAATAATTAACTTTTTGATAGGAGAATTTTCGTAAAGTTATCATAAATTAATGTATTTAAACTTAATATACTAAGTTTTCCATCCTGTAAAATATTTAATTTTTATAACAAAAAAATATGATGAGAAATAAAATTAAAAAACAAAAACACATAAAGTACGAAAAATTATAAAAACGGGTAGAATTTTAAGTATCATAAAATTATCTGTATATAATGCTGTTGAGCTCATAAATGATCGGAGAATAAAAAATAGATTTTCATTAAACTATACAGTGCAACACGGGTAAAAATAACCATATACGGACACCACTACGTCACAAGAGACCAAAAAAAGACCCCTGTCGCCCAGTTATGCCCAAAGTCCTCCAGGTTTTTTTTATGGGCCCACAAAGATGTGGGGCCACGATGTCATTTTTGCAAAAAAATTATCATTTACTCAAGCTCATATTTTGCAAACCGTTTGGAATTTTGATATACTCTCTGAGGCAAAGTTGTAGCTCTTGTCATAAAGAACAAAAATTGTTAACACATAAAATCAAAAAAAAATGAACCTAAGATCTCAGTAAACAACTTTCTAGAACATATGAACTTCCTAGGAATGATTCTTAACACCGTTATGTTCTAGAAAGTTGTTTATTGAGATCTTGGGTTCCTTTTTGTAGTTGATTATTTCCTTGAATTTTGAACGGTTTGCTACCTATGGTAAAGGTAAAAGGTAAAAAAAAATTGAATTTTTTAAAGTTTTATGCGATTTTGACCTTGAAGATGAAGTTTTTTTTGATTTTATATGTTCACAATTTTTGTTCTTTATGACAAGAGCTACAACTTTGCCTCAGAGAGTATATCAAAATTTCAAACGGTTTGCAAAATATGAGCTTGAGTAAATGATCATTTTTTTGCAAAAATGACATCGAGGCCCCACATCTTTGAGGGCCCATGAAAAAAAAACCTGGAGTACTTTGGGCAAAACTGGGAGACAGGGGTTTTTTTTTTGTCTTTTATGACGTAGTGGTGTCCGTATATGGTTATTTTGCCATGACTTAAAAAATTACACAGTGTGCTATCTTTTAAGTGAATAAAAAATTATAAGTTTAATATAATTTAGCTTAAGAAATCAATATTCATAATAATCCACTTGAAAATTAATGCGGTTGTATCATTTTCAAATGGATTTTCAAGAAAATATTATCTTTTGTTTACTCACTTTTTTGTTACTGTCAGTCACATTCTATTTAAAGATACTTTTATGGTGGGTGTGGGTTCTTAAAGTAGAAAGACAAAAAATTTTTGAAAATTGGGAGAAAAAAAAAAGGACAAACACACAGCTTTAATATTTGTTTTTTGTTTGTTGGGAAGGTATCGTATAACTATTAAAGCGCTTTTCTTTTCTTTTTAATTTTTAACCTTTGGAGGAATTTAACTACTCAATGCATTCAGAATTTTAGGAGGAATATTTTACCCAGGCACATTTTAAAATTCACTTATTTCGAAAAGCAATATTTATGAGGAATTTAACGAATCTTTTGTTTACGTATTTTAAAAGAATTTATTTAAACAAAATATTTTGATAAAGTTACTTTAAAGGTACATTGAATGGCCCTCTTTTTATAAAGTAATTAAAGCTACTCTTCTTCAAGACAATTTATTCTGAAAAAAGGAATTTTGACACTTTTGTACTATTTAAAAGGCACTTTTAAAAGTAACTTTTTTTAAAGGTACTTTTTTAAAGGTACTTTTTTAAAGTTACATTTTTTAAAGGTACCTTTTTGAAAGGTACACTTTTTCAAATAGCATTTTTAAAACATACTTTTTTAAAACTAAAAAAGTACATTTTTAAAAGTATTTTTTAAAAAAGTATCTTTTTAAAAGTACTTTTAACAAAAGTACCTTTTTAAACAGCTCTTATATTAAAAAGTCCTCCTTTTAAAGGTCAAGTTTTTAAAATGGTATTTTTTGTTTAAGTTTTTTTTTAAGTTACTTTTTTTAAAAGGTATTTTTTAAGGGAAAAAACACTCAGACACTGAGCCGTTTACTTTGAAAGTGGCATAAGTCACTTTATAAAAATAAACTTATATACATATATACGTACATATGTATATTCTTAATATTAAAAATATATTATGTTACACTAAGATTTTCATTTTCATAGAAATATTGAAATTTTTTTTTTGTAAATATTTCGAAAACTGTTTGTAGTTATTTTTGAAAACATTTTTTGTAAAAATATTTTTTTTTCTAAATTTTTGGTAAAATTATATACGAAAAATTTTTTGAAAATTCTTAAAAATATTTTTTACAAAAATTTTTTGTAAAAATATCTTTTTCAAAATGTTTTGTAAACTTTTTTGTAAATATTTTTTCCAAAAAATTTTTCTAAAAATATCTTTTTCAAAATGTTTTGTAAACTTTTTTGTAAATATTTTTAAAAATCCTTTTTTTTAATTTTTTTTTTAATTTTATTAAAATTTTTTTTTTAATTTTATTAAATTTTTTTTTTAAATTTTAGTGAAACTTTTTTTTAATTTTGTTGAAACTTTTTTTTTTAATTTAGGGCCTTCCTGCAATCTATATTGAGTTATAATGGTCATACTAAAGCAAAAAAAAAACTTGATAACATTGATAACAATTTAACGTTATCTCTTTCTTAAAAAAAAAATTTAATTAAATGTTAAGCATCACCGAGATTTTGTTCGAAAGAGGTTTTACTCATGAGTCCTTCCATGTCAATTCAACAGATAAAAATTGTTTTCAAATTTACCACTGCAGATTTTTCATGAATGGTATCAAATTAAAGCTTAATAAATCCCCTTTAAAATTAGTCATTAATCAACTTCCTTTAGAACTGGAATTAGAATATATTTTTAGCCTGGGTTAAAGAAATAGCAGAAGTGAATAATTTTTCGGTGGTTGAAATTTTTTTAGCATTAATTAATTTCGTAAATAAAATTTTCCCGTTTTCTTTAATAATTTATTACCGATTTTGAAAACAGTATATTTTCAACTTAATACAGTAGTGACAACATATGAACTACAGCCTAGTACGAATAATTTATTTAAATCTTAAAAAATAGTTCAGAAAATAGATTTACAGATAAAGAAATCTGTTGATGTAAACTTTAACATCAAATAAAAAAAAAAAAACGATTTACTACTACTACATACATACTACTACATATATGTACTATAGTATTAATTATTGGATGTATCATATCTCTTTTTCCAAAGTATTTACAACAATGTCCATATGTATTTAACCTTAAACCACCCACGTAATCAAAAAGTCATACCCTTGAACCTTCAATGTTAAAGTCATGCTTAATACAATAATATAATAAAAAACAGCAAGCCATTCTATTTTACCTTCTCATATTCCATTCTTTTTTACCATCCAAAACTGAAACATATTTTATTATTTTTACTACAAAAGTCGTAAATGCCACGTCATACGCCCTTTTGCTTTTTTAACTGCATTATGTATCGTAAATTATTCTTTTTTTTCAAAATGATATTTTTTATTTAATTCGTTTTTTGTGCAAGAAAGAATTTGAAATGAAAAAAAATTTATAATAAAAATTCACTTTCAATTTTTATTAAACTTATCACGCGAATATCATGTCGATTTTAAAATGCTTTTGTTTAACTTTAGCGGCAGAAAGACATAAACTACTAAAAACACTATCAATACTGAATTTCGCCTTTGTCACGCAAGTACGGATATTTTACCGAGGCCTCTATGTACGCGGTTGTTGCAAAAATGCGTCATTATACATTTTAAAGGTAGGTGCATAGCTAGCTAATGTAAAATTTATTTCCAATATTTGAAATTTTATTGGTCGAACTATTTATTTATACGAGATTTTTCTCGTATTCAGTCATCTATCGTCAGTTGGTGAGAACAAAGTCTACCACTACCGAAAGCTTCCCTCTAGTTTGATATTTTTCTTTATTACACAGTGCAACACGGAAAAATAACCATATACGGATCTTAGGTTCATTTTTGTAGTTGATTGTTTCCTTGAATTTTGAACGGTTTGCTACCTATGGACCTGAACAGGGGAAAAAAGGTAAAAAAAATTGAATTTTTTAAAGTTTTTTGCGATTTTGACCTTGAAGATGAAGTTTTTTTGGTTTTATATGTTCACAATTTTTGTTTTATATGACAAGAGCTATAACTTTGTCTCAGGGAGTATATCAAAATTCCAAACGGTTTGCAAAATATGAACTTGAGTAAATGATCATTTTTTTGCAAAAATTACATCGAGGCCCCACATCTTTGAGGGCCCATAAAAAAAAACCTGAAGTACTTTGGGAAAAACTGGGAGACAAGGGTCTTTTTTTTTTTTTGGTCTTTTATGACGTAGTGGTGTCCGTATATGGTTATTTTGCCATGACTTAAAAAATTACACAGTGTGTTATTTACCATTTTGTATTTTTGTTGCCTCAACCAACTTAGCAATGAAAGCTACTTTTTTTTATATTTTTCTCCCACCATTTGTTTTCAGTTAATACAAATCTAGTATCAAAACAAACTCTGTTGGGTAAATATAGTTGCGCATTGCTCAGTAGGAAAAAAGTATTCTATATTTGAATTCGGATACTAAGGTACCTCCTTAAAAAATTTTATTAAAATTCATCCAGTATTTTTTACGTGATGCGAACACAGTAAGACAGATGGACAGTCAGACCATTTCAAATACTAGCTGCACCATCAACAAATTTTTCAAAAAATGTTTAATGTATAGAAATGTTCCTGTTATAGATTTAATATATGTATAGGTATATATTACCCTTTTAGATTTGCGATTAACTTACCTTCCTGAAGTCTCTTGTGCCTTTACTCACAACTCCAGTGTCTTCAGACTATTAGTGTTTACTGTTATTTGTCTTCTTCATCATGAAGTCTCTTGTAATTGATATCGTTCACATTTTGCAGGAGTCTGCAACTGTTCCAAAGTTTCATACTAGCCTGTGCTAGTTATTTATTTATAATGTGCGCTACTGTCTTAGCTTCTTTCAGGCACAGACATTATACAGATTTGTTACAGTTTTATTCGTGTTGGTTACATGTGACGGAGGTCTGACCACTGGGTGAAAACAATGCGTCTACCCAACCCCCTTTTTACGAATATCGCCACAGTAAATATCTATTTTATAATATGCCATGCTCGCACTTCTTTAGCAGTTGGAAACTATCTAGACCTCTGACACTGACTTGGATCGTCTGTTCAAGTGAAACATCAGCACGAAATCGCCCTTCCTGCGCTTACTTCCTGAAATTCCCCACCATAACCGGAAACAAGCATTTGAGAAATCTCTGTGGGGATACCTGTTCTCGTGGTACTAGTTGTTTGATCCGACCCCGAAGGTTCTTATCTTGCAGTTTCAGGCTCCGTGCAAGCTTCGAGGTGTTCAAAGTCATCAAGCCTCTTCTAGGCATAGTATGTTCGAATCAGACTTGGGGGATGTCAATCATAGTTTGTAATTAATTACACAATTATATGTAATTCTAATTGGAAGTTTGCAATTACAAATACATTTCACTTTTATAATTGTAATTGAGATTTTTTCAATTACACATTACATGCTATTTGTAATTGAAAAATTTAATTACAATTACTTGTAATTTGTAACTGGAAATATTCAATTACACATTACATGTTATTTGTAATTGGAAAAAATCAATTATAATTACATGTAATGAAAAATTTAATTACGTAATTCAAATAAAATTAGGTAGTTATTTCATTTTAAAGTATTTGTTTACTAAAAAATATTTAATTACAAAAATTTAATTGTAATTGAAAAATTATTGAACTTCCCCATGTCTGGTTCGAATAACGAAAAAATTACATTTAAAGAACATTTTTGAATATTTTACAAATATATGTTTTTGAAACAATTTTCTACAAGCAACTCTGATTTTATTTTGTATTACCAAAAATTTAGAAAATCAATATCATATTTAATTTTGGTTAACTTTTATTTTTTTAATAAATAAATAAAAACAACAAAAATATACAAAATAGGCCTGTTAGAATGAAGAATCTAATAGCAAAGGCCTTAGAAGTTCCTTAAATATTTACATTATCGCACTTTTTTCCCTCCGTAACAGTTATCAGGAAGTATAAGAAGAATAAAAACTAAAAAGAAAAACAAAAAAAATATATGTATAAACAAATAATTTTCAAAACTTTCAATAAATCTTTTAAAGAAGCGTTTCTTATACAAACATAAAGAAACTCGTTGAACGAGGCCTTCATGTACGGTATTTATTTCATATAAAACATTTTTTTGGGGGAAGTTACACACAAAAAAAGTTGCTATAGCAAGAAATAGTATTTGCATTGAATAATAAAGTGATAATTCGTGGTAAGGGTTCACTTCATTTTAGTTTTTGCTGCATTTTAACATTTTAACCTTTAACAATGACCAACAAAAACGCAAAAATAAACAGCAAAACAAAAAAGACCGTTGGACGTTCTTTTTTTTAATATTTAACAAATACAAAGATAAAATGGAATTAAAAAAATATTATTGAATGTAGCTATTACAAAATGTAATTAGTCATCATAACAATACTAATTGAAAAAAGGGTGGATACTTACGCTAATAATTGGTTGCAGTTTATTTTTCAGCGTTTGTTTTTTTTTTTAATCGGTGTTTCTCCAGACAAAAAAAGGCAAAAAATTAAACTTTAAAATGTGAGAATTATAGCAGTTAATTACAATAAAAATAAAATAAATATAAAAATACATATGTATATGCTATCGATCAAATGATTAAAACCACTTAAATTTCTGTTTTTTACCAGGCCATAGCTTTTTAAATATTTTGTCGACAGTTAAAATTTTACTAACATCGGAAAGGGCATTTTCGTCGTTAGATTATAAAAAAACAACAAAAAAATTAAAATTTTAAAGAATATTTCAACAAAAATTACTGAAGACACTTACTTATAAGACTCTGTTACTAACAGCTAATACCTACTATTAAGACTTTATGGAATAAGATTTCTTTGGATTACTTGCAGTCATTTTATGATTTAATAAAAACTTATTTACTTAAAACTACACAGTACTACAGTGAAGAAAAAATACAAGGAAATGACGATATAGGTTCGATTCTACTATCAAAGAGTAGTAAAACCCTATACTCAGTTTGGCGAAATTGGTTACCAATTTTTATTTATGGCCCTCGAAAGATTCGGAAATTCGAAGGGCACTTCAAAAAAGGTGTCACCAGTTTTTGTCTAATATCTCATTGAAACTAGGCGACAGCGATTAACTTTGTTCGGCAATAATGCAGCCGAGGATGCGTTTAATAAATTCTAAATACATTTTATGTCAAAATAATAATTTATTCCTGCACTTTTTTTGAATAAGAAAATTAAAAAATATTGGTAATATTTGTAAAGCCTCTTAAATTGTCAATAACAATATATGGAAAATTGTAGCCAATGTAAAAATGGACAACAATCTGAACGGGTGTAGGAACTTTAAGTAGCACTTAAATTTAAACTTTAAGGTAAAAAGTGATCTTAATGAGCAATTTAGAATACGTAGGAATTTTCAGATTGCCAATAAAATAAAATGAAGGATTCATTCATTATTTATTTAAAAATTTGTTTTATGTTTTCCTATTTGAGCAGTTTGCAGGATGTTAAATTATCTATTCTTATGCTGAGATTTATTTTGAATCATATATAATCTTATCAAAACTGCTCTCTGTGATAATTAAGATTCTTTCATTAAGCATTTCCTATCTTTAAATTTTAATTAAATAAAATGTATCTGAGATATCAGCGAAGTTTTTATTTGTTTTAGAGGCCCATCGATGCCATTACATAGGCAATATCCGAGATGTTTCTATGACTATGGCTCGCAAATATGGCTGAATTTTAACAATGGAATTGGTTATAAAGTAGTTTCCGCTTCATTGATCAGCGCGTAATTGATGTAACCAATTAATTGATGTAATAATAAATAACTGAATATTTTCTTATATAAAGAGAAACTCTCATTTATTTGAGTTACTCTTTTAACTGACTCATAACATCAATACCGCTTTTGTAAAAAAATATATAAAAAACCGCTTAATAAACATTAAAATAGTTAGTAACATGCATGTACCTTTTTCCTCTAAAAAGAGTCAACTCAAAATTTAAAAATTTTCAGTAAAGGAATAAAAAACTATTTTTTTTAATATATACTCATATCAAGAAGAGTGATAAAACTGTATTTTTTTTTTCGAAAGAGTAAAGAAATTGATGTAAAAATTGTACAGTGAGTAGATATGACAATTGTACATCGATTTCTTGAGTTGACTCTCTCTAGAGGAACAAGTGCGATATGTATGTATATTTGAAATGAATTTTAATAATTAAGTCAGTAAATCAAATAATCCAGTTAATTGATTCACTGGATCAATTAACTGAGTATCGGCTAATTGATTCACTAAGTATCGGCAAATCGATTCAAGAGTATCGGTTATATGATTCTTAGGGTAATTAATTGCAACCAAAAATGTGAATTTTTTACGATATAGAAAATTTTTTGTAAATTTTTAACGAAAATGTTTTGTAAACATTTGGTTGAAAATTTTTTGCAAAAATTTTATCGAAAATTTTTAGTAAAACTTTATCATAATTTTTCGGTAAAATTTTTTTGAAATTTTTTCGTAAAAATTTTATCAATAATTTTTGTTAAAATTTGATCAAAAATTTTTAGTAAAAATTTTATCAGAAATTTTCTGTAAAAATTTTATCGAAAATTTTTTGTAAAAATTTTATCGAATAAAATATTCGATAAAAAAAATTTTCGAAAATTCTTTGTAAAAATTTTATCAAAAACTTTTTGTAAATATTTTATTGAATATTTTTTGTAAAACTTTTATGGAATATTTTTCGTAAAAATTATATCGAAAATATTTTGTAAAAATTTTTTCGAATAAAATAATTTTATCGATAATTCTTTGTAAAAATTTTATCAAAAACTTTTTGTAAATATTTTATTGAATATTTTTTGTAAAAATTTTATGGAATATTTTTCGTAAAAATTATATCGAAAATTTCTTGTAAAAATTTTATCGAAAATTATTTGTAAAAATTTTCTCGATATTTTTTTTTAAATTTTATCAAAAACTTTTTGTAAAAATTTTGTCAGAAACTTTATGTAAAAATTTTTGTAAAAACTTTGTCGAAAATTTTTTTAAATTTTTTAGAAAAAATTTTTTGAAATTTTTTTGTTAAAATGTTATCGAATATTTTTGTAAAAATTTTATGGAAAATTTTTCGTAAATATTTTATCAATAAATTTTTTAAAAATTTTATCGAAATTTAGTGTAAAAATTGTATAGAAATTTTTTTGTAAAAATTTTATCGAATATTTTTTGTAAAAATTTTATCGGAAATATTTCGGAAAAATTTTATCGAAAATTGTTTTTTTTTAAAATTTTATCAACATAACAACGAGATCTGTATCCACTGATCTACTATTCGCGGTCTAATATTTATTTAACAAACAAAAAAAGCAAAAGAGGAACATTACAATAAAAAATATAAAACAAATTTAAAAAATATATGTGGGTGTGGTTTTTTGCCCGCAGCCTTAAATGGAATGGTCTGCTGTTGCTGAATTGCATTAGCGAAATTTTGGAAACTATTGTCTGGCAGATTGGTGGGTTAAAATTTTCTGTATAACTTCTGGTGCCTTGGCAAAATTGATTTCGACCCGAACACAGGTGGACAGAGCCACACAGCTTAATCAACTTCTAATAACTGTATAAGAAATATAATATATAAACTTTATGGATTCGGAGAAGAATTATAAACATATTTATTCCCTTTAGACCCTTTAGGTTTAAAATTAGGTTAAAATGATAACTTTTATTAAGAATTTGAATATTTTAAATATAAATATCAGATAATTTTTTTGGAGCATTTAGAAATTTTATTCAACTTGTATCTTCAACAAAATGAATTTTTATATTTTATGCAATTTTTTTCTGTCTATACTTATGTCAAAATCAGGTCAATAACACTTTTTTATTTTAAAAATATTTTTAAAATTTTAGAGAGTATCTGATCATAAACAAAACTTTTTAGCCGAAAAGAGGAAAAATATCAAAAAGTTGTGAATATAAAAAGGATGTAGAGATAAAAAGTTTTTTAAGATTTTATTACGGTTTATAATTGAATGTCAGTTTGACTAAGGAAAATCTCGAATAAAAAATTGTCTAATATGCCACCACCCGAAAAATTAACCAACTAAAAATAGTAATAAAAGGGAAAAAGTAGATAAAAATTACCTTTTTGATTACAAACCACAAATAAAATACAAATAAAAAATGAAAACTAGTCAAATACATTTAAGATAAAAAGAAAAGCCAGTTAGTTAAGCAAAAGGTAACCGCAATAAATAAACGAAAATTTCCTTTGAATACGGTATGTGTACGTGTATGTGTATGTGTATTTGAATGTAAATGTGTTGTGTTTTTATTTCCTATTTCCTATTTGGAATTTTACACTCACACTTATACATTTGAAGTTTACAAATGACACGAGTAATCAATGATAACAGTGGGTAAGCAGCAATTTTAGAGCACACGTCAAATGTCGTTATAAATCAACATGCCACAAAAAAGTAAACACATATGTAAATACATTTGGATATGTGTATGTTGGTATTTACATAGGAAACGGTCACATAAAGGACTAAGTATACTAAGAATATAATGCAAACAGACAAAACACAGTGACAGAAAAAACAAACATGTTTGGGAGAGCTACTTTAGAAAGGTAGCTTTTAACACACTAATCGCAGATGTTTCATTTAAATAGTTTTATTTGTATATTATATTTCATAATTTATGGATTTGGTATGTATTTTATGAATTTAAATTTAAAAGAAAAATCAACAATTTTAATTCTAAAGAGAGTAAGATGCATAAATTTTTAGAAGTGACAATTCGTTCGCTTTTTAAACGCTTTAAAAATTCTTTTAGATTGAAACTGTGTAACCGTTTCTTACATTGCTATCTCAGATGGTACAAAATAGTTAAAGAGTATTATTTCACTAGTACATATCTAGATTTTTGTATGAAAAGAAATAAAACAAAAATTTAAAAATGTTTTATCTAAATTTTTCGGAGACTAATTAAGAATTAACAACTTTCAACATCCTATTACCAAACAATTATTTAATTATTTCATAGAAAAAAATATTTTTGCCAATTAAAGGTTTTAATTGGTTTCTGATTAAAAATTAATTAATTAATTGATTCAATTAATTGTTTAATTATGATTTTTTTGATCTATTTGAAACAAATAAATATTTTAATTAATTAAAAAATTAATTGAACTTTATTTTTTTTCATATTTTATTTATTGAATCTTCAAATATATTTTTGAACTAACAATAATTACTCATATCTTAAGCCTAAAATAAAAATAAATATACTTGTTATGTCCAGCCAGTGCTAGACAAAAAAAGATGTATGTTTCACGGTTGCTTCTATCTTTTGCGGGTCATCCCTCTAATGTTCGGATGAGAGAAGAAATGTCCCTCCTTCTTAGACGAATGTAACCACGTTCATTTAGCATGTTGCGGGCCAGCGGATTTGGATGTGTTTCAAGCTTCTGTAAATATGTAACTGCATATTTGGCTATTACTGATTTAACTGATGGCACGTTTAGATTTTTATGGATGTTCGAGTTTTTTATGTACCAGGGAGCAACAGTGATCATCCGTAGAATCTTGTTTTGGCGCCTTTGGATTTTTTCTGTATTGCTAGCTGAGGCAGTGCCCATAATTGAATGCCATAGCACCAAATTGGTTTTAAAATTGACTTGTACAATAAAAGTTTGCAATCTAAAGCTAGAGTAGAATTTCTGCCAATAAGCCAGTTTAGTTGGACTGCTTTTAACTTCATTTGTGTTAACTTTGATTCTATGTGGCGTTTCCAAGTAAGAAGCCGGTCAAGATGTATGCCGATATATTTCACGTCTGAAAGCTGGGGTATCATTTGGTTATTTATGTGAATAGGGGGACACGATTCCCTACGTAGAGTAAAAGTTATGTGAGTACATTTTTGTTCATTGACCTTAATTTTCCATTTCTTCAACCACTTTTCTAAAATTAATATGTGGTCTTGTAAATATCGTGATGCTACTTAGGGACTTTCGTGAATGCTCAAAAAAGCTGTGTCGTCAGCAAATGTCAATGTGTGGACTCGGTCCCTAGTTGGCATATCTAAAGTATACAACAAGTATAAAATCGGCTCCAATATACTACCCTGGGGAACTACGGCTTCAATTGGCTCAGGTGAGCTTAAAAAATTGCCTTCTTTAACAATGAATTTCCAGTTAGTTAAATAACTATCTAACAGCTTGTATAAGTTTGCAGGCAAATTCAATTTTAACTTATATTTTAGGCCATCGTGCCATACCTTATCGAATGCTTGGCAAACGTCGATAAAAAGCGCAGAGCAGTATTTTTTTTCTTCAAAGGTCTTTTTAATTACGTTAACTAACCTGTGAGTTTGTTAGATTGTACTATGTTTTTTTCTGAAGCCAAATTGATGGTTCGGAATACATCCTTTGTCGCTTAGAATGGGGTTCAGCTTATTTATTAACATCCTCTCAAATAGCTTTGACATATTCAGCTTTTGTGTGGTCCTTTCCTGGTTTAGGAATCATAGTTATTAACGAAACCTTCCAACCTGAAGGAAAGTACTCAAGGCGTAAAATGGCGTAAAAAATAAAAAGAATAATTTTTCGAGCTGTATGGGGCAACTCAAATAACATCTGGTTACTGGTTTTATCAAAACCAGGGGTTTTCTTGGTTTTTAAATCTGTTATTACCCTTTCAATGTCACTAAAATGAAATCTTAAGGGCAGCACTAGCTTCGACTTAAATTTAAAACTGATAAAATTGTGAACAATTTTTTTTCTGTGTTAGTTGTTTCTTTTTTACAGAACACAAGAAAAACTTAAAATGAGGTGAATAATATTTTTTTTTTGGTTCACTGTAAAAAAAGCTGAATGAAAAAACCTAATACCTTATTCGACAGCTAAGATGGTCATGCATAAGACCATCCTAAGAACATGTATATAGGGTTATCAAATTTATGATTCCAAAACAAAGCAAATAAAAATCACTTCTGGTTAAAATTTAAATTAAATATTTTAAAATAGTTTTTGGACCAAAATAATATTTGAGAAATTTAACAAGCTTTAAAATTAATTCCTGCCGTAATATCTTCTGGAAGTTATTCCTTTTGAGCCAATTGTTAATAAGATCCCTTCCGCGCCCATACCAACAAAATGTGTAGTGGCCTACACTCATACTCAATGGAAACAGATATTTTTTTAAATATATTACATAAAGAATATAACTTCAAAGTATATTCGAATCGAAAAATTAATTATTTCGTTTTGGGGTGTTGAATAAACTACCCCTCGCCCCTTATGCCCAAAATTTATACAGCTCTTCATCTCCATAAACCAAAGGCACATACTTAATTTCAATTTGATATATCAGACGGTATGACTTGTAGATCGTTTACAGAATTTTGGAGTAAATAAACTACCCTTTTACCCCTTCCCTATTTTACCCAAAATTTACAAAACTCTTCGTCTCCATATACCAAAGGCATATACTAAATTTGATTTTAATTTGTCATACGGTATGACCTGTAGAGCGTTCACAAAATTTTGGGGTAAGAAAACTACACCTTGCCCCTGCCGATTATGTCCAATAACTATAGAGATCTTTATCGCCATATATCAAAGGCACATACTAAATTTCATTTTGATATGTCATACGGTATGTATCTGTATCTGTACCTGTACAAACTCCACAAAAATAATGGCATACACACCCACCCACCCACAGACTTCATTGTGAAAATAGCCAAAATAGATTCAGGAAACCTCAAAACGTATAAATCCGTCGAAATCCCCACCTTGATTTTTTTTCCAGATTATACAGTGCAACACGGACAAAAATAACCATATACGGACACCACTACGTGATAAAAGACCAAAAAAAAAAGACCCCTGTCTCCCAGTTTTGCCCAAAGTCCTCCAGGTAGCGCTTAGGTAGCCGGGAATTTTTCACTTTTGCGGCTACCTAAGCGGTGATAAGAATCATTCCTAGGAAGTTCATATGTTCTAGAAAGTTGTTTATTGAGATCTTAGGTTCATTTGTAGTCGATTGTTTCCTTGAATTTTGAACGGTTTGCTACCTATGGACCTGAACAGGGGAAAAAAGGTAAAAAAATTTAATTTTTTAAAGTTTTTTGCGATTTTGACCTTGAAGATGAAGTTTTTTTGGTTTTATATGATAAAAATTTTTTTTCTTCATGACAAGAGCTACAACTTTGCCTCAGAGAGTATATCAAAATTTCAAACGGTTTGCAATTTATGACCTTGAGGAAATGATCATTTTTTTTGCAAAAATGACATCGAGGCCCCACATCTTTGAGGGCCCATAAAAAAAAACCTGGAGTACTTTGGGCAAAACTGGGAGACAGGGGTCTTTTTTTTGTTTTTTTTGGTCTTTTAAGACGTAGTGGTGTCCTTATATGGTTATTTTGCCATGACTTAAAAAATTACACAGTGTGTTACTATACTTTATCTTACACTATGTAAGTAAGTAAAAATTATAATTACTTATATATGACCTTGGCGGCTAACTCACCTTACTGTCAAATGAAAATATAAGTTATGGGAATTTATCATGTAGAACTGTCCACATCAGAAACCTTTCATGTACTAGAGTTTGCATATAGTCTTAAATTTTTATAATGGCTTAAGTTCTGTTAGGATTAAAGTAAAATGAGAAAATCTGGCTAGTCCCTGTCCAGACATTGAAACTCTTGTTCTGCAACCCTTGAGTTTGTTTGGGTGACAGGAAAGACGAAGGACCAAGGGTACGAACATGGTCCCATGAGAATCTCTGCTGAGATTCTCTCTTGTTGTTGTTATCTCTTTTAGATTTCCGGACGACTATATTCAATGTATGAAAATTAGAGCAACAGAAATTGCAGGTCTTGACGGCGATTTATGAAGTTATAGCTTTTATAATTTTAGATTATATAACAATATAATAGTAAGATTTTTATATGTATTACTAAATCGATATTACTGAGTGTCACCTAACAAAACTAAAATTCCCTGAAAAATATATACCTTTTTTGAAAATGAACTATTGCAATAAAAAACCCCTCAGTGTAATAGAAAATTAAAAATAATGAAAAAATAATTAAGTACAATAATCGGAGGGAACCCACATTTTTCGAATTAGGGGCATCTGAATTTATATATAAAACTGATATTGGCCTGAAAGTATTAGGGCGATATAGGTATAATTTAAAAGTTTTTAAAAATAAGGAGGAGAAAATCTTTGCGGCCGGTCGAAGTCCGGCAATGTGTGAAATCTTTCATAAAAGGGATGCGTCAATACTTATCTGTATCGTATTGACAATACCTATACTGAAATACAAATATCGGCGACTGCGATACCGATACCGTAAATCCTAATTATATCACAATTTATTCAAAAAGATTATTACTGATAAAAGGTAATATTTTTTAATCAAAGTAGCATGGAATTTTGCTGTAAAAGACGATATCTACTCTGTTTAAATGAGAACTGCATTGGAAAATATTCAGACAGAAATGATCTAAAAACTAAAGTATGTAGTGTTTTAACTTTTGTGCATTAGACCCAAAAACAACCTGATCTGAGTCTGTGGATATATTTGTAGCCTTTAGATGTCTTTTGGCTTTTCCTTTATAAGAATTAAACTTTGGATAGATAGCGGCTCACCTTTCTTGGACTTCCGAAAAAAAATTTTTCTTACTGTTTGCTGGCTTGTTAGAACTTGTGCTATTAGTAAAATTAAATAAATTGCATTTTTATTATAAAACGTTATGGGTAATTAGCATAATATTAAATAATTAATATTTAAATTCCCAAAAATTTTATTAATAACTAAATATGCAACTGCTTGTGCAAACCTTGGCAACACTTGTTTTTTTTTCGATTCTCTTGCGAGAACAAAATTAACTTGTGTATGCTTTTCATCACACCTTACGTCTGTATTAAGTGATGGCAAAAAACCATCCAATTGTAGAAGGACAGTAAGGAAAATTAAAAACCTGGTTTGTTTGTTGGTGTTTTGTTGAAGCTTTAATATTCTGTAATATTATTCTATTAACATGCATAATTCTCATTGTGTTTTGTAGAATTTTATTACGTATAGAGTATTTTTGGCTTCTCCAAAATTAGGAAAAAGGTTTCCTGATGTTCTGGCCTGAGCAACCAGTGAAATACGTATAGGGACTAGCTCTTTTCCCCCAACAAATAAATTGCATTTTTATTATAAAACGTTATGGGTAATTAGCATAATATTAAATAATTAAAAATTAATCCAGTTGAATAGTATATCTTTTTCATCAAGCCTTTTTTTAAGATTAAATTTGAAGGATTTTTGTTATATGCTTAAAGTTGAGGTTGAGGTATCGTTTTGTGATAGTAAAATATCATTGATTCCGATATACTTATCAGCAAACCCAAAGTACCGCTAACCCTATACGTTCGATAATAAGGGGTGATTCATTTCGAGGTTCCCTACTTTTTTAAAGAAAAAAAAAAAAAAAAAACACAGACAATTCAAATTTATGGGACAATGTTTATTATCATTTGAAAAAACATTCTTAAGCATTTATTTTTTTAAAAATATGTCTCTCAAATGTTGGCCGTTGCTACATCGCAGATGGTCCGTCCCTTGAGTCCAATTTTCGATGACTCGTACGAGCATTTCGACTGGCAACTGGCGAATGACACGCGTGATGCGGGTTTGTTTGTCCGCATAAACTTTAGACTTTACATATCTCCACAGGAAAATGTCTAACGGTGTGATATCACACGAACTTGGTGGCCAATCGACCGGCCCAAAACGTGAAATTATGTGCTCACCGAAATGTTCTCTCAATAAATCCATTGATTGATGCGATGTGTGGAAAGTGGGCCCGTCTTCCTGAAACCAAATGTCGCCAAGATCACGAGCTTTAATGTCAGTCAACAAATAAATAGTCGGTTATCATGCCACTATAACGGTCGCCATTGACGGTTGCGTTCGTACCGGTATCATTTTTAAAGAAATATGAGCTGATGATTCCACCGGCCCACAAACCACACCAAACCGTTGTTTTTTCTGGATAAAGTGGCAGCTCTTGAATCTCTTCAGGTTGCTCTTCGTCCCAAATCCGGCAAATTTGTTTGTTTACATAACTATTGTGCTAGAAATTGGCCTCATCGCTAAACAAAATTTGCCTCGAAAACGTCGTCGGATCTTCTTGGAACTTTTCAAGAAAAAAGACTATTGATAAAAGTATCTCTACTTTAATCACCCTGTATTACGTTTAATGAAAACAAATATATTCTAGAGGTTATCGTTTGTTCCATTTTTAACTCGTAAATGTTAAATTGGATTGCGGAAAGGGTGTTCTTGTTTTCCTTGTTTGAAGCATGACTAAACTCTTAGTCAGTATGTGCGCTATAAATTATTGCCCTTGATAGTTTTCTTTGCATGTTCTTCTTAAAACTTCAATAAATTGGTACAAGTTATGGAAAGACTCTTCAAAAAGCTATAGTGTCTTTTATGTTCTAGTGTTATCTTTCGTTACGGCGAAAATATTATTCGGTTAATTATATTCTAGTCATTTAAAAAAAAAATTGGGGGCCAATTATACCCTCAAACCATGCAGCAGTTTTTTCCGGTATGCTTCATGTTAATTTTCACTGAAATTTACGCTAAGCACTGAAGTCTCATGTCTATAGAAACCTACCAATTACTGCACTATCATACGGATCACAAAAGGATATAACCCTATAAATGCATATATAACGGTATGAGTACTATGAAACAAACGAACATTCATATGCATAAAAGTAAATACAGTGTCTTTTCATTGACACAATGAACAAATATATTAGTAACTGTATGAGTGAGTAAAGGAGTGACTGACTATAGGCCTGTTCCTTTATTCATACGACTACAAAAACAAATTTATAAACATTCATTTACATTCGTACACACTCTTAAGCAGCTTACAAAAGTGTATGTACACATGTTCATCTGCAGGTATATGTGTTATTTTTCATTTTTGTTCATTTTTCTTTTTTGGTTATCAAAGATGGATAGAAGAAGAAGGTGTTGTTTTCATTATACGAATGTTTAAACAACAACAAAAACGGTGAAACCACTCTACCCACATGGCTGTTTCTCAAAATTTAACAAAGTGTATGTTTGTATGTATGTTTATGTTCATATGAATGCGCTATAAATGTTTTGATGCCTGAATTTAAACACAGAATGATTATAAAGGGTGTTCCAATATTTGTGTAAAATTTTAATTAAAGAGAAAATGCAGTTTTTCCATTGGATTATTACTTTTTATTAAATCATAAAGATCCCTTTTAAGGTTATGTATGGTACAGTATTTTGAGCAAACAGCATCCGCGGCCTTGTATGCTCATATCCTCTTGTCGTCAAAATTATTTGTAATTATTTTGGCTGTATTTTACCGATGCAGGGTGGAAGTTAACTGCCAGTTTCATAATGTCAAAAGAATTATTTCTTTCGTACAATTATGTTTAAAACAAAATCAAAAATTATGTTTTTGTTTTGAAAGTAATTGTACAAAAGAACGAACTCATTCGACATTGAGAAACTGTGAGTAAATATTCAAGGCACTGACGACTATTTGTTTGTTGATAAGGAATTTTAACTTTAATTAACCTAATAAAAAGCAAATAAATGGTGTTTCATATTAACCTTTAACTCTAGAGATGAAATTTTGGGACATACCTTCTGACGTGGTGGTAAATTTTACCCCTTTTACCATTTTTGAAATTTTTTAATAAAAAAAAATTTTTCTTAATTATATGTGTTTTTAAAAAGAAGTGGTAGTGTTTACAATATAAAAAAAAAATTTCAACATTTTTTTTTCAAAAAAATTTCAAAATTTTTTTTTTAGTTTAACGAAACTGGCATTTTATTTTACAAACCTATTTTTTATTATAACATCGTAAACACAAAAAAAAAAAAAAAAAATTAAATGGCATTTTTTCACAGCTAAATTTGTACTATGAAAGATAAAAAAGAGATCATAGAAAAAAATAATCATACAAAGAAAATGCAGGTTCCCCTTTTCGGTGGTTTTTTATTTGTCTAATTTTGATTCTGTGCAGTGTATGCATATATGTAAGTTTGCTGCAACCCATTCACATTGGTTTACTGCAATAGAGACAGTAGTGGAGATTTTCGCTTTATTCTGCAGGGACATATGTAGCATAATGTGCGTGTAGCAGGAACTGATTCCATCGGGGGTGGGGGTACGGAGTCTGGACCGATAATTTCGTCATCGGCTTCACTAAATTCACCATGATTTTCAAGAAACTGAGCTATATCTAAATCGCTAAGCTTTGTTAAATTTGATATTTCTCTGCAAAAATAATTGCATTTAAGTACAAAATATTGATCAAACTAAGAATTTCTACTAAATAAATTTGTTGCCAACGTTAACATGGACAAGTGGTAAAAATAATTCTGCATAAATCTAACTTTAAGTTGGAGGTGTGGTAATTTTTTTACACTGAATACTTGCGTTATCAATGACGTGGTGGTAAAATATTTACAAAGAAAAAATTACACAAGTATGGACAAGTGGTAATTTTTACCCCAGCATCTGATTTGCTCCGCTTACGCTATCGCTACAACAGCAAAAACTCAATGGAATAGCAATGATCATGATGCAAGAAGATACTTAAATAATTACAGTTCCAGAGACACATAGAAGAGAGTTTTTTAAGAAAGTTAAAGTCCATAGTTAAAGGTTAAGATCTAGGGGGCTAATTTTTAATACCAAAATCGTGCTTTGTCTGAAAAGCATGTTGAACCGTCTTGTTAAAATAAAAATACCATCCAATTACGCCAGAAAAAAAAAATGTTTTCATCCCCAGTCACCTTGGCTAACCTCATAGTCGAATAAGTATGGTCCAATGTATGCCAAATCCAAAATCCTTACCAAACAGTATCGACAGTGCTACAATTTAAAAGATTAAAAAGCTATCAAGGCGAAAATATGCTTATCGCTTAGGACGATTTCGCTTGAAAAATCAGCATAATTTTTTTTTTATTGTTATATTCTAATAATAATACAACTGTAACAGGTACATTTCTGTACATGATATATATTTTTGAAGCTTATTGCTGATGCAAATAGTAATCGAAATGGAATACAAAACAGCAATTTTTAGATTTTTTTTCTGTCCGTCTGGCTGTGTTCGCATCGCGTAAAAACTACTGCATAAATTTTAATAAGATTTTGTGAGGAGATAACTTAGTGCCTCGATTCAAATATAGGATAGATTTTTTCTGCAAAATATCTAATTTTCAAGAGAAAATAGTGAAAAATAAGTAAAAGTACGTAATTTTACCCAGATAATTATTTTTGTCAGCGGGATATTTTAAACACTTATAATTTTACATTAATTTTAAAATTTCATCCAGCGATGGGTACCTTTATATAAAGAAAATACAGAAACCATAACTGTAGACTTTTAAAGTAAGGCCCATTATTATAACTTGCTCATAGCTAAAGTTAGATTTTTTTCGGAGCGATAAGTAGTTGTTCGTTATTATAAGTAAGCTAAAAATAATACCATACTATCACGTACTCTAAAGGCAAGTTATAATAACGAGCCTTACCCTCTTATTATAATGAACAACTAGTTATCGCTTCGGCAAAATCCTAACTTTAGCTATTGGCAAGTTATAATAAGGGGCCTAATGGGCCTAAGAGTGTTAAAATTTGGTGTGGATTACTTTCGAAGCAAAATCGAACAAATTATTGTCACGAGCCCACGACACACAGTGGTTTGTTCCGTAGACAAAAATACAAAAAATAACTCTCACGTATGTTCTGGATTCTACTTTGAGGTAAAAGTAATTTGTATAAATGAAGTGATCATTTTGACTCTTTGGTGTTCTGCATTTTACTTTTTAAGTTTCATTTCTGTTTTATTTTCCAACATTAATTCGTAGTAAATTGCCATCTTCTAGAAACTATTTTTACAGAAAAATTAGTAGTTTGAAAATACTTTTGAATTTCATTGTGAAATGAAAGGCTTTTACATAATTATGTAAGTACAATTACAATGAAGTAAAACGATCAGATTAAGGTATTTTTATTTGAAATTAAATTAAATTTTACATATTTGTAGGGAAAAACATAACACCACTCAAGATGCAATATTGTTGCGTTTTGTGTAAAACAATCTAGTCCTGCCAAAAAGATTTACAAAAGAAGATCATATAAAACTGGAGGAGTTATGGAAAGAGCTTCAAATAGTAATATTGCTCCAAAAAGGGATAATTCTGGTTGGAAAATGCGAGTTGCAGTCGTTACTGGAGAAGATCATATATATTGGTGGAGTATCATACCACAATTTTTTGCTTACAAAAATGGAGGAAGCTGTTGGTTAGTTATGTAAGATTTTCGCCGTAATTGAAGGCGTTGAAAACGCATCGAAGTTCGATATGCACAAATTGAAAGCAAAAATTCACTAGACCTCAGTGATCTGTTTTGTGAAAATATTACTACCAAAGCTGTTACTCCGACTCCAAAACATCAGAGAGACAAACAACTGAGGCAAGACTTTTATTAAATTTATGTTTATATGTACCAACTTAATAATACCTATTGCGTTTATACCAGGGGCGCAAATAATTATTATTATTTTATAAATTTTAACCAAAAAATTCATAATGAAGGAGAAATGCTACACGATTTGGAAGTATACCAACATATTGGCCACTAATCTTCCCAAAAAATTTTCAAATACGGCTATTTTTAAAAATTCAGAATTGTCCAATATCTAAAATTATTTCAGGTCCATTAAGTATTATATGTTCATTATTTACACCCCGAACCACCATATGTATATGGTGTGTTATAGTTTAGGTGGAACTTTTCCCGAAATAAATAGATTGATAATTACAGTAAATAGTTTAAGAATAACAGTGCTCTGTTGACTGAAAAATGAGGTCTGTTAGAAAATGTGGTTTTTGTCTATGCTATTTAAATTCGAATTTATCTTCACACCCATAAAACCAAGACACTACTTTAGCAGAACATAAAAAATCAAGTTTACTTTTCAAATCGTATTTTACTTTTATTCTAAGACTTTTCTGGAACATGCCTGTATATCTTGTATTGTAACAAAAATTATACTGTTCGACAGCTAAAAATATAATTCAAACCCATGTGAAAGAATTTTTAGGCTAATATTGACGGCAACAGAGGGCGTAAAAGTCACATAATTATCTGCTTTAATTATTAAAAATAAGACTAAGTTTTGACTCTTTCTTGAAAACAGCTGCACACATATAAATTTGGAAAGCAAAAGATCGAAATTTGGTTTTTCTGGTAGCTAACATTATTACCAATAATAAGTTATGACAAGCTTTTGCAAATATTTTGTTAAAGTGACTTCTTAGTTGCACGTAAAAAGTCATATTATTCAAAATAAAATGGAAATAACTTCTAAGTTCGATGGAATATTAAAAAATAAGAAAAATATGGTCTTCTGGTTTTTTCCTGTTTTTGTCAATTTGTTGTGTTTTCTAAAAGCATGATCGAAAAGAGTTATGAAAATTTTACTTGGAAAAAAATTGTATTTGCTTAAAGTCCATTTTTTGATTTAGGCTCGAATGTCTCTACTTTTTTAAGGGTTTTAACTGTTTTCCATAAAAACTACAATCGGAAAAATGCTGAAGGAAAAAAATACTGAAATTGTCTCCTTTTTTTGTTGCAAGGAGGCGCTGAACTCACAAATTAAGTAGTTTTTTATTGTTAAAAAAAAATAATCGCTAAAAATTTTTTAAATATAAAATTGATTTATAATATTTTTTTAATTATTATAAAATTGCTAAACTTTTATTGAACATTACTGTTGGGGTGAGGAATTCGCCTCGCTAATGATTTTCACTGAATTTTGAATAAAGAGACATCAGATCGAATAAAACATCTAATTTATTGACCAAATGCTTTTTATATTAAAATTCCTAAACAAATACACATACATACGATAATAAGTAAAGGAACATTTACGAACATATAAAATATAAAACTCACTTTTTGGTATGGAAACCACTAGAGTAAAAAAATTATTAAAATTAAGGCAAATCTTCCGGAGTAAAGACTTACCGCCACGTCAGCCAACTAAGTAGAAAAATTAATAACATTAAATAAAATGGAGTTGGGCCTAGCGCGCAAAGCCGTTACTCCGAATGGATAAAAATTACATTTAAAATGTAATAAATTTAAATTAATAATAAAAATATGTAATAGAGCTTAGATAATTAAGCGGTTTTGCCAGTGGCGGCAAGAATTACATAAAAGAAAAAATATGGTCTTCTAGTTTTTTCTGGGTTTTGTACTCTCAAATATCTTCTATTGATCGGCAATAAAAAATTTATAAAACTCGAATCGGAACTTGAAAAATAATGAAATAAAAAGAGTATATTTTTTCTTTTTTTGTGATTATATTCCATTCTAGAGTCATTCCATGTCAAATCAAGCGATAAAAATATAATTTTTAACCTTAGGTTTACCAAAATATTCAATATTTGGTAATTTGTTTCTTTCCTCTGAGGTAGTGAAAAATATGAAGTTTCAATTTTTTTTTTACTTTTAGTTTCCGAGTTATAAATTTTTAAAAATTTACAAATCGGCAGATTTTTCACGTGTTTGGAAACGGTTAAATACCTCTAACTCCAGAACCATTCAACCTAGAGAGTTGAAACTTTCACCATTCTTTTTAGAGCTTTCATTGATATATCACTTGACTATATTAGCTTAGTGACGAAAATTTTAAAAAGTCCAGAAAAAAACTTTTTGCAAAAAATATAAAATCGGAATATTTTATTTCCTTAAAAAAAATTTTTGTTGTTATTTCCATTAAAATACATGTGCCAAATTTCATGATGGTATTCCAATGGGATCATATTTTAAAAACAAAGTTACTAAAAGTAGTTTATCTAATAAACACGTAATATGCATGTGAAGAATGTAAAGCAGGTATGTATATTTGTTTTTGTTTTTGTCGTAATGTCTACAAATATTTCAAGAAATTTAGGCGTCATGTTATCTAACGATATTTGCAAAAACAAAACGTTGTTGTTGCTAATCATCATTAATAAGAATTACCAAGGCGTATCTCAATATGCCTTGAGAATTACTAAGAAATCGCTTAACAAATTTAAAGAATCTGTACTATTTTTCAGACGGTTCAGCAGCACATAAATATAAATACCGTAAAAATTTTCTGAATCATTGCCTCCACAAGGAGGATTTCGATGGAGTGGATGCTGAGTGGCATTTTTATGCTACTTTCCACGGAAAGGGAGTATGCGATAGAGTTGGAGGCATTGCCGCCAAAGCCAGCCTTCAAAATCCCCTGGACAATCAAATTTTAACACCCTTCCAGCTCTTTCAGTGGGGTGAAAAGAACTTATCAGCAATACATTTTTTTTATGCAACTAATGAAGAGTACTTCAATGAAGAAATATCTTTAAATCAAGGTTTGAAGAAGCAGTAGCTCTGTCCAGTACCCCGAAATTCAATGCCTTCATTCCGCTAGATGAAAGTAGAATAAACAGTGTAAAATAAAACAAAAGTGTAAATATCAATTTAGAAAAAAATTATTTCAGAGGGACACCATTAAAATACCATCAGGAAACTTTGTGAACAAATTGTTGAGAAGGTAATGTACACAATATCTTTTTTTCAAAATTGTTAAATTTTAAATTAAAATTTTGGATTTGATGAAAAAAATTTCTTACTGACCCAAACTTTTTATGATTGAATCTAAAAGGGCATGAAAAATGCTAAAAAAAACACCTATTCCATCTTTCTATCTTTAATAGCAGATAGCACAATCGCAGTTTAAAAATGTCATGTATCGTAATTTTATGCGTTTTTTTTTAAGTTTACATAGCTATAATTTCCAAACCGGTTGACGGATTTCAATAAAATTTTATATTATTCTTAGTTTCTGTAAGGGAAACCTCTATACCAAATCTTGATCAAATTCTGAGGTAGTAAGGTAAAATCACTCCGTTGATTTGACATGGAATTACCCTCTATTTTTAGTCAATTATAAAATATATATATATATATATATATATATATATATATATATATATGTATTCCTCTAACTCCCACTGGAGCATAGGGCGCCAAAATTATAAAAGAAATTATAAAAATAACTGCCCTGCAAAGTTTAAAAAGTCTAAGTCAACTCCGATTTCTGTCCCATCGTTGAATGGGAACAAAGCATTGTGCAACGTGGCCGGCTCAGCTACTATAACAATAAAAACACGTTTTTCTTTTACATTAGAACCTACATCAGCGCGTTTATTGCATATCTTTAACGCTACAAAGACAAACCTAAATAAGAGATATAAAACCCTATAATGCATAAATAGAAATACAAAATTGTAGAACAAGATTAACGTGAGTACCTGCCTAGTTAGTTGGCCTAATCTCACGGTGGTCTTACCACCGAGTGAAATTTAAGCGTAGACTAGCGCCCCCATTGTGTAGTATAACAACACTTTACGATTGCCACCAATCGCAATTTGTGTAAGATACAGTCACAATGAGTAGTAATTGCCTTATCGAAGGCAAGCCTAGATTCCATATTATAGCCTCTTGCTTAGGGGTTTGGAAACTACCCAAACTCCGTCTGTTGAGAGTGCAACAGCACACTTGATCGATCTTACACCATACCTACATAAATCGATCTTAAACCACAACCACCATGTATACCCCCCCGAAGGGGACCTCACCAATAACCGGTCACAGAGAGGATAGGCTCTCTGTGGGGCTACCGATTCCCGTGGTACCAGTCCTTTGGGCACTGGTCGGGCCTCGAAGAGATCCCGTATGTTTTAACACACAGACCTTATCTTCCAGATTTAGGTTCTAGGAACCCTAGCGTCTGGTGCCCCTATTTTCCCCGAGTGAACCGCCTCAAGGCATTTGAGAATGTACTGCAATGACAATTGGAACCCCGGGGGGAAGAGAAATTCAAAATAGATAAAATTGCTAGATTGGCCAAAAAGCAACTAAAATGTCATTACTATTTCCATTTTGTTTGCAGACAACTTCACTACCTAACGCCAGTCAAAATCGGGTCTTCCAATTGCAAAACATTGACGTCGCGTTCTTTGGACTTGAAAATATTTTGGCAGCTAGTTAGCGCTCAACGCGTTGATTTTAGTTTAGCTGTTATATATGTACATATATATGCTTAATAATAACCTTCTCGAAACAGTCAGCTATCATATTGATTTTTAGAGTTGCCAACAGATTAGTGCACACGATTACAAATTCAAATCTTCAGATAATTTTGGGACTCCCTTTATTTAAAATATACGTAACTATGAATTTTTGTTTGTGTATTCAGTGGTAAAAAGGCTCGTACAAAAACTTCTTTACACAAAGAGGATGAGTAAGGCACAGTGTGTTCATATGTTTTGTTTTTTTTTTTGTCATAGACATTCACCTTATGTGTCAGTTCATTTTATACTCTTTTCATTTTTAGAATTTTTCTATTCAGCTGCCATTGCTCTATTTTGCACCTTTACGGTTTTTATGTCTCTGTTTAATTTCGGCTTTTGTCTGTCCGACTTTGTGTGTGTTCAAATGTCCACCCGCTTGCTTAATTTTGATGTTTTTTGATAACAATGATGTTGTGTGTAAGGACGAACATATGTACAAACTCGTATGTATAAAAAGGTTTTTATTTTCTTAACGTAATGGTTGACCTTTGTTATTAACAGACACTTAATTTTTTTTTTTTCTAAGTCCCTTTTCATTTTTGCCAGGGATGAGCAGTTAAATAAATTTTTGTTTCTGTTGCGAACATGTAATTTAATGGTTGAATTTAACAATTGCATTAAAATTAAATTTAAAAGGGATTATAAATTAGCACTTGTTTCAAAGGGGTTCGTTCGCTAATGGGGAGAAAAAAAGGTCATGGCATAAAAAAGTTTCCTGATGAGCTGACATGACCAACAACTTAACTGAGCTAAATAGATATTAGCTTAGTCCCCAACAAGCAAATTTAAATTTTATTATAAAATATTTTTTGGGGTAGAACATTATTATATAATAAAAAAATTTCCTAAATTATTTACAAATGAATAAACATTTTTGTTTAAATTAATTTTGGAGGCTGGAGATTAATTTTACTTTTAAAGCACGACAGTGTGCTCAGCGTGAGCATAAAAAATGGCCTGAGTGAGTATTGTTTCATTTTTTATATTTTTTGATTTGGTGATTACTTTGGTTTGTTAACTTGACAAAACAATTATACAGGGGTTATTATCGCTATCTTTTTTCTATTGCAGAAATTTGAAAGAATGCAATTATTAAAAAAATTATAGGATTTCTAAAAGGAAGTAAAAAGAGCTCTGAAATACATTTCGAATATTCATTCTACTTATCTTTAATGCTATTGTTTTATTAGCACAATACCTAATCCAGGAACAAATAACTCAAAGGTAGAATTATATAGACCAATAAGTCTGTTGTCAAATATGTCATAACTATTTGAGAAATATTATGTAGATATGTGCAATTGTTTCCAATGTCACTAAATTTTGCAACTACATTTAAGTCAGTTCATGTAGGTCAATAGGTTAAAATCAGGTATTTGAGGTAAATTTGGTGGCACTGATATATTATGGAGAGCTCGACCTGATGCTGCTACGATGGCCACATGCAGTCCACTTAAGCCCTTACTTGCTCAAAGCAGCCATATCGGCCTTAGGCTCGTTAGATTTTGTCACAACTGCTGCTTATTTATTAATTTTGGTATCACCTGTCCATATAAAGGGTGATCCATTTCGAGGTTCCCTACTTTTTTAAAGAAAAAAACACAGAAAATTCTAATTTAATCGAGAATGTTTATTATCTTTTGAAAGAACATTATTTGGCATTTATTTTTTGAAGATTATGTCTATCATATAATGGTCGTGGCTACGTTCGCAGATGGTCCATCCGTTGAGTCCAATTTTTGATGACTCGTTCGCGTATTTCGACTAGTAACTGGCGAATGACACGAGTGATGATTTCTTCCAAGGCCTGAATCGAAGCGGGTTTGTCCCCATAAACTTTAGACTTTTCATATCCCTACAGGAAAAGGTCTATAGGTGTGATATTACACGATCTTGTTGGCCAATCGACCGGCCCAAAACGTGAAATTATGTGCTCAACGAAATGTTATCTCAATAAAACCATTGATTGATGCGATGTGTGGAAAGTGGCCCCTTGCTGTCTTGCTGAAACCAAATGTCGCCGAGATCACGAGCTTCAATTTCAGGCATCAAATAGTCGATTATCATGGCACGATAACGGTCGCCATTGACGGTGACGGCATCATTGATTCCATCGGCCCACAAACCACACCAAACTGTTGTTTTTTCTGGATGAAGTGGCAGCTCTTTAATCTCTTCAGGTTGCTTTTCGTCCCAAATGCAGCAATTTTGTTTGTTTACATACCCATTGAGACAGAAATGGTACTCATCGCTAAACAAAATTTGGCTCGAAAATGTCGGATCTTCTTGTAACTTTTCAAGAGCCCATAGAGCGAAGCTATTCAGGCGTAGGTATTTCCCTTATGAAATTTCAAACAATACTAAACAAAAATAACATGACAGCATGACACGACTCACATGTGATCTGACAAAAAAGGCTATTGAAAAAAGTACCTCAAAATGGATCACCCTTTATTTACAGGGTCCCTGTATAGCTACAGGTCCGATGATGGAAACGAAAGATACTCAGAAGAGGTGCTCGCTTAGGATAATGATAGCGTTTCTTGGTTATCTCTATATGATGACTCGTTTCGGTGCCCAACTAGAATAAATTTTATTTTGGCAGTTTAATTCTAAACAATTTGCATGATAGAAAATTTGGTTTTAAAAAATTTAATTTAAATTTAATTTATAATTTAAAAATAATTCCTTTAAAATTTGTTAAATAAATTTTTACAAAAGAATTATAAAATATTTATTTGCAAAAAATATAATAAACCAAACAGATTACTATGGGGAAAGCATATCCTTATAGCAATTTCACTGGTGCTTAACCAGATCGTCAGTGGATTTTTCAAACTTTCTGAACAAAAAACCACAGTCTTATACCCAAAATTAAGTAAACCAAACAAGAAGTTTATTAATCCTGGAAAGCAAATTTCTAAATAGAAACCATAGTAACCATTTCAAATTAAAAACTTTATATTTCTTTTTCTTAATTTGAAATGGCTACTTTGATTTTTTGTTATACAATACTATATTATTGTTTTATATTAATGTTATATAATACAATTCCAAATATAATTTTTTTAAAAATATAATATTTTCATACATTTTAAATATAATTTATATATAATTCATATTTTTTATTACGATGTTTATAAACCGAATAAAATAAGTTTGGGGAAAAAAGTCCTGTTCGATTCATAATATATATGAAAAAATTCACGGGATTCACTTTTTATATGTATGTAACCACAGAACTCAGCCATTTCTGAACCGCTTTTAAAATTTTGTTCTTTATTTGAAAGGTTATGCTTTCAGTTGGGTCCCGTTTTAACAACAGCTCATTATATTAAAAATTAAAGGGTTTCCCCATACAACATTCATGTTTTTTACGTGTAATAAGAACGGTAAAGGGTACCAAATTAAAATTTTAAAAAATTGCGTATTGCTATAGCTCCCAACAGCAGAAATTAATAAAAAAAATAATTTAAAGGGTGTCCCGAAAGGTGACCTAATTTTACCTATATGGGCCTATCTTTTGAATCCTTACAGACAAAACCTTGAAAATTTAAAAGAACTTCGATTACTATGACCGTTATAGTAATATGTAAAAATATTTAAATAAAGGGTGCAATACATACAGACGGATGCTGGTGAAAATAGCTTATCTTTTGAAGGGTAATAGGGAGAGGCTTGACATTCACATAGTCTACTTTTTCCTTTTTTCCCTTTAATTTTGGCGCACCTTTTATTTGGTTTAAATCTTATTCTTACAGATTACTTCTTACATTTTTAGTTTAGAATTGGTACCCTTTTATCTGTTTTGAAGTCGGTTTTTTTGCAAGAATTATTTTCTGTGTAGTTAGAGAGAATAAATATACGAAAAAACATAATTTTTAAAAAAAACTTCGTCAACTTTTAATGGATTTTTCTTTTCTTTAAAATTCTTAAAAATTAAATATCGAATATTTTTTATATTTATTATTGATTACATCAGCCATATGACCGCTCCGACATACATATGAGGCATTACGTACGTAATGAAATTTTTCTATTTTTTTTTTCATTTCTCTAATCTTGATCGGTTTCTTTTACACATATGTATATATTCAGAAGAAGAAGCCAATTAAAGTTCTCGTGTTGCAAAAAAAAGCTGGCAATGCTCTGTTGAGATCCTCAATAGCCAAATTTTCTAGTTGATAAACACACTGTTAAAAAACGTATCGATCATTAAAGTTTAAGGCAACTAGGCGCAGCCAAAGCAAATAAGTCAGTTAGAATGTATTGGCTTTCGTGGATTTTGCCATCCAAAATTATTCAATGTTGAAATGAACAAACTGAACTGAACATAGTTTTCTTTAGAAAGCCTACGTCATGTTCATAAATCATTTCGAAAATTCTGAAGTTATTTTGATCTTGTAAGCATGTCGATACAAATCATTTTTGAAAATTCGCTGAACACTTGAACACGACAGTCTCAGTGGCTGTAATCGATGACGAAACGATATGCCTACTTTTTTACGAAGTTTGTCAATATTCTCGTCCTAGCGACCTGACCGAGCATGCCAAGATATTTTCGTGTTACATGCTGAACCATTTTTTTCAACAAAATTCTAAAAAAATCCCTCCGCTTTGCATTACTCCATGACTAATTATTCTAAAATGTATATAAATTATAGATTTTCTTTTTCTTTTTTAGAAATACATACATACACTTTCATGTTTGGAAAATATTTGCCATCAAGTGAAACTCAATTTAATTCACACTTTATAAAAACCAAAATATGCCATAAAGTAAATTTAAAATTTATTTTTGACAAAAAAAAAATATCAAATTCAAATGCTTTAAATTACAACTTTTAGTCGTTTTTGTTGTTATTTCGCAACAGCTTTGGCGCTAAAATATTTAATTATTTTAATTTAGTATTTAAATTTGTTAATTATGCTATTTGAAGGTATTTATAAAAATTTATACATATAAACAAAAAAGTGTTTGCAACACATACACCTATTGAACACATAAATTAATACACATGTAAATATACAGAATAAATTGGATTAAAGCAGATATTTTAAATATTTTTCGATTTACATATATTAACACACACGTAATGCATTACATCTGCATTATAATCTACATTATAGCTCAATTATACTTATTGTTTTCATTGTGAATTCTAAACAAATATTTGAAAATAAAATATGTTAATTTATGTTGTGTTTAGAATTTTAAATAAACAAAAAAAAAATGAAACAATTTTCAAATATTTTAATTATTTTAACTTAATAGAAGAAAAAAACGTTGTTTTTATAAATAAAAGGACATTAGCTTTATAATCCCAGCAAACATACGAATATTCTATCAGTGTGAATTACTATTTTAAAAACAATTTGACAATTAAATCTTTTTTTAACCGACTTCAAAAAAGAAGGAGGTTATCTATTCGTCTGAATGTTGCTTTTTTTTTATGTATGTAACCGCAGAACTCAGCCATTTCTGAACCGATTTTAAAATTTTTTGCTTTATTTGAAAGGTTATGCTTCAAGGTTGGTCCCATTTTATTAAAAATTAAAGGGTGTCCCCATACAACATACATGTTTTTTACGTGTATTAAGAACCGTAAAGGGCAGCAATTTTAAAAAATTGCGTGCCGCTATAGCTCCAAAAAGCAGAAATTAATAAAAAAATAAATTTAAAATTTAAAGGGTGTCCCCATAGGTGACATAATATGACCTATTTGGGTCTATCTTTTGAACCGTTATAGACTAAACCTTGAAAATTTGACAGAATGTCGACTGCTATGACTGTTATAATAAAATGTATAAATACTCAAAATTTTAATTTAAAGGGTGCTCCAATAGTTTATTTAATTTGATGTATATGGCCATACTTTTGAACAGTTGTACACAGACCTCTGAAATTTACAAAGACCCTGTAGTGCTAAGTCAGCTATAACAAAAAGTATAAAATTTTGAATTTGGAACTAAAAGGGTGTCCCAATAGTTAATGTAATTCTATGTATGTGACAAAATTTTTTAACTGTTATAGACAGACAGCTGAAATTTACAAGGAACCTGTACTGCAACGTCCACTATAGCAAGTATACATTTTTAATTTAGAAATTAAAGGGTGTCCCCATAAATTACGTAATTTGATCTATATGACCCTATCCTTTGAACCGTTAAAAACAAACACTTGAAAATTAGGCAGAATGTCCACTACTTTCTCTGGTATGATAACAAGTATAAATATTTGGAATTATAATGTAAAGGGTGTCCCAATAGTTCTTGTAATTTGATATATATGGTTAAACTTTTTAACCGTTATAGACAGATAGTTGAAATTTACAAAGAATCTTTGTGACCAAGTCCTCTATAACAACAGGTCTTTAATTTAACATTGTAAATTAAAGGGTGTCCGAATAGGTGATGTTATTTGATCTGTGTGCCCCTACCTTTGAAACCGTTATAGACAGAGGTTTGACGGATGCTGGTGAAAATAACTTAACTTTTAAACAGTAATAGGGAGAGGCTTGACATTCAATAGTCCTTATTTTTTCCCCTCTAATTTTGGCGCATCTAAATTTAAATCTAATTCTTACAGATTACTTCTTACATTTTTATTTTAGAATTGGTGCCCTTCTATCTGTTTTGAAGTCGGTTTTTTTTTGCAAGAATTATTTTTAATTATTTTTATTTCTTTTACTACTCTCCATAAAACGTTATATAAACAGGAAATTGACACGAATTTTGCCATGTTTGGGAGCTTTTTTGAATTTTGTAAACTTTTCCCAGCTTACTTTTTAGAGTTCCTTAATCAAAGGGTAAGAACATAATATGTGACCCGGAAAAAAAAAATTTTTCCACATTTTTTTTTGGTTTCGTTAGTTTTTGAGAAAGTCCTAACTTGCTTAGAAGTGTACTAAAAATGTAGAGATAGAAGAGCACAAATGAAAGAAAAACAGAATTTTATTGAAAATCCAGAATCAAGATAATAAATGGAATTGAAAAATTTATAAACAGGATTGAACGCTGCAGAAACAATTTTACCAAAAAAAGCTGTTTTGCACAAAAAATATTTATTTAGCAGTATTAAGTAGTTTCCTTTGTCGCAAATGAAAGCAAAAGAAAAACTACTAAGAAACTGACGAAATGCATTGTTTGTCTTTAACAGATAATTTTTCGAAATTTTGTTTTTGAGTCATAAGTCACCTTTTCATAGACCGGGTCACATATTGTTATAATATTATTTTCGCAACAATGTCTGTCCGTCTGTCTCTCGAACCATAAAAGTTGACTTTTGAAAATTTCCACACAAGCTGTATTACCGTGGCCGCTATTACAACAAATACTAAAACTTATAGGGTGTACCAAAAGTAACTTGTTTTATCATATACGTGTTATTTCTTGAACTGTATGACGCAGACACGTGAAATTTACATACAGCAATTAAAACTATGTTCGCTATATAAAAAAGTAAAAAAATTAACCTAAAAATTAAAGGGTGTTCCGACAGTGATTTGATTTGCATTTATAAGTCCTAAATTTTGAACCACAATAGGTATACATTTTCATAGAAAGTATATTCCCATGGCCACTGTAACAAATAATAACAATTAAAGGGTGTTCTGACAGTGCACAGTGGGACAGAATCAATAGATTTTGGAAATAGCTCAGCCATTTGTAAAGCCAAGACCAATTAATCAAAAATTTGTTATGACCATAGCAGAGGGGTTTTGACGGTAAGCATCATACACTTGCTAGGAGTGGCGGTTGGATACCTAGCCCCTGAACATTTTTCTAGAGTTTGGCATTTCTTTGATATTTTGTTTGATGTTAAGAAATTACACATGGTCTTAAAGGTTTAGTTAATACCTATAAAATGATGAATTAATCTCTAAATTATGTTTTAAAATGAGCGAGTTATAAGGATTTTAAAATTAAAATTTTTCTTTTTTCATTACCCTGGTCCAGTTTTTTCAAAATATTTTAAACAATTTTTAGCAAATTATTTTTTTCAATTTTTTGAGTAGCTACGCGAGCAAAATTTTAAATAATGTGGAAAAATTTCATGGCTGTATATTTTCTGAGTTAAAAACTAGACGATTTTCAATTTAAAAATTCCAAAAATTATTGAATTTTTGTGTAAAATCTTATTTTGCTTTAATAGAAAAACATTTTCTTAAGGAATGTATAAAAATTGTATATCTTTGTGTAAGCTAACAATATTTACTTACGTTTGTAGAAGATGGAGGTCTTTCAATTTGATCTATTTTACATTGAAATTTTGACTTTAGCGTATATGTTTTAAGCTAAATATGGGATCGGAAAAAGAATACTGCCTTAATAAAGCTATATATTCCCAACTCTTTCTGAAAGTGTTTCATGACCCCTAGACCATATGTGGAATTTATTGGCAATAGGCCAATTTTGGGATTTATGCCACTTATTATAGAAACTGTGGGATTTCCTTTACCTTAAGTTGACCGCTTCAATGTCATTTGAAGCGGTCAACTAATAAAATTTTACTGCATATTTAATATTTTTAATTTCCTCAAATTTATAGATGACAGCAAATATTTTTGTAAATTTAAAATAATTAAACAATACATTTAATAATTCTTGCAAAAACAAAACCGACTTCAAAACATAGAAGGGCACCAATTCTGAACTGAAAATATAAGAAGTAATCTGTAAGAATAAGATTTAATCCAAATAAAAGATGCGCCAAAATTATAGGGGAAAAAGTAGACTATGTGAATGTCAAGCCTCTCCCTATTACTGTTCAAAAGTTAAGCTATCCGTCTTTTATGGGGACACTATTAAAGTCTCTGACTATAACGGTTTCAAAGATACGGCCACATGGATCAAATAACAACACCTATTGTGACACCCTTTAATTTACCATTTTATATTAAAGACCTTTTGTTATAGAGGACTTGGCCACAAAAATTCTTTGTAAATTTCAACTATCTGTCTATAACGGTTCAATAGTTTGGCCATATATAGCAAATTACATGAGTTATTGGCACACCCTTTACATTATAATTTCAAATATTTATACTTGTTGGTATACCTCAGAAACTAGTGGACATTCTGCCTTATTTTTAAGAGTTTGTGTTTAACGGTTCAAAATATAGGGCCATATAGATCAAATTTCATAATTTATGGGGACACCCTTTAATTTCTAAATTAAAAATGTATACTTGCTATAGAGGAATTTGCAATACAGGTTCCTTGTAAATTTCAGCTGTCTGTCTATAACAGTTCAAAAGTTAGGCCACATACATAGAATTACATTAACTATTGGGACACCCTTTTATTTCCAAATTTAAATTTTATACTTTTTCTTATAGCGGACTTAGAAATACAGGTTCTTTGTAAATTTAAGCGGTCTCTGTACAACTGTTCAAAAATATGGCCATATACATCAAATCAAATGAACAATTGGCGCACCCTTTAATTTTAAATTTTGAATATTTATACATTTTATTATAACGGTCATAGTAATCGACATTCTGTCAAAGTTTCAAGGTTTTTTCTATGAGGATTCAAGGCCCATATAGGTCAAATTACGTCACCTATGGGGACACCCTTTAAATTTATTTTTTTTTATTAATTTCGGCTGTTGGGAGCTTTAGCAACACGCAATTTTTCAAAATTTTAATTTGGTGCCCTTTGCGGTTCTTAATACACGTAAAAAACATGTATGTTGTATGGGGACACCCTTTAATTTTTATTTATTTTTTTATTAATTTCGGCTGTTGGGAGCTATAGCAACAGGCAATTTTTCAAAATTTTAATTTGGTGCCCTTTACGGTTCTTAATACACGTAAAAAACATGTATGTTGTATGGGGACACCCTTTAATTTTTAATACACAAACTGAAAGCATAACCTTTCAAATAATAAATTTTAAAATCTGTTCAGAAATGGCTAATTTCTGTGGTTACATAACCTCCTTTTTTTGAATTCGGTTAACAGCTATTAAGTTTCGGTTTGCTGGGTATATAAATATATACAAATACTACTACAAAGATTCATGCAACATTTGCTAAATTAATTAAATTTAGTACGCTAATTTGTTTATTGTTAATAAAATTAAATTAAGTAAATACTAGAAAATATTAAAAAAATATATATAAATTGCATTCTTTTGTTTTTTGCAGTTAAAAACTTGAAAAAAAAAATCTGAATTTATGTGAGTTAATAATGGAATCATTTAAAAGACATAATTATATTAAAACCGCTAACTGTTAAGTTTTTGTAAGGTGTAAATGTTTGAATTGAAATACAGTACACTCGCGATAATATGAATACCCTATTATATGAACACCCCAAAATATGAACATTTTTTTCTTCCATTGATTATTCTAAAATATGAACTTAGTGTGAAAGCTTTAAAATATGAACAACTTATTTTTGAATTTCTTAACGGACTTTTATCTAAACAGTGATGAAATCTTTGCAAACAGAAATTCTATTATTAAATGTGTCAACAATACCTTCTGTGGACCTGGAAAAAGATAGACTGTGCGGCCTTCCGAGTACCCAAAATATGGAATATGCTTTATACCGATAGTTTCTGGATATGAGACAAAAAGTTTGCTATAAATGGACTTATGTTAAAAGAATAGGCCAAAAATCTAAATAATCAAATTAAAGAAAATGCTTTGAAGTTCAATGCAAGCGATGGATGGCTTCAAAACTTCAAAAAGAGATACGGTGTTCGCTTGCTTCAAATATCTGGAGAAACTTTCTTCACAGCCTCACTTAGTGGATCCTTTCAAAATGAAGTTAAAAAGTAAAATTGAAGAGTTGGGATTGGCCAATGACCAGCTATATAACGCTGACGAATCCGAATTGTTTTGGAAATTTCTGCCACCAAAGACCTACGTCTTATCATTGGAAAAAACAGCTCCTGGTGCAAAAACTGAAAAGCAGCGGGTAACTTTCTTGTGCTCCGCAAACGCCGCAGGAACTCACCAACTTAAACTGCTTGTAGTTGGAAAGGCTAAAAAGCATCGCTATTTTGAGAATTTTAATTTTCCTGTTCATTATAGACTTTCCAAATCAGCTTGAATGACAGGAGCCATTTTTAAGGATTAGTTTCATCTTTTATTTGTTTCAGAAGTAAAATTTATATATTCGAGCTATTACCATCTCACAACTTATTTTGTATAATTTAGGTTAAACAATTTTTATAAAAAAAAAGTTGCCGCTGAAAGCTATACTCCTAATATACAACGCTTTATCTCATCCATCTGAGGATGAATGAACTTAAAACTGAGAATGGCTGTATTTTTGCGATGTTTGTGCAACTAAATGTGACGCCATCAGGATTATAAAACTTTATTATAGAAATAGTCTGCTAGCTTCAGTTGATGCAATATGCATAATAAATTGTTATTTTTTTGGGGAAAAGGGAAAATTAAATGCCATTCGTAAATATGAACAATCTTGCAAAACTGAACTGGCTTGGTTTTAATTAGTTCATATTATCGCGAGTGTACTGTATTATACAGTAGTCCCCGCCCATTTACGCTTTGGTAAAATTGCAATTTTTCGCTGAGTTAAACGGAGAATCATTTAAGCTCCTTCTCGGATAAGCAGGGAAATGACGTATTAACGAAAATTTGTAGAATTTAAAACCAATGACCAAACTTACTGACCGACCGTTGAAGAAGAAGACAGGCAGACCTTTATGAATATGAATTTTTAAAACTAATTCGTTGCCATATTTGAGTTTAACAAAAGCAAAGGTATTTGTTTAGATAATGCATTTAAGCGGTAACATTTTAAAGGGGCCAATTCTACTCACTCTATTCTACGCTGGGCATCATCTACTTGCCAGGGGTGGAGCTATGTGGTCTAGAAGTTGGGTAGCACGCACCTGCAAACTCTTTTAGAGCTTGGTATTTCTTCAATTTTTATTTGATAAAAGCTAGATTCACCCATTTTGTTCGGACAAAATTTTTCTTCGAACAAACATTTTTAACTGAGACTATTTTGCAGCAGGTTTTACTCATTTCGAAAAATTCGTCCTGTCATATGATATACATAAGTAAATAAGTCATATTAATTTTACAATTTGGCATAAAAGGGGTGCATGCAAAATGACCCTATGAAAAATCGCCCAAAAGCATAAATGAAAAATAGCCCAAGAAATCTTCATACAAAATCGGGTAATATTTCATGTGCAAAGTAACCCAAAAATGTTGGGTGTTTTTTTGTCTCTTTTGGAGAATAATTCATTTTTATATTTTTCGAGGACTTTTCATAATGAAAAATTGTCCAAATATTTTAATGAAAGATCACCCATTTTTGATAATAAGAGTGAAAAAATAATGGTTTGTCTTAAAAACGATATATTTTTAATAAAAAATGGTCACTAATAACACTAAGTAGTTATAAAATTTACTTTAAACCGCAGAAATGTTAACATTAAAAATTTATCACGATTTGAACTGGAAAAATAAGCAACTTAGTTTCTGTCTATGCTTTTCAAAAAAAAAAAATTATAAATTTGGAAGAAATTTTTGACATCACATATATATATACTCTAATTCCTAAATATATCGATTTAAAACGAAAGTGACTTAAGCCACTTTCAAAATAAACGGCTCATATATTTCCTTTCATATTTATTTTAATGAACGCATACAATAATTTTACTTCGTAGCAAAAACCTTCCTACCAGACTGTGATCACAGATTACATACAACTTCTTCTCAAAGCTTGCTCGATGAATTAAATCAACGATTTAAAGTTGCAGCGACCGTGACTACGGTTACGCAGAGTTCCTTTTGCAGCACCACCAGGAGTAGCAGGTGTCGAGAAAGGTCAAAGCTTTCTCGATAAACTGAGAAGGGCCCTTTATTTTATTTTTATAATACAAAAATATTTTCTTTAGGAATATAAAGGGTGTTTTTTATAGAGGTATAGAACTTTAAGTTGCAATAAAACAACGATGGATTATTCGATTGACATGAATTTTATTTATCCGAAAGATAATCTTGTGGCATTACATTTTAAATATGATTTCTGGCATATGACCGCCACGGCTGACTCGGATGTAGTCCAATCTGGACGTCCAATTTTCGATGACTTTTTCCAACATTCGTGGCCGTATATCGGCAATAACACGGCGAATGTTGTCATCCAAATGGCGAAGCGTTTGTGGCTTATCCGCATAGACCAATGACTTTACATAGCCCCACAGAAAGTAGTCTAGCAGTGTTAAATCACAAGATCTTGGAGGCCAATTCACAGGTACAAAACGTGAAATTAGGCGGTCACCAAACGTGTCTTTCAATAAATCTATTGTGGCACGAGCTGTGTGACATGTTGCGCCGTCTTGTTGAAACCACATCTACTGGACATCATGGTTATTCATTTCAGGAATGAAAAAGTTAGTAATCACGGCTCTATACCGATCACCATTGACTATAACGTTCTGGCTACCATCGTTTTTGAAAAAGTACGGACCAATGATTCCACCAGCCCATAAAGCGCACCAAACAGTAAGTTTTTCTGGATGTAACGGTGTTTCGACATACACTTGAGGATTACCTTCACTCCAAATGCGGCAGTTTTGTTTGTTGACGTAGCCATTCAACCAGAAGCGTGCTTCATCGCTAAACAAAATTGCAATCGTTGTTCAGGCCAACTTAAAATTCTATACCTCCATAAAAAACACCCTTTATAAAAGTTTTATATTTTCCTATAAGCTACTATATGTGTGTGCATTTAAATCAAACTTCGAGTAAAATTGAGCATCCTGGAAGAATATGGAGGACTTTTAATTTGACCTATTTTACATCGAATTTTTGACTAGAGGCTATATGTTCGAGAAAGATGACTCCCAATTATTGATGAAAGTATTTTATGTGTACTATTCCATATGTGGAAGTCTATGGTCACACAACTCACAGGGTGCTCACAGGTAGCCAGTAATTTTTTAAGAAAAATAAAAAAAAAAAAAACAAAATTAAAAAAAAATTACAATAAAATTTCAAAATAATTTAAAAAAATTTTTCAAAAATAAAAAAAATTTTCAAAAATATTTTGAATAATATTTTTCCCAAAAATTTCCTATCAAATTTTTACAAAAAAATTTCTATAAAATTTAAAAAAAAAAATTTCAATAAAACTACAAAAAAACTATAAAATGTTTCATAGTTAAGCATTTCAGCAGTAGTGCAATTCACTAACTTTTAACGATCTAACACTTGTTAAATATATCAACATGTTTTTTTGCTTGCACTAACGCATTTGCAATTCACTAACCTATGGTTAATAAATGAAAAATACAAACCAAAATGAATGGCAATGCTGCTAAACAAAATGGCAAAATAGCGAAAAGAACAAAGAGGAATGAAAAATAATTAACAAGAGTGCTTCATTTTTTGTTCTTTTTTAATTTTATTTCTAAAAAATTGTTTCACATCATTTTGATAAGGTAGGTAAAATACATATGTATGTGTTTTAATTATAAATATTAATTATTTACCCACATATTTATAAAAAATAAACTTCTTTGAAATGTATTTTAAAACAACTTTTGTATGAAAAATTAGTTCTAAAATATGTAGATTTCAAATATATTTTATTTTTTATAAATATGTGGGTTAGAATATTTTACATTTTATATTATACATCTAATAACCGACTTTATCTTTTGATATTTTTATAAAAATAGTTGCAGTAAAATTAACAATACTCGACTTGTTAAGAAAAACAGCTGATTTTTAACAACATCAAACGTTATTAAAAAGCATTTCTGAATAGCAAAGTCTTTCGTTTTGTTGTTAAATTTTTTTAACGAGTCAAGAATCGTTAAAATTGAATAGTGAATCGCACTACAGGTGACGATATACACCGTATACGAAATTTTGTTGATCATTGAAAAAATGCGCAGTTCTTTTTTAATGCGTTTGTCCCTTAGATTAATTAAATTTTGGACCTATATCTGTAAAAATAAAATCACTGTAATGAAGGCTATAGAAGATTCGGCACGGCCGAATATAGCACTCTTACTTGTTTTTAAAACTTGGTCTTTACTTAAAGTAACATTATTGATAACACACTGTGTAATTTTTTAAGTTATGGCAAAATAACCATATACGGACACCACTACGTGATAAAAGACCAAAAAAAAAAGACCTCTGTCTCCCAGTTTTGCCCAAAGTCATCCAGGTTCTTTTTTATGCGCCCTCAAAGATGTGGGGCCTCGATATCATTTTTGCAAAAAAAATGATCATTTACTCAAGCTCATATTTTGCAAACCGTTTGAAATTTTTATATACTCTCTGAGGCAAAGTTGTAGCTCTTGTCATAAAGAACAAAAATTGTGAACATCTTAGGTTCATTTTTGTAGTTGATTGTTTCCTTGAATTTTGAACGGTTTGCTACCTATGGACCTGAACAGGGGAAAAAAGGTAAAAAAATTGAATTTTTTAATGTTTTTTGCGATTTTGACCTTGAAGATGAAGTTTTTTTGATTTTATATGTTTTTGTTCTTTATGACAAGAGCTACAACTTTGCCTCAGAGAGTATATAAAAATTTCTAACGGTTTGCAAAATATGAGCTTGAGTAAATGATCATTTTTTTGCAAAAATGACATCGAGGCCCCACATCTCTGAGGGCCCATAAAAAAAACCTGGAGGACTTTAGGCAAAACTGGGAGACAGGGGTCTTTTTTTTTGGTCTTTTATCACGTAGTGGTGTCCGTATATGATTATTTTTTTCCGTGTTGCACTGTGTAATTGTTGTATATTTTCTTTCAATTACAAATTAAATTACTCATTTTTGACTTAAAGTATTTTAAGCAAAAATATATATAGAAACATTATGAACATCATTTCTACCGCCATGTAAATGTCTTGAATCACCCTTATTTTAATTGCAAAAATGCTTCACTAATTTGAAAGGCGTGTGGTAAATCAGCCTAGACACGCTTATGTAATTTCCTCTATCACTGCTGAATCTCTTGAAATTGAAATATTCAATTATAAATAGTTTGCCCAAAACACCAAGGCCAACAAAGCTGACAGAAAACACTTCAATATTATTGAAGTAGATACGAGTATATTAAACAAAAATTTTGAAATTAATGTTTTTAAAGTTTTATAATTTTTTTTTCATTTATTATCATTTCTTTAATTTTGCCATAAGCTTATAATGCAATTTAATGTTTTATATCAAAAGTGACATAAGCATTCAAAAGACTTACATTGTTGTTCATACATAAATACGTTAGGATGTGTGTACAGGCAATATATTACAGAACAGAATCGAACATTATGTGTATTGAGGTAAGTGGTCTTTAGGCCATTAAACGTTGTAAGAAGGGTGTTTGTTTTGTGTGTGTGTTTGTGTATGTTTAGTGTGTGACAGTGGGTGTGTGTGTGTATGCAGGATATTGAGGGAGTAGGAGTATTTGTTTGCTGTGTAAAGAAACGCATCAATGAACAACAACTTTAACAATATGTTTTGTATAAACTGCTTGTAAATAGATTTGCACTAATACATACAGAAACGTGTGTATAGACGATAATACTAGCTCAAGACTCGGTAAAGTTTGTGTTGATGTTTTCACAAATTTATATGAGTTATTTTATTTCTTGTTATTGTAGTTTGTATCTGTGTTACAAACACCAAAGTTGTTGTTGAGGTTTTATGTGTTTTTTTTTTAAATAAAAGGCGTAAAAAAAGATATTATAAACCTTGGAAATGATGAAGAATAAAGCCGATACCAAGTTACGTTGTATTCGTAATATGTTAAAAACAGTGGTATTGAAGTTTAAGGCACACGTATTGAAATGTCGATTTAATCTTTAGTTATAAGTACAATACCAGGGTAGAAATCACATCTAACACACGCCAAATGATTTTTCACTCTCTAGCAAATAGATAGCTGTTCTTCCGGATAAACACTTTCGTCAAACACAAACAAATGTATTAACATATACCTGCTATTTTTCATCGCCTTATGGATAAAAACTCATAAAAGAGTACTTTTATTAAACATTTTTAAAGGTATAGAAGATCAACATACAGTAAGGGTCAAATATTTAATGGAATTTTCATACGGAAAAAGTTAAAAAATTATGAAACAATCAAAACATAATAAGGAAAGGAGGACGGCATCTGGAGTAGAAAAAAAATCCCAAAGAAACAAGAAAATTTCGAAATAATGTTTTTTTTAATTGTGTCGATTTTGTTGCTACTTACACAATAGTGGCAGAATAGGGACAGATGTTCCATCAGATCATAATCTTTTTGCAATTATTCGAAAAAAAAGTTTGGCTCATAATTGATATCGAGAAACTTAAGGATCCACCAACAATTAAAAACAAAATCCAGGAAGGAATTAATACTCAATTTCAAGATATAAACGAAGAGGACAAGAATAATTTGTGGAATAATGTTAAAGATATTATAAACACAACAACGAAAACCACCCAAGGAAATCGACAATCAACAAGGACAGAAGAATGTATTACAGAAGAGATTCTAGAGGTACGGAAAGAGAGAAGTAACAATAAAAATAGGGATTATGAGAAATACTGGGAAATAAACAAAGAAGTGCGGGCCTAATGGCAACACGAGCTGCGAAGAACGATGTTTTAAATCGAAAATGCCAGGAAATTGAACTCTTGCAAAATAAACATGACGACTTTAATCTTCACAAAAAACTAGAGGGGTGTTTAGAAAAATATCGCTTGCTATTTTAGTCGATGATAATAATGAAGCTGTATTCGAAACTGATCCGGAAGGACTATATAGCAAAGCTTTTAACTAATAATGGAAGATCGGCTTTGACATTTAATATGGATTGCCTAATGGATAGTTGAATGACAGGAGCACCAATAACAAATAAAAAAGAAAACAAAGTGGTATATGGTATCAAATCCATAAATGATAAAAAAGCAACAGTTACAGATGAAATACCCTGATAGACAGCAATAACGTACAACTTCTCGTGAAAATTTTTAATCACATATATAACACAAGTGCAGAAGATTTGCTAAAATAAACATTCGTCGCCATACCAAAGAAAAATTAAGCAAATAAATGCAGTGAGTACAGACTTGTAAAAATTATCCATAAATGGTTTTATATCTAATGCGAAGCTGATGTGAGAAATGTGTGTGTGTGTGTGTGGAGAATCGCAATTACGATTCCGAGAAAGTCTGGTTACACAAGAAGCTATATTCTGTGTTCAAATATTAATTCAGAAATGTTGAGGTGCTCACAAAGATGTTTTCTTGTATTTTGTCGATTATGAGAAAGCTTTTGATACGGTGAAACATGTCAAACTAAGGAAAATTCTAACCTCTATTGGAATACATGATAATTCTTGCCAAAAAAAAACGACTTCAAAACAGATAGAAGGGCACCAATTCTAAACTAAAAATGTAAGAAGTAATCTGTAAGAATTAGATTTAAACCAAATAAAATATGCGCCAAAATTAGAGGGAAAAGAAGTAAAGACTATGTGAATGTCAAACCTCTCCCTATTTCTGTTCAAAAGTTAAACTATTTTCACCAGTATCCGTCTGTTATGGGGACACCATTCAAGCCTCTGTGTATAACGGTTTCAAAGATAGGGTCACATAGACCAAATAACATCTCATATTGGGACACCCTTTAATTTACAATTTTAAATTCAAAACCTGTTGTTATAAAGGACTTGGTCACAAAGATTCTTTGTAAATTTCAACTATCTGTATATAACGGTTAAAAAGTTTAACCATATATATCAAATTACATGAACTATTGGGACACCCTTTACTTTATAATTCCAAATATTTATACATGTTATTATACCAGAGAAAGTATTGGATATTCTGCCTAATTTTCTAGTGTTTGTGTTTTACGGTTCAAGAGATAGGGCCATATAGATCAAATTATATAATTTATGGGGACACCCTTTAATTTCTAAATACAAATTGTATATTTGTTATAGTGGACTTTGGAATACAGGTTCCTTGAAAATTTCAGCTGTCTGTCTATAACAATTAAAAAGTTTAGCCACATACATAGAATTACATTAACTATTGACACACCCTTTTATTTCCAAATTCAAATTTTATACTTTTTGTTATAGCTGACTTAGCAATACAGGCTCTTTGTAAGTTTCAGCAGTCTGTGTACAACTGTTCAAAAGTATGGCCATATACATCAAATTAAATGAACTATTGGATCACCCTTTAATTTAAAATTTTGAATATTTATAGATTTTATTATAACGGTCATAGTAATCGACATTTTGTAAAATTTTCAAGGTTTTGTCTATAACGGTTCAAAAGATAGGCACATATAGGTCAAATTACGGCACCTATGGGGACACCCTTTAAATTTTATATTTAGTTTTTTATTAATTTCTGCCGTTGGGAGCTATAGCGACACGCAATTTTTTTAAATTTTAATTTGATGCCCTTTACGATTCTTAATTCACGTAAAAAACATGTATGTTGTATGGGGACACCCTTTAATTTTGAACTTTAATATAATGAACTGTTTTTAAAACGGGACCAACCTGAAAGCATAACCTTTCAAATAAAGGAACAAATTTTAAAATCGGTTCAGAAATGGCTGAGTTCTGCGGTTACATACATAAAAAAAGCAACATTCAGACGAATTGATAACTTCCTTCTTTTTTGAAGTCGGTTAAAAAAGAACTACGCTGCATTAAAAATCTATATTGGCACGAGTTGATGTCTGTGGAGAAGAAACTGACGAAATTTCTATCTCAAGAGTAGTCAGACAGGGATGCATATTATCCCCTTTATTATTCAATATATATTCTGAAAAAATAATCCATCACACACTTGAAGAAGAAAACATAGGGATAAAAGTTAATGGGAAATACATCAATAATATAAAATATGCTGACGATACGACACTACTAGCTGTCCGTCTGCGGATATTTTTTATTTGTTAGAGTATTTCAGTGGTGTAAAAATTGTGTCTGAGGTTGTGTTTACCTCTTCGATTATAATGTCTCCGTTCGTCTTTTATACATTTCCATATTGTAAAGATCGTCCATTTTTGCTGGCATGCAGTAAAATCATATATTCATCTATTCCATTCCCTTCGGTGCTTGTCCGTGAGTATCTGAATCTTGATTTTTATATTTGTCCAGTTTGTCCTACATATGTATGGTTGCAGGTATGTATGTATACTCAGCTGGTGCTAAATTTGGGTCGGTTGTTTCTGTCGATCTCTTGAGATTATGTGGTAGATTGTTGCTAGGTGTAAGTAAAAGTGTGTAGTGGTATTATATTAACACACTGTGTAATTTATGATTCGTAACACCGTTTAGGTAGCGCTTATGTAGCCGCAAAAGTGAAAAATTTCCCGGCTACCTAAACGGTGTTCCGAATCATTCCTAGGAACTTCATATGTTCTAGAAAGTTGTTTATTAAGATCTTAGGTTCATTTTTGTAGTTGAGTGTTTCCTTGAATTTTGAACGGTTTGCTACCTATGGACCTGAACAGGGGAAAAAAGGTAAAAAAAATTTAATTTTTTAAAGTTTTTTGCGATTTGGACCTTGAAGATGAAGTTTTTCTGATTTAACATGTTAACAATTTTTGTTCTTTATAACAAGAGCTACAACTTTGCCTCAGAGACTATATCAAAATTTCAAACGGTTTGCAAAATATGAGCTTGAGGAAATGATATTTTTTTTTACAAAAATGACATCGAGGGACCATAAAAAAAACCTGGAGGACTTTGGGCAAAACTGGGAGACAGGGGTCTTTTTTTTTGGTCTTTTATCACGTAGTGGTGTCCGTATATGGTTATTTTTTTCCGTGTTGCACTGTGTAATTGTCTCTTTGTCTTCTTGCTTTCTGTTTTTGGTGCTGTATTGTTTAAGTAGTTTGTCGATAGTAGTGTAAACCATCCTAGCCAATATATACTCGCATAATTTAGACATATGATACACAGACTTTAGATAATTCCACTTACTCCAGATAAATACAGCAAATAACATGACACAAGTTACACTATAGCTAAAAAAAACAACGGTCCGTCATTTATACGACCCCGCAAACTATCCAAAATGAATGGTTTTACTTTTGGTAGTATTTATTTATGTCTTAATATTTTTTTTTCAATAGCTCTGATTAGACAGTGAAGCTGTGATCGTAAAATTAGAAATGAATAAAAACGTAAAATATTAGGAACACCTTTAGATGATCCGCATTATATTTTAAAATTTATATTATTTTATTTTAAAAATTTACTAAAAAAGTTATAATACCAATCCTCATAAATAGTCACGATAATAAGGAGTTTTAACTGGTACCACGGAAGCTGGTAGCCCCACAGCGGCGATATGTTCTTGTGACCGATTATTGGTGAAGCCATTCGAGGTGTAACATGGTGGCTGTGGCTTAGACCTAAATCGAAAAAAGGACAATTTTCAGTTTGGTTTACAGTGGCAGTTCAATTGTGGCCAATTTAGTAGCGTATGTTTAGACAGTCTCCACCTTCTAAGCAAGGGGTATGAGTCCTTTTAGGGTAACAAGCCAGTAATGGACGTAAATCTGTATCACATTCCGTATATTTTGGATAAGTCTTTATTTAATTTGTTTAAGAATTTTAGGAAAGCTTATATTATTACTTACTGTATTGTTTCATTTTTGCAATTTTTATATTTGTTACATTTTATACTTTTCTACGAATATTGTATTGTATTATAGGATTGAAAGTATTTAATATATGTATAACATTTGTATATATTTACGTACAGATTTACATACGTGCAATTTGATTTATTATTGCTGATGCTGTTGCTGTTTGCAATATTCACATAAATCAACAAATGTTATGGATTAAATAGGGACATGTTACACAGAGTTGCTGTGACAATACATGACGGCTAAGCGCTTTAATGCAGGATATACATACATATATGAAGTATAAGAGAATACGAATGAATAAATTCAAAGCCTAAAAACAAAATGATTGTTTTTAACATTTATTTGATTTGATTTTTGTTATAAATTTAAACTATTTTAAACAAACCTCGCTTGTTAAGAAGATGGAAGTACCGCAAAATACAGCAAAAGTTTAAAAATGACTGTTAATTATTGTATATTTAATATGTTTAGGTGTCTATAAAATATATTCAAGTAGGTATTGTAAATTAAATACTTAATACAGTAATGACCGTGACCATTTATTTCTTGTTTTTATTTTTTATATTTTGTGCTAGTTCTAGAAAATACTAAAGTGTTTTTCAAAAAGTTTCTTTTAAAAAATATATCTTTTAAGAAACTGCATTGTAAAATGGTTTTACACGGCGTGTGTATGTCATATGACTTGCCAGTTTGATAACTCATATGCAATTTCATGTGTTTGTCAAAATAGACATTTTACATACGGTTTATAATTTTTGCTTTCAAACGTTCATGTGTAATTACATCTGACATAACCTATAATATATAATTTTTCCGCCACACAGTTTTGTATTGCCAACCACAGCTGATGCAAGTGCGCAAACGTTGTGCTTTTGCCACGCTTTTAGTGCTTTTGGTACCACAAAAAACCTAAAATAGCAAAATATCAAGTTGGCATTACAGGAAGTCAGATGCTTTGTCACATCAAAATAGAACACGTTCTAAATGAAAAATGTCATATGTATTGCACACACGGAAAATACACATGTTATGTTTGAATGAGTTTACACGACGTGTATACAATTTACACATAGAAAAGTGACAAGTCATATGACAAATACCCGCCGTGTAAAAGTAATTTTAAAAAGTACCTTCCAAAAAAATTATTTTCAAATAAATGAAAAAAAAATCTTTAAAAAGGAACCATTTGAAATACTATCTCTTACAAAAGAGCGTTTTGTAAAAAAGTACGCTTTGTAATCTTTATAAAAAAGTAGCTTTAAAAAAATAAGTATAAAAATGAAGCTTTAAAATAATTTTTAAAAAAATATTATTAAAAACCTTTTCAAAATATACCATTTAAAAATTGTCTTTGATAAAATGCATGTCTGAAAAGTTTTTTTTTTTTTTTTTTTTTTTTTGAAAAACTAATCCTAAAAAATACGTTAAGAAATTACATTTTAAAAATGTGAATTTTTATAAGTTAGTAGTATAAGTAACTAGCTATCGCCGGTGCGCTTCGCTACATAATCAAAATATCTACAAAAAATACAACAAACACTTGAAAGAAAAGTATGGCCAACTTTTAACTTGAAAACGCACGATATTCCGACATCGAAAATATTTTAGCTTATATGCAAGGTACCACTCCCACTACTCTAATCCAGTCTGTAGTTTGCTAGACAATGCACATTACTCTACATATTGTAGTTCTTCGGGTACATGGTAATAATTTTTCACTTTGTATGGGAGGTACCACACCCACTATTCCAATTCAGTCTATCTTTCTCTACACTATGTATGTTAATACATAGGTTCTGGATGCTTAATTTCAAGGCGCTTCCTATTACTGTTACCAAGCTACACGATGATAAATATTTACTTTGTATGGGAGGCGCCACACCCACGTCAAATATAAAAAATAGGTACTCTATTTTGCCAACCGTATATCGAATAAAAAAGTTTGAAAATTTCAGAAAGTTCACTGTTGTAATCAGCTATAGCTTTCCGACTAACAAACAAACATACAAACATAAAACCAAACACATTTTGTGCTTCCTATATACAGATCTTTAAAAAATAGATATAAAATCAAGCTTTTACAAATATACCATTTAATAAAATCAAATTCGAGTTTCTGTAAAAAAAACAGATAAAACCACATATCATTATGCTCTTTACACGGCCATCGCTGTTTGCCTACATACAAATTTGCACTTTTCAACGGTCATCTATGTATTTATATGTCTATCAGATCCATAAACGCAAAAATACCTACCAACATGTGTACATCTGTTCCAAATTATATACATACATATGTTCGGTGTACGAATATGGCAATACCATTTTGATTAAATATAAAACTGACCATGATAATTTTGATGCGATGTGATCGCTTGTCTAAGTTTCCATTCCATTTGTATTTACTCTAGCAAATTGTTTTTATCAATTTCAATTCAATTGTTAGTTTTGTTGTTTGCTAGCAATCAAATAACAACTCCTGCTGTTATTGATGTTGCTGGTAGTATTTGTTAGCAACATATTTTCAACATTTATTGAAAAAAAAAATATCAAAAAATTTCTTTCATTTTTCTCTATATTTTTGGATGTGAAGACAATATCAGTTCTACTTGACTAATGGTCATTACTACGAGTATTATTATGAAGGTACTTTAAATTTTTATATCCCTATAGGAATATTTATATGATGTCATTATTCTTGTATGTGTTGTATAAGTATGGATTTGAACACAATTCAAATAAAGTGCAATTTTAAATATTGCATTTTTGAATTTATGGCGTCACACAGCATATTTCATAGTTCATGTACGAGTTATGTTGTGCTATGATTGAGTTCATGTTCACATAAATACATTTTCAGCAAACAAAGATGAAATGTGATAATTGTAATTAAAAATATATTTCGTAAATGGTTATTTATACGTATAATAAAATAGTATCTCATTTCTGTCTGTCTGCTTTTCTTTTGTGTTCGCATCACGTAAAAAATATTGGAAGGATTTTAACAAAATTTTGTGAGGAGGTACCTAAATATCCTGATATAGGATACTAGGATACCAATATAGGATACTTTTTTACGCAAATATATCTTACTTCCAAGAAAGAGTCGAGAAAAAGCATTGAAAGTACGCAATTTAAAGGTACTGAAATTTTCGGTTTAAAACTGGGATATTTTAAACACTATTGCGCAACAGATGGCGCCAATTGAATAAAATTTGTATTTGATTTATATTTTAGCTTTGTGGAGTTATATTGTTATTAAAAAATTTTAAACATCTCTTGAAACTAAAATAGTAAAAGCATGCTATTCGACCGATTTATTGATACTGAAAACTTGGCAGCACATTTTATTTTTGCAAACAAAAAAAGTTTAGACTCTATTTACCAAGTTGTACAAAAATAGAATTATATTAAAAAATTATACTGATAATTAGCCAGAGACGGCTACCTAACGAGAGATTTTTAAAGAGCTTGAGAACTTTTTTTTTTAAAAAACGCATAAAATTTGCAAAATCTCATCGGTTCTTTATTTGAAACGTTAGATTGGTCCATGACATTTACTTTTTGAAGATAATTTCATTTAAATGTTGACCGCGGCTGCGTCTTAGGTGGTCCATTCGGAAAGTCCAATTTTGGGCAACTTTTTCGAGCATTTCGGCCGGAATAGCCCGAATTTCTTCGGAAATGTTGTCTTCCAAAGCTGGAATAGTTGCTGGCTTATTTCTGTAGACTTTAGACTTGACGTAGCCCCACAAAAAATAGTCTAAAGGCGTCAAATCGCATGATCTTGGTGGCCAACTTACCAGTCCATTTCTTGAGATGAATTGTTCTCCGAAGTTTTCCCTCAAAATGGCCATAGAATCGCGAGCTGTGTGGCATGTAGCGCCATCTTGTTGAAACCACATGTCAACCAAGTTCAGTTGTTCCATTTTTGGCAACAAAAAGTTTGTTAGCATCGAACGATAGCGATCGCCATTCACCGTAACGTTGCGTCCAACAGCATCTTTGAAAAAATACGGTCCAATGATTCCACCAGCGTACAAACCACACCAAACAGTGCATTTTTCGGGATGCATGGGCAGTTCTTGAACGGCTTCTGGTTGCTCTTCACTCCAAATGCGGCAATTTTGCTTATTTACGTAGCCATTCAACCAGAAATGAGCCTCATCGCTGAACAAAATTTGTCGATAAAAAAGCGGATTTTCTGCCAACTTTCCTAGGGCCCATTCACTGAAAATTCGACGTTGTGGCAGATCGTTCGGCTTCAGTTCTTGCACGAGCTGTATTTTATACGGTTTTACACCAAGATCTTTGCGTAAAACCTTCCATGTGGTCGAATAACACAAACCCAATTGCTGCGAACGGCGACGAATCGACATTTCACGGTCTTCAGCAACACTCTCAGAAACAGACGCAATATTCTCTTCTGTACGCACTGTACGCATTCGTGTGGTTGGTTTAATGTCCAATAAAGTAAACTGAGTGCGAAACTTGGTCACAATCGCATTAATTGTTTGCTCACTTGGTCGATTATGTAGACCATAAATCGGACGTAAAGCGCGAAACACATTTCGAACCGAACACTGATTTTGGTAATAAAATTCAATGATTTGCAAGCGTTGCTCGTTAGTAAGTCTATTCATGATGAAATGTCAAAGCATACTGAGCATCTTTCTCTTTGGCACCATGTCTGAAATCTCACGTGATCTGTCAAATACTAATGCATGAAAATCCTAACCTCAAAAAAATCACCCATTATATACAAAGAAAATATAAACGTATATGCAGCTCTGTAATACTAAAACACAGTGTAACACGGTGTAGTGTAGCTCTTGTCATAAAGAACAAAAATTGTTAACATATAAAATCAAAAAAACTTCATCTTCAAGGTCAAAATCGCAAAAAACTTTAAAAAATTAAATTTTTTTACCTTTTTTCCCCTGTTCAGGTCCATAGGTAGCAAACCGTTCAAAATTCAAGGAAACAATCAACTACAAAAATGAACCTAAGATCTCAATAAACAACTTTCTAAAACATATGAACTTCCTAGGAATGATATTAACACCATTTAGGTAGCGCTTAGGTGGCTACAAAATTTTCGGGAAATTTTTCACTTTTGGGGCTTCCTAAGCGCTACCTATGCGATTTTGACCTTGAAGATAAAGTTTTTTTTTGATTTTATATGTTGATTTTATATGTTCATTTTTGTTCTTTATGACAAGAGCTACAATTTTGCCTCAGAGAGTATAACAAACTTTTAAACGGTTTGCAAAATATGAGCTTGAGGAAAGGATCATTTTTTGCAAAAATGACATCGAGGCCCCACATCTTTGAGGGCCCATAAAAAAAAACCTGGAGGACTTTGGGCAAAACTGGGAGACAGGGGTCTTTTTTTTGTTGGTCTTTTATGACGTAGTGGTGTCCGTATATGGTTATTTTGCCATGACTTAAAAAATTACACAGTGTGAAATCGAAAACACACGACGTACGCACACGACGCTGCGGGCACTGCTAGTATTAATTATGCAATGCAATTTTAATTAGTTAAACGATTCAAGTTAAATTTTTTAGATTAATTTATTAGTCAACGAAAATCAAAGGTCAAGGTAAAGGAGATCCCACAATTCCCAAAATAAATATCAAAAATCCCTCAAATTGGAAATTTTAATATTTTTCCCATAAAGTTTACATATGTACTAGGGATCAGGATGTACTTTCAGCAATAATTAGTAGTATAATTTATTAGCCAAAGAAAATCAAAGGTTAAGGTTAATGGAAATCCCACAATTCCCAAAATAAATACCCAAAATCCCTCAAATTGAATTTTTTTCACTAATTTTCCCATAACGTTCACAAATGGACTAGGGATCATGATATACTATACAATATATGTAGCTTTTTTATGCCAGTCTTCTTTTTATGATTCCATCTTTGGGATTTTAGAACATACATGTATGCTAAAGTCAAAATTTCGATGTAAAATGAGTCAAAAATTGAAAGAAGTATAGCGCCAAGAAAATTTACTTACTTACACAAAAATATAAAATTTTTATATATTTCTTCAAAATTTTTTTTTAATATTAATTTAACTATTTTCTTTTAAGCTTTAGGTCTTTAAATAATTTTATTTTTATTTTTTCGATATTTCGCTACTCCTTTGTGTAGCATCATCAGGAAAAATTAACAAATTAACGTTATGAAAATTACAATTAAGTATTGAAAAAACTTCAAAGTAACATATTTAAAAAAAAAAAAAAAAAAAAAAATTTTTGTCATAAAATTATTAAAAAGTTTTTAAACAAACAATAATTAAATTATTTCTTATTTACTAAATGTCTGTAAATTTGAGCTACATTATCTGTGTCTGCCTTAAAATTAATTCTCTGTGTGTTTGGTGTATTAATAATTTGTAACATTTCTAATATGTAACGACGTTTATAATTGTTTTCTGAATTTAGTACTGAAACATTATCAAAATTGGGATAGTGATTTAATTCAGCACAATGAGAAGATAATGCTGTTTTTTGCGAATTAATATTCCTATATTTTTGGTCTGATTTATGTCCTGCTATTCTAGTTTTAAGTTTATTTTTCGTTGTGCCTACATATAATTTATTACAATTTTCTTTTTCATTTCCGTTACAAGGTATTTTATATACTATATTTGACAATTCTAATTTTTGGATTCTATCTTTAGTTTTACTGAATAATTTGTTTATAGTATTTTGAGTCTTAAAAGCCATTTTATATTTAGTATTATCAAAGATTTTAGATTTTTCTAAACGTTCAGATATTTCTGGTACATATATTAAAGATTTATAAATTTTTTGTTCTATAATATCTCTTGTATTTTGATTACTTCTTCTCCCATATTGATTTATTAATCTATTTGTTAATTGTTTTGGAAAATTATTATCATTTAAAATATTTCTTATTTTTTCCTTATTATTTTTATGGAATTCTTTATTACTAATTGTCAGAACCCTGTCTATTAAATTTTTAGCTGCGTTAACTATTATTCGTTTACAATGTTTCGAATAATAGTTAATAATTCTTCCGGAAGACGTTGGTTTTTGATACCAATCTATTAATATGTCATTGCCTCTCCTTATGAGTAATGTATCTAAATACGGAAGTCTAAAATCAGACTCTATCTCAACTGTAAATTTAATGTTAGGATTAAATTTATTAAATGTCGTTAGTAAATTATCAATTGCCCTATCGGATATTATACAAAATAAATCATCTACATATTTTGTCAATATTATTGGTTTAATACTTAACTTTTCAATACTTGTGTCTAGTAATTTCTCCATAACAATATCTGCTACAATTGGGGAAGCAGGAGATCCCATAGGTAGTCCTTTCTCTTGTTTATAAATTTTATTATCGTATTTAAAATATCTGTTATCTTCTATACAAAATTTTAAGATACGTAAAAACAAACTTTTTTCTATACTTGTGTGTCTTTCTATGATATCCCACTTTTCTTCAATAGTACTAATTGCTAAATCAACAGGTATACTAGGAAATAATGAAACTACATCTAACGATATCAACCTTTCGTCATCTTTTATTTTTTGATTTACTATTTTATCTTTAAATTCTAGAGAGTTTTTTATGTTATATTTTGAATGTTCCGTTATCTTTTTTAAAATATTTGTAATATATTTACATAATTCGTAAGAAGGAGTATTGACACATGAGCAAATAGGTCTTAAAGGAAATCCTTCTTTATGAATTTTTGGTAGTCCATAACAATCTAGGTGCATTAGATACATTTGTTTTCAATTTATTTTTGTCTAAAGTTGAAATAATTTTTAATTTGAAGAGTTCTTCAACAAAACCGTTATTTATATTTTGTAATTTGTTAGTGGGATCTCTATTTAATATTTGATAATTTGTTCTATCTTCTAAAATATTATTAATACGTATACTATAATCCTGTTTACTTATTGCTACAGAAGCGTTACCTTTATCTGCTTTTAATATAAGTATATCTTTGTTCCTTTTCAAAAATTTTTCAGCTTCTTTTACCTTATCTAACATATATTTATCTATACTTGTTAGTCTCATTTTGTTTAAATGGTTATCAACTACTGTGGTTAACTTTGTCCTTGCTATTTCTTGTTCTTCTTTAGTTTGTAAAGTCTGTATAAAATCTTCACCATCTGCTATCATTCTTAATGTGGGAAAACTTTCTTTTTTAACGGGTAGTGCGTGCTTTTGACCTAGTGAAAAAACCCACTGTACATCTGCCGGAATATCTTTGTTAGTCTTGTTAACAAACCATTTTTCGTGTAACTTAAAACCTAGTTCTTTCTTTTGTATATTATTAAGACAATTAAACTTCTTTTTATGAATCTGTCTTACCTTTTCTTTTAATGAAGCCGCTGTTCTATCTTCAAATTGTAAAAATTCTTCCATCTCTTCTAATGTTAAAATTCCCCTAATTTTCTTTTTATATTCACTATCTCAATTTGAAAAAGTTTCAGTAAATTATGTTTCTCCTTTAATGTTATTTTCAAAACTTTGTTATGTAAATCATGTGTATACTTAAAAATACTTAGTTGAAACGCTGGTGATTGCTTTTCTTCAAAAATTCTCGAAACACTCTTGGTATTAAGCCTGCATTTCTGCAACGAATCAGGAATGTGATTGTCGATTTTGTTTTTATAATTTTGTCCCTTATAAAAATATTTCTAAAAATTTCTACAATATTTCAAAAATTTCTTATATATTTGAAATTTTGCCTGAAAAATACGGAAAAAATAAAAAAAAATTCTTTAATTTTAAGACATAATTTATAAATGAAATTATTTTATCGAACAAAATATTAAGAACAATCCAGTTTTAAAAAATTTCAAGGTGCAAGGTTCCCAACTTTGATGGCGCATAGTGCTACTCCTGGAAAGTGAGTTGGGCCGGGCGTTAAAACTTGAGCTAAGATACACCTCTGCTATGCCCATGTTTAATTTCAATCGGACTAGCTTTTTGCAAATGGCTGATTTATTTTCAAAATATTTTTATTCTGCCCCACTGTGTTAATAACGCCTGCGTTGTATTATTTTTTGAATAATTCACATATTGCAATACTGAGAAAAAAGTGTGAAGGATAAGGCTTTATTACCAAAATCTTGTGCCTGCACTGGTAGAATATCAGTTTGCTCAATTTAGCCAAACGAAAGATTCATTTAAAACCCATGCCACAAGCTATTAGTTTCAACATGATCTGTCGACCATATAATTTATTTAGTATATAGTATGATGAAATTTCCCAAGAGCGTGTTAGTAATCCAAAGTTGAATCTTAGTGTTGTATTCGAAAAACCTTTTTCGTAGAAAATGATTTAAGAACGAAAAGTTATGTCTGTCCTTCCTTGTAAACAATTTGTTGTCGTTGATTAAATAAGAATTAACACAGCTGTATCAAACTTTTCTAAACATATTACGTTTTGCTTTATACACTAATTACATATTAATTAATTCCTCATTTTTAAAGCTTTACCTTGGTTACATTTTCAAAGTTCTACAATATTATAAACAAATGTTTTTGTTTTTTTAATATAATTTTGTCGATCCTTAACGCATAAATAATATTTTATGAGAATTAAAACAAACATGAAGAAAGGATAAGCAGGGCAACAAAAGGAAAGCAAAAAAAAAAAATTAAATCAGTTTTATCTCAAGTGTATTTACGTCTGTAAAAGCATAACAAAGCGTCAGAAATTAAGCGCAAATGAATTGCCACTTGAGTTTCAATTGAAAAAGAAAAACAACACAAGTTGTACACAACCAAACACACATATTACAGGGAACAAATGGTATAAAAAAGCGGTGTAGTAACAATTATTAAAGCAACATGCTGTTTTAACACCAAGAGAAATTAGATTAAAGGCACACGCACAAAACAAAATACAACTGAAGCACTTTAAAAACTAGAGTCTTAAAATTTGGTGTGGATTACTTTTAAAGCAAAATCGAACATAATATTGTCAGGACGCATACGCACTTTTACAGCTTTTTCTCCACTTTCTCTTGGAAATATGAAAAAGAACAATTTATTGGAATCAGGATACTAAGGTACCTCCTCATAAAATTTTTTTAAAATCCATCAAGTAGTTTTTACGTCATGCGAATACAAGAAAAGACAGACAGACAGACAGGTAATGAACTACTATTTTATTATATGTATTTGAATTTTATTATATAGATTTGAATCTCATTATAACTCCTTATTGCTTCTAATTTATTTTTATAGAATGTCCTTTATTATCCATACAAAAACATACTAAAACATTAACCAGCAACCAAAATAAATACAAACACATGCACGCATGCACACACAATTACACTTGAACAGAAAGCACACAATTTTAAATTGTCTGGGTCTGTAACGATAACATCAGTGGACGGACCTCTTCAAAACTTGCAACTCGAGTGGAAATTCTGCCTTACAAAAATTGTAAATACAACCAAAACAAAAAACATATTTTGTTGCATCTTTAAGTCAAATTTAAAGGGGGATTTAAACCCTAAATATTTTTTTCTTTTTAATTTAATTATTTTTTGTAAAATTCACAAAAGGAAGAAAAGGTATTTCTTTTTTGTTTCATTGCAGTTTTTGTTTGTGTCTGTAATCAAATTAAAACAAATTAAGTCTTTTTGGGTTTGTTTTATTAAAAAGAGGAATTTAAAAGCCATATAAAGGTAAACGAAGGGAATGGCACTTCTTTTAAGGAGCTTTTGAAAGAAATAAAATTAATGGAGTAAAATTCTTTATATTATAATTTAATTATAAATATTCAGAAACTACAGCTGCTTATTGTTGTTTAAGAATTTCTAAATATTCTTTCAACTTAGAGAGAATAAAACAAACTCAAGACTTACTTCAAAATTAATTTGCATATTTCTAAAGAACTTAAGAAAATTTAATTAAGATTTATACTTGTAGCAAACTGTTTAATTGTTTCAACAACGCACATAGGGGTATTTTGCCAACATAATCGGACATTACTTTTTTTAGCTTATATTGGCTGTGAAAATTTACCAAGTGTCCCCAGATTAATGAAACTTGGCAGAAAAAATCTCCAAAAATTGTCATAGTCTGTTAAACCTACAAAATAAGAATAAAGGGGAAAATAGTTCCCCTTAGAAGAACTAATCCTACTGCTGAAAAATTAAATTTTTTTTAATTTTTGCAATACTTTTGTTTAGCAAATGCAACTTTTATAGTCAGCGAATGTTCGAAAACCTAAAATTGGACCCTGAAGATTTTAAAATTTCATTTTTTGCCCCTCCCCCTTTTGTAGGCGGTGGCATAAAATATTATTTGCAAAAATAATTTTTGTAATTGTTAATAGGAAATGGGTTAAAAAATGGCCTTAATACCATAAAAATAAAAGTTTTTATGAGCAGGGGGCGGCATACCTCCAATCACACTCTCCGACTCATCCATGTGAATTGTTTTTTTTTTTTTGCTCATTTCCAAAAAATATTAATTTTAAGCTTTAATGTCGAAGAGAAGAATATTAATAAAAATCATTTTTGAAATTTATTACTTTATAGTATTTATTTTATCTGAGAATAATTTATTTATTCTTAACTAGCTATGCCCGCCACTACGTCAGCGTCCTTATTTTGCTTTGAAAGTAATCCACTTTAAGACTCTTAATTTTATGCTACTTCATATAAGGTTTATGAACTTACTTTATATGAAGGTACCCATCTCTGTGTAATTACTCAAAAACATAGGCTTTATATAAAAATCAACATTTTTTATAAAATTCCAGTGTTATTGTAGAGTACTGTAAATTGGCTTTAAATTACCCGATGGCAAAAATAAAAGTTGCTGCCAAGTTTGCAGAACCTTTGAATTGGTAAATTTGCGTACTTTTACTATTTTTTCTCACTCTTTCTTGGTAATGAGATATTTTTACAGGAAAAAAATATCCTATATTTGAAACATAATAGTAAGGTATCTCTCCATAAAATTTTGTTGTAATTTATACGGTAGTTTTTATATGATGCGAACACAAACAGACAGGCAGGCAGAAAATCACAGTTTTATTATATGTGTTGATAATAAATAATTTACATTAGTAACAATAAATTTTATTTCCAATTATAACAACTGATTTATTTAAAACAATTTAGAAACCAAAAATATTTTATGACCGACAAAAAGGTTTCCTACTCGTATCTAGCTCTGCAGTATGAGCAAAACAGAAAAAAGGTGTAGGTTGCAAAAATCGAAAAATTGCACAAAAACGCTCAACATTTTTTTCTATATTCCAAATGTAGAGATCTCAAATTGTATAGTGATATATAACATTTTTACGATCGCGATTGACCTCACTCTTAAAAACATTTTCCCTTTTATTTTTTTGACAAAAAAGTGAATTTTTTTTTTTTTTAATTTTGAGCGAAATTTTTTTATCATAAAAATTTAAAATAAAATTTTTCTAAAAATAAATTTAAGTAGCTGCTAATATAGCTTTTCACAAAAAAAAAAACAAAACGAAATCTTTCTTTGTATAGTCACAAAAAATATATATTGCAAACCTCTTACGACGTATGAAATTTACTCCACTTTTCTGATTTTAACAGTTACCCAAAATGACAAATTGCAAGCAAAAGCCTTGAAAATTCACTATACAATGCAGTCGAGCTGTGTACTTAAATTTTTACATTTCTCAAAATTAATTTTTGGCCCAATGCTAGATTGGCAAAATACCCCTGTGTGCAAGGGTGCTTGAAAGCACCGCAAATTTTTCAACTTCCCTTGTTATTAAGATCTTTGCATGCCAGCCGTTTGTATAAAAAAACATTATAATTAATCTACGCAGCTAAAGTCAACAACTTTCATCCGTCAATGTTAATATTAGATCAACAATTTCCGCTAGTAATTAATTCCATTTAAATATGCCTAATGAACAGTTACATGAGCAAGCTCATCTAATGGATGTGCTGATAAGCTAATGAACAAGGGGTCATACTGGAACATAAACTAGCTTACTGAACACATATCTACTCATACCATACTATCTGTTCGTATCATAAACGAAATGAACTGACCGAGTAAAACGAACTTCCTTTACTAGTGAGCACCGTGTTTTCTCTTCTCATGCATGAAAAACTCAGTGTGTTTTTTTTTTATTAATTGTATATAACTTTTGGATAAAGCTTAGTGCGTTTTACTTGCACTAGTGGTTTATTGTTTTTTGTGTCTTAAGAAAGGAAGACCTTAAACTGAACGTAAGTAATGTTGTTAAAAAATTCTGTATTTTTTTTTTTTGTTTATATACTCGAACTGGGTTCGTGCCATAAAACTGCTTGAACTCGACCAAACTCATTGTTATTATGTTCAAAATTAACTCGTACTTATTCAAACTTGCTTATAAAAACTCTGCAAGCTCATCGCATTTAGCTCGCTTGGCTTCGCTGTTTATTATTGTCCACTCATCGTTACTCGTGTATAATGAACGGATATGAATTCTATGAAATATTTTAATGAGCGCCTTATAAGCATCGTTTTTTTGTGCTCATGCAGTGCTTTAATGTCTAAATCAATGACCAATAATTGCCTGTAATTTTTTTCCGGATAATCGACGAGAAAAAAAAACAGAAAGAAAGTTAAAAATTCAAGTTTTATAAAAATACACTGTAATAAATCTTTTTATTTTTATTCCGTTTTTTTTTACGTTGGTCTAATTTTCAACATTAAGAGGATCATGGTGTTATTTACGCCTCATTGATTATTAAGGCACGTGAGCCTAAGGCACAATTCAATTTAATAATAACAACTCGAAAACCACTTCTACTTTGTACTCCCTCCAATTCGGCAAGAGCTTGTTACCAAGCCAGTCATGTGCAAACATTGAAAATTTAGCCAGAGATATGTTTGTGTTTTTGTGTGGGTTATTTAGGATATTTAAGAAGTTTGTTCAATGTGAATAATGAAAATAAATGGTTGTAGTTGTTGCTCCTGCTGCTACTACAGCTGCCGGTGCGGATGTGTCGTTTGTAAAGTTTGTAATCATTTTCCAATAAACAAACAAATCGTTAGGCTTTCAGTCTTTTTTTTTGAACACAAGTACTTTAAAGGATCTAAGTTGCTAGTTGGTTGAGGTGTTGATGATGATGTTGTTCGTTTGGCACAAGAAAACTTTTTCTTTTAAATATTTCAAGACTGTGTAGAAAATTTTCTAAAAAAAAAAACAAATAATAAATTTACCATTTACGTGTCGGGGCAAATCAATGCCTTGTGTGTATCTCTCAAATAGAGCATACTTTAGTGTCTTGGTGGGGTTTAGGTAGTAAATAGAACGAATTGTATGAGTGGGGCAGTAAGGATATATTGCCCCATTTTATGTAAGTTAAGTGCTGGGAGAAAAATTATTATTTTATTGATAATCTCTTGACTTTTGTTAGCTGGTATAATTGGTTATTTGCTTCGTTGGTTTAAAGGTTGTTGGCCTGGCGAAGTTTATAAACGACTATTTTGTCGGCCCCCACTTAATCATTTGTTGAGTTTTTCATTCAGGATGTTCTCTTGTTGCATTACTAATGTTGACATAGCTGTTTGTAAATAAAATTGATGTGGAAAGTGACCTTTTTTCACACAGGTTTTTTAAGAAATCATAAATCTTGTAGGCTCTATTTCTGTCATATGATGACTAACAAAAATTATTTGATAGCATTTTGTTAAAAAAATGTATTAGCGGATAAAATAATTTTTTTATTAAAGAATAAGAAATTTGGCAAAACAGATATTTTTAAACGTTTTTATAGATTATTGTAATTCATGACAGCTGCATATCGCAGCCAAAGTCCTAAAAAAATACTTTACAAAAATGCATTTATAAAAAGCATCTACCTACAACGTACCTTTAAAATTACTTTTTAAAAAAAGTACATTTAAAACATTTTTAAAATTTTTTCTTTTAAAAAATTTTCCACTTAAAAAAAGAGCAACACAAATAACAACAAAAAGGACCTTTCAACAAAATTTTTTTTTAATTGTTAACTTAAAAAAGTACCTTTAAAAGAGCAATAAAAATAACATAACCCTTTAAAATAATATTAAAAAAAAAATCTTACATTTTTTTATTAGTCGAACTATTTATATTACATTCATATAAAATTTATAGTCAAGCTTAAGTTCGTTTTATTCTCTCTAAGAAAGAATAATTTAAATTACAAAATAGGTAATACCATTAAAGAAAAATTGGGAAAATTGAATTTTTAGACACCAGCAGAGCGGAATGCACATTTTCTAGACAGCTACGGTCGTCATCAGCACTCTTTGTATCTATCTAAATAGGAAAGTGTTTAGTTGTAAGCAATTTATTTTTAAAGCCTTACCATATTAATATAATTGCTTTTAAGAAGACCGTTTAAAAAGTTACTTTAAATAAATCAGTCAAGTGCGAGTTAGACTCACACACGTGGGGTTCCGTACTATGTTTAGTACAACTTTAAAAATTCAAGTCGCTAATTTTTTCATGTCTTATGAGACACCCTTTAATTTTAAAATTAAAGTTAAATTCGCGAAAATTGCATCACTATTGGCAAATGACCCTCCACTTTCGGAACACCCTATAAGTTTTAGTTTTAGCTGCTATATTGGTCACAGTTATACATCTTCTGTGAAAAATTCAAAATTCTACCTATTATGGTTCAAAACTTAGGCCTTATACATGTAAATCACACCACTATCGGAACACCCTTTAATTTTTAGGTTTATTTTTTAGACTTGTTTATATAGCGAACTAAGTTTTAATTACTGCTTGCATATTTTTAGTGTATTCTTTCTACAGTTCAAGAAATAAGCACATATTCGTGAATAACACTTCTCTATCGGAACACCCTATAATTTTTAGCATTTGCTACTATAGCGGCCATACCTATACACCATCTGTGAAAATTTCAAACGTCTACCTATTATGGTTCAAAACTTTGGTCTTATACATGCAAATCACACCACTATCACCCCTTTAATTTTTAGTTTTATTTTTTTTAATAATTGTTTATATAGTGAACTAAGTTTTAATTACTGTTTGTAATTTTCAAGTGTATCCTCCTACAGTTCAAGAAATAAACACATTTTCGTGAATAACACCTCTCTATTGGAACACCCTATAAGTTTTAGTATTTGTTGGTATAGCGGCAACAGCTATACATCATCTGTGAATATTTCAAGAGTCTAGTCAAGACGGACAGACATTGTAGGGAAAACAATAGGGTAACGTTTTTACCCTTTGGGTACGGAACCCTAAAAAGTAAGTTTTAAGAATGTACCTTTTAGAAAAGACCCTTTCAAAAAAGTGTCGTTTAAAAAGTGCCTTCCGTAATTTTTAAAAGTACCCATCTAAAAAATGAATTTTAAAGAAAGCATTTATTATCGCAGTAACTTTAAAAATATATTTTGAAAAAATACCATTTAAGAAACGTACTTTTTGAAAAGTAAAACTTTAAATAAAAGCGGTGCATAAAAGTAGTATTTCTAAATCTGGACATTAAATAAATTAATCAAGTGCGAGTTACACTCACACACGTAGGGTTCCGTACTATGTTCAGTATAATTTAACATTTCCAGTTGTTTATTTCTTTATGTCTTATGGGACACCCTTAAATTTTAAAATTAAAGTAATATTCGCGAAAATTGCATCATAATTAGAACACCCTTTAAATTTTAATATGTAATTGATTTTATATCGGCCATGGTAATACACTTTCTATTAAAATATCAGGAGCCTACCTATTGCGGTTAAAAAAATAAGGTAATATTCGTGAAAAACACGTTACTAATGGACACACTTCAATTTTAAATATTTGTTATAGCGGCCGAAGTAACACATATACTGTAAACATTTCAAGAGGGTATCTATTACGGTTTATAAAATCTTGTCACTGACGGAACACCCTTTAATTTTATTATTCATTATAGTGGCCATGGCAACTTCCTTGCTGTAAATATATTAAGAGTCTACTTATTGCGATTAAAAAATAAGTCACTATAAGTGACTTTAATTTTTAGTAATTGTCATATCGGCCGTGGCAACACATCTTCTGTACAAAATTTCAAGAGTGTACCTGTTACGGTTCAAGAAATAAGGCTTTATACATGCAAATCACGTCACTGGCGGAAAACCCTTTAATTTTTATTATTTGTTATAGTGGACATAGTTATACACCTCCTGTAAAAATTTCAAGATTCCATCTACTCATTCAAAACTTAGGATATATACATGCAAATCACGTCACTATTGAAACGCCCTTTAATATTTAAGTTCAATTTTGTATACTTGTTTATAAAACAAACATAGTTTCAATTACAGTCTGCAAATTGTAAGTGGTTTCCTCTTACAGCTCAAAAAAAAAGTCATAAACGTAAATAACACGTCACTTTTGGAACACCCTACCTTTTAGTATTTTTTGCTATTGTGGCCGCAGTAATACACTTTTGGTAAAATTTTCAAGGTTCAAAACTTAGGCCTTACACATACAAAGCACACCACTATCGGAACACCCTTTAATTTTTATTTTTTTAGACTTGTTTATAAAGCGAACTAAGTTTTAATAATTGTTTGTAAGAAATAAACACATATTCATAAATAACACCTCTCTATCGGAACACCCTATAAGTTTTAATATTTTTGGCTATAGCGGCCATAGTTGTACACCTTTGGTAAAATTTTCAAGAGTCTATTATGGTTCAAAACTTAGGCCTTATACTTGCAAATCACTCCACTATCGGAACACCCTTTAATTTTTAGGTTTATTATTTTTCAGACTTGTTTATATAGCGAACTAATTTTAATTTAGTGCTTGCATATTTTTAGTGAATTCCTCCTACAGTTCAAGAAATAAGCACATATTCGTGAATAACACCTCTCTATCGGAACACCCTATAAGTTTTAGTATTTGCTAGTATAGCGGTCACAGTTATATAGTTTCTGTGAAAATTTCAAGCGCCTACCTATTACGGTTCAAAACTTAGGCCTTATACATGCAAATCACACTACTATCGGAACACCCTTTAATTTTTAGGTTTATTTTTTTATACTTGTAGCGAAAACAATAGGGTTTCGTTTTTACACTTTGTGTACGGAACCCTAAAAAGACTATTTTAAAAAATGTATCACTCTTAATTTTACTTATAGTAAGTGACTACTTAATATAATGTTTGGTTAAAAAATGTTCTAGTTAAGGATTACCTAGAAACGAGCTTGCTTTTTAATAAAACATTTCTTAGGACTTTTTATAATTATGTTAAAGAAATTAACTTTTTATTTTATCTTAAGTCTTTATTTTCTGAAGGTCTTCAACTAAAATGTACTTTAAAAAATATCTTACTGTTTTATTTACCACTTTTCACAGCTGGCATGTAGTTGTTTGATAAAGCATTTATTTTAAGTTTCACTATTTTCCACATTGCTGTCAGCATCTGCATGTTGTCAACTTAGATTATTTAATAAAAAAATAGTGGATATAAAAACCTCACGAACATGAAAAGTGCAAGTGCATTTTGTTGTAGAAAAATAATTTAGTTTTTTATTATGCAAAACAAAAAAAATTAAACCAAAAATATTCTAAACAACTTCATAAGACACATCTCTATAACGCCAGCAACATTGCTCGGTTTAAGAGAAGCTTAAGATGAAGTAAATGGAAAAAGCACATCCTTTTAGAGCTGTGTATTTTCACAAAGCAGTAATAAAATAAGTGTTAAGAAGTCATAAAAAAATTGTATTGCTTTGCTTCCTCTCACCTAAAAATCATCATAAAAGAATTGCAACTATAAAGCAAAACAAAAAACAAGAAACTTAACTCAAAAGAAAATGACAACACTAAAGCTTAAGGATAATAAAAGATTAAAGTAAAGCAAAGCAAAACTGTACATTTTTAATATTCAAGAAGTCTAAAAATAACTTTTGCAATGCATTTTCGTTTAAAATACTAAACAAATAACAAGCAACATGCCGCATCTTTACTAAAGATCTCTTTAAATTGCACCTGATTTTGGTGGTTTAATGCTGGCAAATGTTTAAAACTAAACGAAAGCGAACAAAAATTGAGTAGAGACGTTATGGTTAGTGGTTGTTTGTCTTTAAAGAGCGCGCACGGTACTTGTTAAGACTTTGACTCAAAAAACTTTTTACTTTTAATTAAATTTGATTGAGATTTTTGGGAAAAGGAATAAATTTTAAAGTGAAAATAGGAAATATTTAATTTTTTTTATGGAGTTCTACAACTGAAGTTATTTAAGAACAAATTTAAGATAAATATAATATTTTTGTTTTAATTAAAATTCGGATGATGGCGAATTTTTAAATTAAATTAGAGTGTAGGTATTTTTTGAAATTTAATTTAATAAAATAATTCGAGCGAAAATTACTTTCACACAGATTGTATATTAGGGCGGAATTAAAATATTTTTTAAATAAATCAGCCATTTATAATGGACGTAGGAACAGTAGAGGAGTACTCTAACAGTTATGGCATTCGTTGAAGTTCTTTGGAAAACATATGTATATCGGCTTGGCGAAGTTATCTTAAACAAATTTTTTTTAGGAAATTTGAATATAAAGCTTCAACAGTTTCTATACAAAAATTGGTTAGAAACAGGTTGTCTAATATTATTTTTCTAAGTTTTTGCTCCAAAACTTAGAGCTCAGTAAGCAGTTATGTATATAAATTTCTGTTATCCAATCTTACAGCTAAAGCTAAACAAGCGCGTAGTGCGTAACGACGTCTAGCGCCTAGCTTTGAACAAACCTAAATAAGGACGCAACGTAAAATAGAAATAAAAGCGCTAGACAAAGCACAAAGTAGCTAAAAGGCACCACTCTTACAAAAACAAGAACGGCTTGTTTGCACCTAACTTCACTACCTAACCAAGCGTTGATGCCGCTATTTGGGTTTGCTTCATACATTTTGTATGCACATTAGATTTTGTGACAGTTATTTTACGCCTTACGCGCTTGTTTATGTTTAGCTATTTTGCATTATATTATTATACCCTTCACCACAGGGGGATATTCATTTCCGTCCGTCTGTGTTCGGCTTGAAATCAACTTTGCCAAGAGACACAGAAAACTTAAGCTCATCAAAGTAAAACCACGCCCACATAAATTTTTTACGTTGTTTTTACTTTTTTTCGGTTGTAATTATTCTGTTTAGTATTTTTTGTTAAATAAATATTAGACCGCGACCAGTAGATCGTATGGAGTGCATACCGATCTCAGAGAATCAATACCCCTAGCGGGGGGCGATTCTAATACAATATAAATTGCGGGAAGGTTCTAACTTTTACAAAAAAAAATTTTTTAAATTTTTACAAAAATTATCGACAAACTTTTTCAAATAATTTTCGATACAATTTTTACAAAAAATATTTGATAAAATTTTTACAAAAAATTTTCAATAGAATTGTTAAAAAAATTTACAATAAATTTTTATAAAAAATTTACAATAAATTTTTATAAAAATTTTACAATAAATTTTTATAAAAAATTTACAATAAATTTTTATAAAGCATTTTTGATAAACATTTTTACAAATAATTTTAGAAAAAATTTTCGATTTTTACAAAAAATTTTTAGCAAAGAATTTTGGATGAAATTTTTACAAAAAATTTTAACAAAAAATTTTCTATAAAATTTTAACAAAATTTCAGCAAAAAGTTTTCAATAAAATTTTTTCCAAAAAGTTTTCAATAAAATTTCATCCAAAAATTTTCGTAAAATTTTACAAAAAATTTCAACAATATTTTTCCAAAAATTTTTCGATATTTTCAATAAAATTTAAAAAAAAAATTCAATATAATTTTAGCAAAAAATTTTTGCTACAATTTTAACAAAAAATTTTCGCTACAATTTTAACAAAAAATTATCGATAAAATTTTAGTAAAAATTTTCGATACAATTTTTAAAAAAATTTTCGATAAAATTTTAGAAAAAATTTTCGATAAAATTTTAGAAAAAATTTTCGATAAAATTTTAGTAAAAATTTTCGGTACAATTTTTACAAAAATTTTCTATAAAATTTTACAAAAAATTTTCTATTAATTTTAAAAAAAAAATTTCAATATAATTTTTACAAATAATTTCCCATAAAATTTTATCAAGTATTTTCGATAAAATTTTTACAAAAATATTTCGATATACAAAAAAAATTTCGACAACATTTTAGCAAAAAATTGTCCATAAAATTTTTAAAAAAAAATTTTATAATATTATTAGAAATTTTTTTTTATTAATTTAAAAAAAAATTTGGATATAAATTTTACAAATAATTTTCCATAAAATTCTGGCTAAAGTTCTTTATTATAAAGAGATAAAGAAAAATTAGACATTTAAAAATAGTTCAAATAAAATAAAATTAAATTTAAATAATTTTCTATATTATATGAATTTTATTTGAACTATTTTTGAATTAATAAATTAATTATTTAGGCTTAAGTTCTTAAGTATAAAGAGATACAGAAAAATTAGATACCAGCAAAGCAGAATGCATTTTCTAGACAGCTACGTCCGTCATCAGTACTCCTGCTATCGATCTACCCGGTAGTTTCAATTGTTTTTGTTTACAAGTGTAAAACAATTTCAAAAAGCTCTGAAATAAATGTAAAATTAAAAATTTCTCATATTCTATTTCTTTGATAAGTTTGTTTAAATAGAAAATTAATAACAATTGAAACTACCGGGTAGATTGATACGAAGAGTACTGATGACGGACATAGCTGTCTAGAAAACGCATTCTGCTTTGCTGGTATCTAATTTTTCTTTATCTCTTATAATTAAGAACTTAAGTCTAAAAAATTAATTTATTAATTTTCTATATTTTTACAACTTTCTATTGATTTAAAAACAAAAATGTCGATATAATTTTTACAAATAATTTTCCACAAAATTTTAGCAAAACATTTTCGATAAAGTTTTTACAAAAATTTTTCGATAAAAATTTACAAAAATCTTTCGATATAATTTTTCAAAAAAATTTCGATAAAATTATTACAAAAAAAAAGAAAAAAGAAGAAATAATATTATTTTGATTTCAGCTCTGTTTAAAATCAACAATATTTCGGAGGTAACCCAAAATACTAACCAGTGAAACAATCATCATATACTTAAATATATACACTGATTGTATAACTACTAATTACTGCTATAGCGTCAAAAAGTTGGGAAGGGTAAAAACGGGGCAAATAGGTTTTTGTAATACTGTACACACCGTGTGTAGAGGCCGAAACTTGGCATAGAGCGCTACCGTTAGCTCATATTTCAAGCTTCTTCGTGAACATAAAGTTGCATTTTATGCTTAAAAGCGGTTATTAATGATATTTAAAATAACTTATATAAAACAATATGTCAATTTATTTAAAAAAAAAGCAAAAATTCTAATTTAAAATCGCAAAACAAGTTAACTCTTAAAACATCCTGTGCATAATTTTTAAATATTTTAAATTGTAATAAGCTTGTTACTAATACATATGTATAAAATATACATATACTTTTTTGTATATACTATATGTATGTATATGGTACTTGGCAAAAAAAAAATCATGAACATGATTTATTAAATTACATTTAGTCTGCGCGTGTTGCCATGTAATTAAATTTACTTATTATGTTAATTTATTTTTAATTAAATTTATATTTTTATATTCATTTTCGTTGCAGTCATAATTAGGTATGGTTTAAAAATTAAAAAAGACAAAAAAACAACAATTATAAATTATTTTTTTATTATTGAAATATAAAAAGCTGTCAACTCTATTTTAATTTTTTGACACTAAACAAACGATTTTCATATAAGTATGTGTATGAATGCGTGTTTTCAAAGCTACAGGGATTTTTGAACAAAAATATACTTACTTTATTCACATTATTGAATTAATTATGATTTTTATTAAAGTATGTATGTATATGTGAAATAAATTGTGTGTTTACATGTCTTTGCTAAAAATACATAATAAAAAATGCAAGTTTATAAAATTGTTGTGGATTCTTAATGCAGCAAAATTTAATTATAAAAAGGCATATTAAAACAAAATATTGATTTTAAATTTTTTAATTATTTTAAAAAACAGAACTGTAATGTTTATATTGTGAGAAATATGGTTTCTCAATTAAAGAGTGCAGAAGTGATGGAAGAAATAAGGTATTCTAGGTTTCGGAATTAAAGCAATTTCTTTAGGAAGCCTCGTGTCAGAATAAAAAGAACTTTCAAATATTATTAATATTGACTACAAATTTCATTATATGTAATATAAATAGTTCGACTAATAAAATTTCAAAGTTTTAGGTAATTAAAATATTCAAAACATAAGATAATTTTTTATTGCATTACACACTGTGTAATTTTTTAAGTCATGGCAAAATAACCTTATACGGACACCACTACGTAAAAAAAGACCCCTGTTTCCCAGTTTTGCCCGAAGTCCTGCAGGTTTTTTTTTATGGGCCCTCAAAGATGTGGGGCCTCGATGTCATTTTTGCAAAAAATGATCATTTACTCAAGCTCATATTTTGCAAACTGTTTGAAATTTTGATATACTCTCTGAGACAAAGTTGTAGCTCTTATCATAAAGAACAAAAATTGTAAACATATAAAATCAAAAAAACTTCATCTTCAAGGTCAAAATCGCCAAAAACTTTAAAAAATTCAATTTTTACCTTTTTTTCCCCTGTTCAGGTCCATAGGTAGCAAACCGTTCAAAATTCAAGGAAACAATCAACTACAAAAATGAACCTAAGATCTCAATAAACAACTTTCTAGAACATATGAACTTCCTAGGAATGGGCGCTTAGGTAGCCGCAAAAATTTTTCACTTTTGCGGCTACCTAAGCGCTACCTAAACGGTGTTGCACGGTGTTATAGCTTGAGCTAAAAAATATTATTACATAAGTAGCAAAAGTAGAATATTATTACATTAGTAGCAGAAGCATAGCACTTCCGTAATGGGTCCCCTTCCGTCTTCAATAATTATGGGCAACCAATTTGTAATTTGCGGCAGATTTACCTTCATTGAGTCACGTGCTACTACCAGCCTTTACTATAGATTTTAGTGTTTTCAGACTGTAGACTAGTAACTGTCGAACTTCTTTCCCGGAGTCAGTTGCAATTACTAGCATTTCTCCAAGGCATATATCCCCATTGCTGGACAGTAACACACAATGTGCGCTACCATGCAAGTATCATCTTTTTACATTTTCATCTTGGCAAAATAATATTTGAAGTTTACATAACCTGTCACTAATGCAGTTATCAAGCTTGATACATCTGTTATATGTGAGCACGTTACTGGTCTTTCACCATTCGAGCCTGTCAACATATAGTGGCCTTCTTCTACCTATTCAGGTTTAATGAGTTCAGCTATTGTAGTGCCATTGCGTGCATTAGGCCATTTTCCAGTGCTTCTCTGAGATCTGGTCCTTAGAAATGCATTGCAGATCCTCCACTTGCTAGTTGGTTGAGTGCTTCATTCTCGGCTGTGACTATGTGTCCTTTAACCCACATCAACGTTACATTATTAATCAAGACACTAGTTTAGAGTACACGTCACCTTGCCTCATGCGTTATATAACCGACTGGTTGTCAAGTCTTTCATGTACCCGACTTCCCAGCAGGTGATCCAACGCATGCAGAAACCGAAGCAATTCTGTCTTAGGAAAACATTAGTATCAGAGTTGCCCTAAGTAGGTATACCTACTATAACTAGGTATAAAAACATAATTGGTAATGTTATACAGCTTTTCTTTAATTCCTAGCTTGTCGTCTTAATCTGGCAGTGGTCTTACCACTGGGAGAATGTCATGCGATTAGCAAGGTTCTTTTTCATAGCGCAACTTAAAAAGTAGCAATTTTAGAACAAGGCCAGCAGGACCTTGCTCAGAGCCCTTGTTTAAGATTTGGATAACAGCTAAACTCCCGTCATAGTATTTGTGATCTCTGTTAGAGTGCAATGGGACTAAAATTACTTCCGGAAGGACTTCACCAATAATAGGTCACAGGAAAGTAGCCGGTTACATATAGGCCGAGGCACATAGAGTCAGTCGTACGTTATACGTCGAATTTTTTAACTTACAATTATGTTGAAATACAGGTTTTTTGTGAGCTTTATCCCAATTCGTACGCCTCCGTCAACGCAAAGTACAAAACTTGGACAAATATTGACGTACGTTGATCTGTTTGATAAATATCAATTGTTTTTTTCTTGGTTTGGATTTAACTTTTTGTGTTGTGTGGCAGCAAAAATAAAACAATATCGAATAAATAAAGTTAAATAATAAAATGGAAAACAAACTTATTGAAGCTGTTCAAGTGTTTCCTTGCCTGATTTAATATCCATCAACAAAGTGCTCATTGTGTCAACCTCTTCCGTCGTTATGTTAATGTCACTTAAAGATGACAGCATATAAAGTACAACGGATATGCCTCGGCCTTAAATGCCTAATTAAATTTATTTCTTATAGATCCTCATTTATTTTGGGCATACATATTTTAAAATGTTTTCCCGTAACCTTTTTTTTATTAAAAAAAAATCTTTTTTGTTTTTTGCATAGTGTGGCTGAAAGGTATCGAATTTTAATTATGGCTTGTTCCAAAAAATTTTAAATTTTAATTAATACTTTAGATGTGTGTAAAGCCATTTTTTGCTTCATTTAATCTAGTTGTTTTTAATGCAATCCCAGATACACTAAAAAAATAAAAAAATTAAAAATAAACCATTTAACTTGTAATATGTTTGCTTGTTTGTGTCATTTAAAAAGTTTGTACATTAAAGTGTTTTTGTAGTGCTATAGTTTAGTTAAGTTAATTTTAAATTCTTCCAAAGCAATTAAAATCTAATCTAATCTAATATACATACATGCGCTAAAAGTTAAATTAATCATAATAAAAAAAAACGTAAACAAGTCGAAAAAATTAAGAAAATATTAACAACAGCTTTAACATGCCTTTAGCTAACAATTAGGTAGTTGCTGTTAAATAAGGACGCATGCAACAACAAAAAATATATCATCATCGAAAAAAGTTAACCTCGTTGTAGAAGATGATAACGCATTGAGGGAATGTATGTATGTATTTGCTAATGCAGCAGCTCAGAGATGGATTTTATTTGATAGTTTTTGCCAACTTTTTCGCAAAATTTAGAAAAACTAAAGATGTAAAAACTTTTCACTAGATTGTTTTAAAACAAAATTAGCATTAACGGAAATGCTAACATATTTCGTTAATGAAGTTATGTTTTCATATGTAAGTAAGAACTGAGTTTGTGGGTTTGTATAAAAATGAAACAAAATATATTATAATAAAGTTCGGTTTAAAAAGATGATACTAACAGATGCTATTTACTAAGAAGAAAAAAAAAACAGATATATTAGCGCCACAGAATATATATTTCAGATTTTTTAAATATTATATTAAGATATATTAGGAATGAGTAATATAGATTTAAATCAGCGTGAATGCGAAAATTGAATTTACTGCGATTTTTTTAAATAAAAATATTTGGTGATTCGAATTTAAAGGGTTATAATTTTAATCTGTTTTGTTCTTTTGTAATGTTTCGATTTTGTTCAGCTAACACTCATTTGTGTCTGAAAATTTTTATCCCTTGAGAAAATAACAATTAAGCGTGCTATATTCGGCCATGCCGAACCTTATATATCCCACACCATAGTAATGTTAAATTTTCTCTTATTCTGTTATGTTTCCCAATTTCACACAAATATACATTCGGATTTTACTTTTATGATTTTCAACTTCATTATCAGAAATATAATATAAAGATATGGATTTTTTTTTTGTTAAAATTTCTTCGAAAATTTATTGTAAAAATTGTATCGAAATTTTTTGCAAAAACTTTATCGAAATTACTTGTTAAAGTAATATCGAAAATTTTTTGTTAAAATCGAAAATTTTTATAATATTTTATAGAATATTTTTTATGTAATTTAATAGAATATTTTTTGTAAAAATTTTGTAGAAATATTTTTTGTAAAAATTTTATAGAAAATTATTTTTAAAAAATTTTTAGAAATTTTTTTGTCAAAGTTCTTGTAAAAATTCTATCGAAAATTTTTTTTCGACATTTTATCGAAATTTTTTTATATAAGTTAGGAGCTTCTATATACCGTTAGAATGGACAGACTACAATTTTAGAAAATTATTTGTAAATATTTTATCAAAAAGTTTTTGTAAAATTTATATCGAAAATTTCTCTGTAAAAATTTTATCGAATCTTTTTTGCTAACATTTTATTAAAATTTTTTTGTAGAAAATTAATAAAAATTTTTTGGAAACATTTTGTCGAAAATTTTTTTGTAAAAATTTTATCGAAAACTTTTTGTAAAAATTTTATCGAAAACTTTTTGTAAAAATTTTATGGAAAACTTTTTGTAAAAATTTTATCGAAAACTTTTTGTAAAAATTTTATCGAAAACTTTTTGTAAAAATTTTATCAAAAATGTTTTCGTAAAATTTTATTGAAAATTTTGTATATAAATTGTAAAAGTTTAATAGAAAATGTTTGGCTAAAATTTTATCGAAATTTTTTTGTAAAAAATGTATGAAAATTTTTTCTAAAAATTTATGACAATTTTTCTAAAAATTTATGAAAATTTTTTCTAAAAATTTTATCGAAATTTTTTGTAAAAATGTTATCGAAATTTTTTGTAAAAATTTTATCGAAACTTTTTCCTTAAAATTTTATCAAAATTTATTGTTCAAATTTTACGAAGATTTTTTTTACTTTTATTACATATTATTTATAAAATTTTATCGAAAATTTTATCCTAAAATTTTAACAAAAATTTTAGGTAAAAATTTTATCGAAAATATTAAAAACAAATTTATGGAATATTGTTTGTAAAACTGTATTGAAAATATTTTCTAAAACTTTTATCGAAAATATTTTGTAAAATTTATTCAAAAAATGCAGAGTGTCGCGTATTGCTGGCAAGGTGTTGTGTAATGGCTACTGAGTATCAGGTATTTGATCCACTCAAAACTAGTTGCTCGATACTTTTAGCGTTATATTTTCCAAAACAAATTCAATAGAAAATTTACAGTAATAAAAGTCTAACTAACAATACGTTTTTATTAAGTAAACAAAAGTATTGTGTACTTTGAGTACCGAATTGATAAGTATTGAGTAGTATCGAATAGCACTATTATCATGAAATAAAACTGATCCTTTTTACGCCACTCGATCCAACACTTTTGTTTTAAATAATACCCAAAGGGATTGTCAAGACCTTAAGCTGCTCCTTCCATCCATAATACAATTACCATTAATGTCACCCATTTCAGGGTGTTGAGTGAATTTTTCTGCGTTCTTGAAATAATCATAATGTGCAATTGCAATGTTGCCATAAGTAAAGCTTTACTATCACCACAAAGGAAGTATTACGATTAATTACACAGGCAACAATTGCCTGAGTGTTACTTATCTTCAAAAAAAAAATAAGCAACTATAATTTAATAGTTTCCTTGAGAAAGTACCAAAATCTTTACCAAAAATTAAGTTCCTCATAGCATTTAACTTAAACTATATTCCCATCTCTGATAGCCAGCAACTATAAACTATCACCATTAGATTAACTTCTATATGTGACGTTTGCCTCATATACTGACATAATTTTGCTGTTAGAGCACAAGCTTTAGGTTAGCAAATATATTGTTTTGTTTGAGGCGAAATATGGAAAAGAACAAAGTACTTATCCAAACTCGAATGCATATATTTCCATTTTTCATAATATTTCCCTTTATTCATACACATTTACACTGCTTTTTTAGTCACTCTATTTGGAGTTTTTGCTAATATTTCGAAAGCATGCGATGGCTTTTTCATTACACGTTGTTGTTCTTAGAAAACTGTAAACATTTTTAGCTTCAGGGTATAAGTTCTTTCTGTTTTTTTTAACTTCTCTTAATGTTTTCATTCAGGTGCATCGAAAAGAGAGCATGTAAAAATAGGAACAAAAAGAAAGAAATACAGTTGCAGCGAATTGTTTAAGTCGTAGAGCAATTTTACCAGAAGATATTATTAAGCTTTAAAGTTGATCAAAAAATTTCTATGAAAATATATGGACATATAAAATAATATTTTTTAAATGAATTATCACAAGATTACTACCTCCTTTTAAACAACCAAAAAAGTAGGTGTGGTGTAAATTTGCACAAAAAATTATATATTCATAATTGTTTATTCTGCAATTCAGAGCATAACAAAAGAGCGAAAGATATGAATTAAAACTTTTTAAAACAACTGTATAACAAACTAAACTCACCTATTCATATTTTTATTTAAAGGGTGACATTTTATGTTTTTAATATATACAGATAATAAAACAGTCTTTCTTTCTGTTTATCTGCGTTCGCATGACGTAAAACCTACTACATGGATTTTAACAAAATTTTATGAGGAGGTACCTTAGCATCCTGATTCCAATATAAAACGTGTTTTTTATAGAGGTATAGAACTTTAGTTTGGTTTGGCAATTCATCATGAATAGACTCACGCCTGAACAACGCTTGCAAATAGTCGTCGAATGGGCCCAAACCGAGATTACCGTTGTTCCCGATTTTCATAAGCGAATTTTTTTTAGCGATGAAGCGCACTTCTGCTTGAATGGCTATGTCAACAAACAAAACTGCCGCATTTGGAGTGAAGGTAATCCTCAAGTGTATGTCGAAACACCGTTACATCCAGAAAAACTGACTATTTGGTGCGCTTTGTGGGCTGGTGGAATCATTGGTCCGTACTTTTTCAAAAACGATGGTGGCCAGAACATTACAGTCAATGGTGATCGGTATAGAGCCATGATTACTAACTTTTTCATTCCTGAATTGAATAACCATGATGTCCAGGAGATGTGGTTTCAACAAGACGGCGCAACTCGTGCCACAATAGATTTATTGAAAGACACGTTTGGTGACCGCCTAATTTCACATTTTGGACCTGTGAATTGGCCTCCAAGATCTTGTGATTTAACACTGCTAGACTACTTTCTGTGGGGCTATGTAAAGTCATTGGTCTATGCGGATAAGCCACATACGCTTGACCATTTGGAAGACAACATACGCCATGTTATATACGGATATTTGGCCACAAATGTTGGAAAAACTCACCGAAAATTGGACGTCCAGATTGGACTACATCCGCGCCAGCCGTGGCGGTCATATGCCAGAAATCATATTTAAAATGTAATACCACAAGAATATATTTCGGATAAATAAAATTCAAGTTAATCGAATAATCCATCGTTGTTTTATTGCAACTTAAAGTTCTATACCTCTATAAAAAACATCCTTTGCAATAATTCTTTTCCGCAAAAATATCGTATTTCCAAGAGAAAGTGGAGAAAAAGCAGTGAATGTACGCAATTTTACCGATTTAAGGTACTGCATACTTTAAGGCACCCTTTAATTTTGAAAGCGGGATAGTTTAAAAAGGGTTGCTTAATAGATGGCGCTGTTTTAATTTGATTTGTATTTTTACTTTGTGGAATTACATTGTTATTAAAATATTTTTAGAATTTTAGAAATTTATATAAATTCTAGAATTGTATTCAGGGTTACCTTTATATAAAGTAAATACGTATACGTGAAGCACTATAAAAATAAGGGTCGGGTGTGCATTACTTTCATTTTTAATGATCAAGTAGTAACAAAAACTTGTTTGTCGTCACCATAGTAATGATAAAAACATCAATAAGTTGTTCATAGCAACTATATACTGGTTCAGAGAGCAGTATGGTTCATGTGACTATACCATAATCATGTTCTTCTCTGCGTGCAATCGCTGTATTTGCTCCGTTTTATTTCTCTACCCTACATGTGTTGGCAGCCAACCGAGTTATTTTATATATTCTTTATACTAATTAGTAAATATTAGAAGGGCATTAAAAATTCCATCATTCAAATAGTACTCTATTGACGCTTAAGCATCTTCTTACTTTGTTGAAAAGACAGAGTATACCATTCCGAGCAGGAACGCAAGTATTATAAAGTTTTGAAGTCAAAAAGCTCTGAGCTCCGTCCTTCTTCAATATTCGAATTATTATTCCCATTATTTTCGTTACCTTTATTTTTTTTTTTGCTGTCTGATAATACAAAAATTTACTCGCCATCGGCCGTTATTTCGTCAATTTCATCAGCGATATATTAAATGTGGATGCCAGAGTAGTTCTAAGCCTTCGACAATTGCTAGAGACGCCATGATCATTGTAGTGATTTCACTACTGTGGAGAGTGGTGGTCCCCACGGGGGTAGCAATTATCATTGCAGTATTTTCTCAAATCCCTTGACGCGGTGCTCACGGAGAAAATAATAGGGCACCAGACACTAGGGTTTCGGGAGCCCAAATCTGGAAGAGAAGGTCTGTTGTTTTATAACACGCGTTCTCTTCGAATCCCGACCAGTGCCCAAAGGACTGGTACCAAGGGAATAGTTAGCCCCACAGAGATCCCCGTCTCTGTGACCGGTTATTGGTGAGGTCCCCTTTGAGGGGTACACGTGATGGATGTGGTTTAAGATCGATGCATGCAGGGTGGGTACATCAAAATGTGCTGTTGCATTCTCAACAGAAGGAGTTGAATAGTCTCCAAACTCTAAGCAAGAAGTTAGAACATGGGTCCATGGCTTGCCATGTTGTAAAAATTGCTACTCATTGTGACTGTTCGACACACCTAAAATACGTATATCGTGCCTCTTACACAGGGCACGTTATCGTAGGTTGCCGCGTTACTACACAGTGGGGGTCAACGTCTCTATTTCACTCGATGGTAAGAACACCCGTCGAATAAGGGTCCACGGCTAGGTATCGACGCAAATCTTGACTACATCTGTCGAGAGTAACGGCTATTGTTAGCATGAAATTCGACGAAAGTAAGGTAATCGTTAACTACCAATAGGCTGTCTGAAACCATTGAGAGGTTTAAAAGAAATCCATAATGTTAGTGGTATTTTTCGACATCCCTATACATTAATGAAAGTTACTTACAAATTTAAATTTTTTCTCGACTTTAATTAGTGATAAAAAATATGTTGACAGGTTACTTTCATAAAAAGTTTAAGATCTCGGACTGGTCCCTATTACTTAACAACTTGTCACGTGACAAGTCATGTGCTAGTTTTCTTTTCCCTAGTGCGGTTCTTCTACTATAACGCTGGTAGTAAATGATGAATAGTTTACTGTTATATTTGTTGGCAGTAGTGACATCATGGTGTTTGCTCCGTCTGAACCTTTCAATTTTAGTGAGGATCCTTGCAACCGATCTGCCAACTTATAGCCTACAAAATCATGCAAGTCTTAAAAAATAACTACGAAATAATACCTCAGAAATAATACCAAGCAATCATTAGTATTTTTTGATGTCACACTCGAAGGGTATTTGATTTGTCTACGCCCTTAGCATAGAGAGAAAATTTTCAGAATTCTTTACAAATATCTATTTAAGAAAGCCTGTAAACCCTTAAGGACGTACGTTGCTGCATTTTAGGTCTCGCAGCTGTACAATATTTTTGACTTTTGAATAAAAAACCTAAATTTCACATTCGTGGAAAGTAAAGTTGTTTTCTGCACGTTCATCAATTATCCAAATGCTTGCCTCGCAGACTTTGAGCAGTTCTCCATATCCATGAGTATCCTTAGTCAAGTATCATCATCGATTTTTTAAACCCTTTCCTTTGCTCACATTTATTTTTAATATTGTTTGTGTCTTGAACAACGTCGTTAAGTTTTTCATTATGTACCTATAGTTCTGTGAGAGTAGATAAATTTGGTCAACATAAATTTAATCCTTCCTCCCCACACTATACCTAGTTCTACTACAAGGGCTTCTTTCATGTCTAGTTGTTCTGCAAATGAAAGAAAAAAATAGTAAGATAGTAAAAGACATGCAACCTTGCCTGACACCTTTCGAACCCAACGAGTTAGTTGCTTCTCTGTAGAATTCGATAGCTAGGACCCTAATGTAGAGGTTTAATGAGGTTAGAAGGCTTTACGACCAAGAGAATACGATATAACATCCTAAGAAAGTTTGTACAACGCTTTTTCAAAAAGCCATTTCCCAAATTGCTTCGCAATTATTCTGAGGCTATTTAAGTGAATTGTTTATAACTTCTGTGATTGGAAACTAATAATATGGATGATATCTTCCTCCATATAAAATGTTCTATAGATAGAAGCTACAACTTTAAAAAATCGCCGATGTAAACTGGCTGTACTCATTGAAAGCTTGTATTTATATGCTGCGTTTAATAAGAATCTCGTAAAAATCTTTAAACCGTGTTGAATATAAGGCACGTGTCACTTAATGCTTACTCATACTTATTCACTTAACCACCACCGAAGGTCATGCTTCATAAGTAGTTATGGATGCCATACATACATAAGTGTTGAAAATTAAACTTTCAAGTGCCTAGATTTTTTGAAGCGGTTAACAATAAGATGAAAAATAAAGATACTGCACTTCTCACAATTTATATTACTTATATTCGGCCCATACCTGGGCAGACCGTTTAGATTTTATTCTGCAGAAGAGACCGAAGAAACCAATTGGATACCAAATTCTGATGTGTTTGAATGTTTCTCTACTGAAATCAGGAAATTTATTCCAAATATTCACACGATTTGTGCATTTGGTACCGCATAAATTTGTGAATTGCTGGTCACTAAGTTCTTTAAGAGGCCTTTTCAGTTGTTTTCAATGTGAGTATATTCAAACTGAACGCTACTCCATCCATCCTTCTTCACACAATACACTATATCTACATATACAGTTAGCTAGAATAATATAAAAAAAATTTTTTGATACTAAGAAATGAGCTGATCCAGTTCAGTAGATCGTCTACGATTATAAATCTACACGAGAAGTTTTTCCTAACATCGATGCATTATTCTCAGTTCTCAATTACTTGTTAGCTTCCTTTAAATGTAAAATTTATTATTAGATTGATTTCGACACATATCACAAATTACAAATAACCTGCCATAAATGCGGCACTGAAAACCCAAGCAGCAAAATGTTATCCTATTGACGTATCTTTATACTCTACAGAATATTTAAATCTATATAAATCTTTATACAAAACACTACAAACAATAGAACGAGAAGCAAAAGGCGTAACAACAACTAAATGTGGCTCTTGTTATGATAATAATAAAATAAAAATCCATAAACAACAATACCATCATATAAAAGAATGAAAATTGTTAACGACAAATAGCACTTAGATTAGAATGTTATAAAAGAAAATAATAAAATGATACCACTTGCTCTAGTACAACAGCACTGCTGCTTTTAAAATGCCATCAACAATATTAAGGACAACATCTCCGCAGTAGTGTGAACAATATGATATTGATGCTAAGTTTTATAACAAACTAGTAAAAGATGTAAAGTAAAAGTAAAATAAAATTATGTGCACTTTTGGCCCACACCCTGCAGTTAATATCACCCTAAGGAAATCATAACATGCAAATGTTTTATTTTAATCTTTTTTCTTCTTCTGCATCTCTATAAAACTGCATTAGTTTCTAGATAAGAATTTATTTTAATGGCTACAATTAGGTACAAATAGCTTTAAATAATGAATAATGAAATTTGTAGCTATGTATAAAAATCTTGCATCCACAATCTTATAATATCAATCAAAGCGTAATTCATTGCAAAATGATTAAATTACTAAATAGATTTCAAATAGTTAAAAATCTAAACTAGAATCGAAATTAGACATTGTAACACATAATGTGTATTATAGTTCAAAAAGTAAGTCATCTACATAAAATCGCGTCACTATAGAAAAACCCTTTAATTTTAATTTTTATTTTTAGTAGCTATCCTCGGTGTGCTTCTCTGCACCCATCCACAAAAAATGCAATACAAGATTGGCTTTAACTCGAAAATGCATGCTATTCCCATCCAAATTGTTTTTTGCTAGACTATACGAAATAACACTATAATATTTTTTTTAACTTTTTATGGAAGACATTTTATAGGAACTACTACTCCCACTATCCCAATCCACTCTGTATTCTACTAGACTATTCACATTAGTATGTGGGTTATTTATGCAAAGTTTCAAGACACTACGTATTGTAGTTCTCTAGATAAACGATACTCTTTTTTCACTTTGTATGGGAGGTACCACGCCCACCGTCCCAATCCAGTCTGTGGTTTGTTAGCCTATGCACATTAGTATGAGGGCTACTTGTGCAAAGCATCAAAACTCTACCTGTTTAAGGTAGACGATAATAATTGTTTTCTTTGTATGGGATGTACCACGGCCACTATTTCAATGCAGCCTGCTAAACTATGTATATTCATTAGGGGGGTTTCAAAGTTTCAGAGGTCTCCCTATTATGGTTCTGTAGATAATTAAAAACTGGGCGTAAAAGCGGGCGTGATTAATTTTTCTTTCCGTAACAACCTAAGTTGGGTTATGATGAAGATTAAAAAATAATTGTTCAAATCGTTTTTAAGTGATGCGGTTACCAACGAACGAAATTTGATTTTATATATAGATATAAATATATGCATATAAATATATACATATAAATATATACATATAAATAGATTTTTGTTATATCAGGGAAATTTTTATATACCCTGTGTAAGTATCACAATTTTTTATTTTAGTATCATTTTTTACCCACAACCCTCAGCCTGATAGATTACACAGTGCAACACGGAAAAAAATAACCATATACGGACACCACTACGTGATAAAAGACCAAAAAAAAAAACGACCCCTGTCTCCCAGTTTTGCCCAAAGTCCTCCAGGTTTTTTTTTATGGGCCCTCAAAGATGTGGGGCCTCGATGTCATTTTTGCAAAAAATGATCATTTACTCAAGGTCATATTTTGCAAACCGTTTGAAATTTTGATATACTCTCTGAGGCAAAGTTGTAGCTCTTGTCATAAAGAACAAAAATTGTTAACATATAAAATCAAACAACTTTCTAGAACATATTAACTTCCTAGGAATGATTCTTAACACCGTTTAGGTAGAAAAAGACGGATGCTGATGAAAAGAGGAGAGGCTTGACATTCAAGTAGTCTTCATTTTTTCCCTATAAGTTTGGCGCATCTTTTATTTGATTCAAATCCAATTCTTACAGATTACTTCTTACATTTTTAGTTTAGAATTGGTGCCCTTCTATCTGTTTTGAAGTCGGATTTTTTTTTGCAAGAATAATTTTTAGTTTACTTATAATAACGAAAAACAACTTATCGCTTTGACAAAATCCTAACTTTAGCTATTGGCTAGTTATAACAATGGGCCTAAGATTATTAAATATTTCAATATCAGTATTTTATTTAAATAAGAATATCTCAAAAGCTAGACGTGATAGAATCAATCTGTAAACATATTTGTATTTAGCACATAAAAGTCCAATAAAACCACATAACAAGGTTCAAGCTTACGACATTTATTGTCGAACATTGTTATCACAATAACTACATATTTAATATTTTTATTTTATTATCTCGAATATCTCGAAAACTAGACGTGATAGAAAAAATCTGTAAACAGGTTTAAATTCAGCAAACAAAAGTCAATTAATAACATAAAAAATCACGACCATTGTTATAAAATTAAATACGTATTTAATGTTTCAATATCAGTATTTTATTAAAATAAGAATATCTCGAAAACGTGATAGAAAAAATATGTGAACAGATTTAACTTTAGCTCATAAAAGTCCATTAAAATCATATAACAAGGTTGAAGATCGAGACTTTTGTCTATTCTTTCCAACCAGTGTAATTAAGTAAAATAAAAAATCGTTTTCTTAAAAAAAAAAATAACAAAAAAATATTAATATCGACAGTTTCTACTTGGGTGGTAATGAGATGAAGCGTGTTTTCTTAACAGTCAATGCCACAACCACTTTAAAGTTATTATTTGTAATGTAATAGGGAAATGAATTTATTTAATAAAAACATTAATTATTTTCATCTTTATTTTAACTCCATTTAATAAGTGCATTAAAATGATTCAAATTATTGAAGATGGCCAAAACAAATAGAAGTCTAAAAATAGGTAAAAGTTTATCTAATGCAAATAAAACTTAAATTTACCAACAACATAAATTTATTAGCACTTTTCATTTTCGTGTAAATAATAAATAATTACAAATTTTTATAAAAATTTTTAATTTATTACTTGACATCTTTTTTAATTATTACAGAGAATAAATTCATCTGCATACACACAGAGAGGCTTTTTTAATAATGTGTTTAAATGATGAAGGAAGATAAGATAAGAAAAGGTAGAAATACTAAACGCTTAAACTTTAACTAAGATAATAGTTACATAAATAATGCAAAATTTGATTAAAATTAATTATAATAAATATTTTTATTTTTATTTTAATACAGCATATATTATTTAAAAACTCTCTGCATTTTCCCACTGAACAATGGCACACACGCAAAGAAAAAACATGGTTGAGGTAACCATAATATATAAAATAGAGAATTTCTTAATGAAATAAATTAATAGTGAGATATAAGTATTTATATAAACATACTTTATTTGTTTAAATAAACATACCTTAGAATTAAACACACATTTACTTATTAGTCTATTTTTTAAACATACGATATCAGAAATGATTCAATTCATAATTTATTATTTTTTTGAAAAATAAACCCGTAAACTTAGATTTTAATAATTAAAAGCGAAAAAAAAAATAAATACACAATTTCAAAAACCCAAACATTATTTGTTTGATTTTAATCATACGCTGGTTACATATGAGTGCACTTATTATAGTTTAATTACTTATAATAATATTAGGCCCATTATTATAACTTGCCTTTAGCTAAAGTTAGGATATTGTTGGAGCGATTAATAGTTTTTTGTTATTAAAAGTAAGCTAAATACCACTTTTAACTATTACGTACTATAAGGACAAGTAATAGCAATGATCATTATCCTTATTAACGACATATCGCTCCAACAAAATTCTAACTTTAACTAAAGGCAAGTTATAATAATGGGCCTTATAATTATAAATATAATATATTTTTAGAATACTATTAAATCCTTGGTTGTGGGTTGAAAATTATAGAGTTCAAAGCAACAACGTTGAATTTTCTGATAAATCAGAAAAAATTTTATATTTGAAAGCCTATAATCACCGTTTTATAGTCGATTTGCTGATTCACTGTTATGAGTGTGTAAAAATTAGACGCTACACAGAGCCAAAAATGCCTAATAGAATCAAAAAAGATTTTCTCTATGAAATGTTTTTAGGCTAACGGGTATGCCAGCAGAAAGAAAATAAGATATTTTCAAAGGGATTCCTAATTATTTTCATGCGTTAAATCTTTTTAATTTTATCAATATGGAAATCCCATTAAATCAATAAGAAAACTTGTTATTCACAATTTTTTTACTCATTTTTGACACAAAAAACAATCCATAGAGTAAAACTTTTTGATTCTATTAGGTTTTCTTATGATTTGTATAAAAAATGGATTTCTTATTGATTTTATCGGCTTATCTAATTGTTTTTTTTTTCAAAAAGGTATTCCTTATTGATTTCATTAGGCTACCTAATTGATTTTTTAAAAAACGTTTTTCTGATTGATTTCATTAAGGTTCCTATATGATCATCTTGATCACCTTGATTATATTAGCTTTCTTGTTATTTCGTTTATAGAAATCAACATAGAAACTGTTTCTTAAAACATAAAATATAAAATATGTGACCCGGTCTATGAAAAGGTGGCTTATGACTCAAAAACAAAATTTCGAAAAATTTGCTGTTAAAGATAAACAATGCATTTCATCAGTTTCTTAGTAGATTTTCTTTTGCATTATGAACAGTCATGCCCAAAAGGCAACCAAAAAATGCAAAAGAGCATAAATGAGTTCGTGTGTGTATATAAAGAGCGATGTTTTTTTCAATTCCATTTATTATCTTGATTCTGATTTTTAATAAAATTCTGTTTTTATTTCATTTGTGCTCTCTCTCTTCTTTCTGTACATTTTTAGTACACTGCTAAGCAAGTTAGGACTTTCTAGTTTTCACCACGTGAAAGAACGTCTCAAAAACTATCGAAACCAAAAAAAAGTGGAAAAAATTTGTTTGAGTCATAAGCCACCTTTTCATAGGCCGGGTCACATATACATTTGGTGTAGTGGTTAAGTGCGTGCCTACAAAACGAAGCATACCAAGTTCGATCCCTGCTAGAGGAAAAACCATGGCGAAGGTTTTTCGGGTTTTATAAATTATGTGTATTCAACTCCCTCTAGACAATCCATCAGAAGAAGCTCCCCTGACCTTTCACCCCTGGAAAAATAGAAGATGAAGGCAAAATAAAATGACACAAAAAAGGTAGAAAGAAATGAAATCAAAGATAGATTAGAGTTGCCAAAAAAGCAATTTTTTTCAGTTTTTAATTTTGAAAATTTTTTGTTATTTTTTTTGTTTTTATAAAAAAAAACAACAATATAGCCTAATAAAATCAAAAAGGTTTTCCTTATTAAAATAATAAGACTTTCTTCTTTAAAAAAAACAACCATAGAGATATCTCATAAATTTTGTTCTACTTTATTAGGTATTTAGACACAGTGTTTTCTGTGTGTATGAACATGACAAAAAAATATATTTTATTGATACTAAAAACATTTTTTTAGTATTTTAACAGAAAAAGTAAAACTTCAATAAAAATAAAACCATAATAAATGAACACGAAAATAAAAAATACTGCCCTTCAGTTTACAATGAAAACCTTGTAATTACATGTAATTAGTGACATTTACATAAATTATTAACACTTTTAAACACACAATGATTTATCTGTTCAATTGCTGTTCAAAGCTGTTTACTTAAGCACAAACACAGCCAAATGGAATTGTTTTCATTACACATTTTCCAATAAACACTCTACACTTTTGGGAAAAGTAATAACTAATATGTGTATTCCTTTGCAAAGCTTTAGAGATAATGAAAATATTTTCAATAGATTTCTTAACAACATAGAAATCTATTGAAAATATTATCGGTTATTTCCTTAACTCAGAAGAATAACGAGTATTTTTAATCTTCGGCTATTTCAAAATATATGGAAGGAATATAGATCACAATTACCCAAACTTACTTCACCCATCTACAAGAAATACAATAAAACCTTGGAAGAAAAGTATGGCCAACCTTTAACTCGAAAACGCACGCTATTCTCATGACAAACAGTTTATGTGTAAGGTACGATACCCAATGCTCCCATCCAATCTGTTTTAATAAAATTTTACTTTGCACTCCCACTATCCCAATCGAGTCTGTCTTTTGCTAGACTAAGCATTATTAGTATGAGGTTTAATAAGCAAAATTTAAAGACTTACTATAGGCAGATCTCAGATGCTCACTTTGTTTGGATGGTACCACGCCCATTATTCCAATCCATCCTGTTGCAAAATTTCAATGATCTACCTATTATAGTTCTCTAGATACTTAAAAAGTGGGCGTAAGAGTGAACGTAAAAGTGGGCGTGGTAATTTTTTTTTCGTAAAAACCTAAGTCGGGTTATGATGAAAATTAAAAAAAAAATCGACTATGGAAACCTCTTTAAAAAACTAAATTAAAATGATGCATGCTGAATTGCTCATTATGAATTCCGTACCACTGTACAATATTTAAGTTTACATTAAAAGCACCATTAAGAATGCCTTACCATTAATTTAAAATTTTCGACTAAAAAGGCTAGAAACTGGAAGATCTGTTGCAGATTTTCTACACGAAGGGGTTTGGACAAGTATTATTAAATCTGATCTTATTTCGACTGTTATAATTTTTATGTCCAAAACATTTTTGCAAGATAAAAAATAAGTCGGAAAATTTATCTTTTGTAACGAGACGCATTTTCGTAACGGTGTTTATGTAATTATCGCATCTCGGGATCAGATAACTGACACGGCATTATCAAGAAGCCATACACAGAGAGTGACAGTGTCGATCTGGAGCGTCATGAATAGGGGCTAAGCTCAATAATCGTGCTGTAGGTCGTCTTGGCGAGTGCATTGGCTGTCTCGAAGCTGCGATTTTACCCCTTTAGATTTTACCTTAAGGGGTGCCGTTTAAACCGATGCAATATAACTAATCCAGAAAAGTTTTGACAATTTTAACTGACAGATAAGGTACTGCAAAGCTAGCTTCAACAGTAACATGAACGAGAGATGTACGCAGATCACACTTTATACACAAACAATCGAAAATTAAATTACTAACAAAGTGGAGCAAAAAAAAATTATTGATTACATATACTATTATTTATTACACATACATACACATACTTATTAAATTCTCATGGATAGAATAGCAGTCAACAAATTCGTTAAACTGCGAATAGTTATACCAACTGCTAGCCACCTTAATAAAAACTCTCGTACACAACTACAAGTAAATAACTTTTATTGACAGATGTTAATGTGTTTTTTATTTAGTTTTAATTTTCTATTCTAAACGACCGTAAAATTGATTGATTGTTTCAAAGAGCAAAGATCAAGAATAATATATCTAATGTCAAATTTTTTTGTGTATGCAAATTACTTCGTTTTCATCCTTTGGTTTTTATTTTAGTTTTAATTAATTATCTATGAAATTAGAGAAACTACATAAGCTCACAAATTTTATATTTTAAAATCTAACCGACCTTTTGTTTAGAAAAAAAAAAAAAAATGTAGAAAAATCAAGGTTGCGGTAACCATAATCTAAGAGCATCAGATTATGATTGAATTATATAGTTCTAGTCACACCTTATTACTATTAATATAATATAGTTATTTTAGAACTATATTATTGTCAAACTTAAAAATAACATTGCGAAATATAATATGACAATATTATAATGAAAAATTATTTTATTATGAAATATATGAATACAGTGAGAAAAACATACTTTATTTGTTAATATAAAAATACCTTATAGCACAAGACACAATTGTATTTTAATTTTCTTTTACACATCGATTGAAAAATGACTCAATTCATAAATTATTATTTTTGAAACATAATAATGCGCAAAAAATAATAACGCAACAAAAATAAAAACAAAAATTTTTTGTTTGTTTTTGTCATACTGTACTTACCAACAAGCGAACTTATAATAAGTTGTTTGCTAATAACATATTATTATTATAAATACAATATTATTTTCGGAAACTTTGGTTTTGATTTGAAAATTGTATAGTTCAGACCAACCATGTTGCATTTTTTGAGTGTAGTAACCATTTAGTGATCAAATAGTAACAACAACTTGTTTATCATGACCATAATATTGAATAACGAAACTATAAGTTGTTTATGCAAACACGTATTGTTACAAAGAACATAAGTGTTTCTTCGGAATGTTTGAAATTTTATTAGTCGAACTATTTATTTTACAAAAAGATGAAATTTGAAATCAAGCTTAAAGGCCGCGTTACGTAGAATCCGTCATACGTTATACTTTAACGTACTCAACTGAAATCAAGAAGAGGTTGACGTTGACGATGTACTGATTGTGACAACACTCATTCGAAAATCTGTATTTCAACTTTCGTGTACGTTTTATTTGAACTATAATTCATATAATTTCACAGAGCGGGCACGGCTTTGACATTGTTTAACTTCAAGACTATTGTGTTAATAATCAAAAATATACATTTGTAAAATAAAAATATCTAATTGTTGTTAATTGCTAACCAAAGGATAGCTAATAGCAAGACAGATATATACCATTTTCAAATAAAAGAAAATATATAAAGAGAATTAAAATAAAGAATAAAGTATAATATGAAAAATAAATAGAGTTTAAAAGTGTAAAACAATTTCAAAAAGCTCTATCTTCTATAAAATATAATGTAAAATTAAAAATTTCTCATATTCTATTTCTTTGATAAGTTTGTTTAAATAGAAAATTAATAACAATTGAAACTACCGGGTAGATTAATACAAAGAGTACTGATGACGGACGTAGCTGTCTAGAAAATGCATTCTGCTTTGCTGGTATCTAATTTTTCTTTATCTCTTTATAATTAAGAACTTAAGCCTAAATAATTAATTTATTAATTCAAAAATAGTTCAAATAAAATTCATATAAATATTAATTTGTTAAAAAGTACTCTACTTGGAAGCAAGAACCTTTTAAGGAAGAAGTACTCGCAAAGCTAAAAATATCCTTTTATTTCAAAAATTATCTCAAGAAAAAATTTTTTTTTTCCACTCAGAAATTTTATTTTTTAAATTTATTTAAATATATTATGGAAAAAAATATGAATTTATTTTATCTTGTTTACAGGTCGCTAAATTAGTAAATATAACCTAAACAAAAGTTTGCACAAATATTAGCTTTACTGCATTTTAAAAGTAAAGTTTTTCTTAACGAACAACTAATATTTAATAATAAACTATAAAAACATTTTTATAAGAGCTAAAATTTACGTTTTGATATATACAAATTTTCCAAGAAAAATATATTCTTTGTTCTTTTGTTGTGTTTTTGCATATAGTAATAAAAAGAAATATCATAAATTACAAGCACTATTGTGTATTTTACATTTTCTTAAGTTATAATTTGAAGAAAAAAATATATATTTAAATCAATTTACTCAAATCAAAATGACATATTTCATACAGAATAGACTTGTTTTTATACATATGTGTTTAAGTAAATTAATAAAACTTTAAATGTGTGCTTGCAATTTTTATTATCCTTTTGATTAGGGCTGCCAGATATTTCAATAAAAACAAGTACATCTTAACCGATTATATCTGTTTTTAATCATTTAAATAAAAGTTTTTAAAAATTTTATACAAATAATAACATCAACAATAGTTAGCTTAAAAATAATCAAAAATAGAGTTAAAAAATTCATATAAACCCATGCAGCAATTGGTGTTTTCCCATAATATTCGCATGAAAATATTGAATTTTCTATAAATGTTACACTGAAAGTTTTTATTAGATTTTATATGTTAAACAATTTTGCGTTAAGCAAAACATTGTTACAATAATTACAATTCAATTAATTTTTAGCAGAATTTTTAGCAGTTTAATATTCTCTAAACGTATGAAAATAAATTTATGTTCTCTTTTTTGTGGTAAAACAAATTTGTTGCAATTATTACGTTACATATGAAACGTGGCTAAAACTATACTAGCACCAGGCGGTAAAAATTTTGAGGCTTGAACTAATCAGACCTTTTTGAAGAACTACTGAAATATTCTAATCAATTATACCTATTCTTTAATACTGTTAGAAAAATCAGATCACATCCCAAAGAGGACGAGAAACCAAAAAGCTATTGCTTGAAGAGTTTCTTTAGAGATTAGCCCATCTACTTTTTGAGAGGTATTGCTGTCTAGCTCTTGCGGCCAGTAAAACCTTAGCTATTATATGTATGTTTACCCACAGTGAACTATACCTATATATATGCGCAGATAAGTTTGTATTAAAACTGGACTGAGTGAGCTAACAGGTAGTCACTCCTTACTTAATTAAGGCAAACTTATAGAAGATAAAATACCTAACTAGAAGCCCGTTACCGGCCATCAATATGAGAAGGTTTAAGTAGACACATTCAATTACAGCAGAAAATATCCTTGTGCCTGCCAGACGAAGGAACTTAATAAGGCCTTGTTAAACGAGGGGCTCTTTGTAAAACCCGTTGAATAACATGATTACATTACTAAAAGTTTATAAATATGATGCTAAGGCCCGGCTGAGCCGGTAGAAAAAGGCGTGATGTTCACCATCACATCACCCGCGATCTTCTGTACAAAGAAAAAAATAAATAAATAAATAAATTATAACAAATAACAAAAGAAAAAACAGCACTCAACAAAATGAAAGTCTTGACTTTGGAACCTAATTTTCTGTTAGTTTCTGGAACAGACTCCAGAATGAGATCAATCTTTAGTCTGCATGTGGTGAGTTAGAAAATTGAACACGGTTTTATACGCAATAATATAAATTTTCCTTACATTAGTAAGGTATCGTCAGTAATGTCAATAGCTAAAAAATCATGTTGTGGCGACACAACCTTTCCCTTAGTGGGCTACTGCATGTGTAATGAGATGAATCTATGTATATAATAACAAATTAGTTCATTGAAATAATTTTTTCCTTTTTTTTTATTTAAAAACTAGTTTATCTGAATTTTTTTTTTTGCTTTTATTTATTTATTTATTACTAGGTGTGCCCGCCACATCATGGGCACCCTGAAAATATTTTGCTCGATTTTGCTTACTTACTCTTACTTTTTAACCGACTTCAAAAAAGAAGGAGGTTATCTATTCGTCTGAATGTTGCTTTGTTTTATGTATGTAACCGCGGAACTCAGCCATTTCTGAACCGATTTTAAAATTTTTTCTTTATTTGAAAGGTTATGCTTTCAGGTTGGTCCTATTTTAAAAACAGTTCATTATATTAAAAATTAAAGGGTGTCCCCATACAACATACATGTTTTTTACGTGTATTAAGAACCGTAAAGGGCACCAAATTAAAATTTAAAAAAATTGCGTGTCGCTATAGCTCCCAACAGCAGAAATTAATAAAAAATAAATTTAAAGGGTGTCCCCATAGGTGACATAATTTGACCTATTTGAGCCTATCTTTTGAACCGTTATAGACAAAACCTTGAAAATTTGACAGAATGTCGATTACTCTGACCGTTATAATAAAATGTATAAATATTCAAAATTTTAAATTAAAGGGTGCTCCAATAGTTGATTTAATTTGATGTATATGCCCATACTTTTGAACAAGTGTACACAGACCGCTGAAATTTACAAAGAGCCTGTATTGCTAAGTCTGCTAAAACAAAAATATAAAATTTGAATTTGGAAATAAAAGGGTGTCCCAATAGTTAATGTAATTCTATGTATGTGGATAACTGTTATAGACAGACAGCTGAAATTTTCAAGGAACCTGTATTCCAAAGTCCACTATAGCAAGTATACAATTTGAATTCAGAAATTAAAGGGTGTCGCCATAAATTATGTAACTTGATCTATATGGCCCTATTTTTTGAACCGTTAAACACAAACACTTACAAATTAGGCAGAATTTCCACTACTTTCTCTGGTATAATAACAAGTATAAATTATAATATAAAGGGTGTCCCAATGGTTCATGTAATTTGATATATATGGTTAAACTTTTTAACCGTTGTCGACAGATAGTTGAAATTTAAAAAGAATCTTTGTGGCCAAGTCCTCTATAACAACAGGTCTTTAATTTAAAATTTTAATTTAAAGGATGTCCGAATAGGTGATGTTATTTGATCTATGTGACCCTATCTTTGAAACCAGACAGAGGCTTGAATGGTGTCCCCATAAAAGACATATGCTGGTGAAAATAGCTTAAATTTTGAACAGTAATAGGTAGATGCTTGACATTCACATAGTCTTTATTTTTTCCGCTAATTTTGGCGCATCTATTATTTGGTTTAAACCTAATTCTTACAGATTACTTCTTACATTTTTAGTTTATAACTGGTGCCCTTCTATCTGTTTTGAAGGCGGTTTTTTTTTGTAAAATTATATAGTGCTTAAGTTATGGTTAATGTATTAACTTTATATAAAGGTATCCATGCCTGGATGAAATTCTAAAATTTATAAAAAATTCTAAAATTATTATAAATCCCTGTAAGAGGTGTTTAAAATATTTTAATAACAATTTAATTCCACAAAGTAAAAATACCGATCCCAGTTTTAAACCTAAAATTGCAGTAACTTTAAAACGGAAATTACGTTTTTCACAGCTTTGTTTCCACTTTCTTTTTGAAATAAGATATTTTTGCAGAAAAAAGTATCCTATATTGGGACCTACTGACAAAATTTTGTGAAAATCCATCCAGTAGTTTTTACGTCATGCGAACGCAAAAGAAAAGCAGACAGACAGACAGCTGAAAATGAGTTACTATTTTATTATATGTATAGGCTAGCTGTGCTTACACACGTTGTGTGCGTCCTGACAATATTTTGTTTTGAAATTAATCCATACCAAATTTTAAGACTCCTACGTATTTACTTTATATGAAGGTACCCATCCCTGGATATAATTCTCAAATTTATATAAAATTCTAAAAATTATTGTAAAGCTCTGTAAAAGATGTTTAAAATATTTGAATATCAATGTAATTCGATATAGTAAAATATACAAATTAAATAGAAATTTTAATCAATTGGCTATTTGGCAGTAAGAAATTAATATTTTGTCATTATTTAAAAATAGCGCCATCTGTTGCGCTTTCAAAAATAAAAGATGCCTTAAAGTTTGCCGTACCTTTAAATCGGTTACAAAAGTATATCTTATTTCTCTTGGAAATAAGATATACTTGCAGAAAAAGGCACACTAAGGCACATCCTCACAAAATTTTGTTAAAATCCATCCAGATATTTTTTCATGATGCGAACACAAAAAGAAAGAAAGAAAGACAGACAGACACGAAATGAGTTACTATTTTATTATATGTATAGATAAAAGAAATTAGAAAAAAAATTATTATATTTTGCCTCTCATTCTCACACTCATCCATTCCTTTTACTTTTCTTCTTTTTCTCCCTTTTACACATCTCTATTATTCCCGCACATTTTTTGACATCTGTCACCTCTACAGCTGTTATCAAAGTTGTATTCAAATGTTTGTGTTCCTTTCTCTATCTATGACATGTCTACTGTTGTTGCATTCCAGTGGAAAGACACAACATTGCAATTTAAAAATGTATCAGTATAGAAGATGTGCCCTTGTTTCTGCTAAATAAGGCCTTAGAGAAGGCCTCTATACTGATTACTTTTACCGCACGATATTTATGTGCATTTAGCAAATGTATTGATTGCAATTAAAGTTCTAGAACTCATATATGTATGTATGTGCTAAGTGTATGAGTGTAGTTTTATACGTATGTACGCATACATTTCCAAAACCAGTATAAATTTCACACTTCTGATCGAATTTTATATTAACTCATACATACATATGTACATAATTATGTTTGCGTACGTTCGAACAATAGATTTGGTTGGTTTGCCAAAATGCGAGTACCAACCGCCTATTAGGTAATTACTAATCATAAAATCAAAATTCGTATAATTAGATTTTTTTCAGCATTTTTCTAGGTTTTTATAGAAAAAAAATTGAGGAATTCTTAAAAATACATCAAAATGGGCTATTAAATGGCAGTAAGGAAGTGTAGTGTTTTAGAAAAAGAATGCAAAAAGATATTAAAAGAGTTTTGCAAATAATTTTATGTGTTCTGAAAATGCTGTGAAATTGATGAGAATTGTTTTTTGTTTTTCAGCAAACTTCAAAAGAATTCCATATTCGATGGATACTTTTTTTATAAGAAAATGTCAAGTTAAGTTCTAGCCAGCATGATTTATTTATAGTAATAAAGAAACAAATAAAAGATAGTTTTTATCGTTCTGCTATTTCAATGTTAGAATAGATACTATAATTTTAATCACTTGATATAAATATCGTTATTTCGACATTTCGCTGCCCCTTTTTAATAAAATAAACACTTGGAAGAAAAAGTATGGCCATGCTTAAACACGAAAACGCACGTATTTCTATTAAAATTTACTTGTGTTTTCGACTTGCAGCTTAGAGAACAACATGCACATACATACATAACTATTTGTTTATTGGTGTTAGTAAAAACTTTATAGTCCTATTACTCCTAAAGTACTGAACCGATTTAAATGAAATTAGTTCAGTATAGAAAAAGCTTTAAAATCATATATAAGACTTTCCAAAATCGGTGCAGTATTACGGACGTAAAAGGCATTACAAAAAACGTGTTTGCCTATTAATTATACCCAGCAAAAAAATAATGAATGTGTTTAAAAGGAAATGGTGATTTCATGATTTCCTTAGCAAATAGGTGCTAAGGAAATCATGAATTCATTTTTAATGTAATCCCTAACTCTATTAAAATGATATGCTTGGGAGTACTTGATAATGCATTCAATTTTTCTATTAAATAATGTGTACATACTAAACGTGAGCGCAAGATGTTAAAAAGTGTACAGTATTGCATGTTTTTGAAACGCAAATATTGATTGTATGTGTAGTCGAATATTACTAAACAGTAAATACAGAGAACAAGAAAGCAAACAGTGCAAAAATCAATGCACCTGATTTGACCGGACAGTTTTATCAAGTGCAATAAATATGCTGAGCATTTCATATTGTTCACTAGTTCATTTTACTTAAATTTTCTTGAGAGTAAAATCTCTGATTTTTGAGAGAAAAAATGAAATTAGATTTTTTTATTCATCAATAAAAGTAAAAAAAAGTCAATCTACTCCAGTTTTCTATTTTCAACCACTCAAAGCGCAAATTAATGTAAAATAACTAAAATACAAAGTACAAACCCTTGCTTTTAACATCATATATTTACATACATGTTGTCTGCTATAACAGTATTTCATATCAAGAGACACTATTGAAACAAAATATTCACTACTGAAATTTTATTTCAAACAACAACAAATATTGCATTGGTTGGAAGAAGAGCAAATGCTGTTGTATGTTTTTATTTAAGAGCACGACAATATTTGTATACACATGAAATCAAGTGCAAGAAAAAAGAGGCCAATTCATTATTGAACATTATGAAGTTAGTCTAACAAGGCGTTTTATGCTCACGTTTAGTACATACATATTTTTAATTTAGATTATATATATTTTTAAATTAGATAATAAGCATTTAAAAATTAAGAACGCATCCGAATCATCGAAATTTCATTAGTCCTAGGCACTCATTTAAATGACAGTCAGTTTATTTAAATGTGAACACATGACCTCCAATGACACGCCTATGTTAAAATCATGCGTTTTTCATCTAAATTGAACCAGTGCAAGAGTAGTATAAATCATGAATTTACTAGTGTTTTGTCATGTCTTCTTTTGCTGGGTATAGATAAATAATAATTAAATTATAATTATCCAGCATAGTAACAAAGGTTTTCACGCGTTGTAGTGAAACATCCAGAGTAATTTTTAGGAATCGAACCCACAACCCCAGAGTGATAAACTAGAGCTACCAGCAATTATTGTGGAGTTTGTACAGGCCATACCGTTTGACATATCAAAATGAAATTTGGTATGTGCCTTTGGTATATGGATATGAAGAGCTGTATGATTTTTGGGCATAATCGGGAGGGGGCAAGGGGAAGATTCCTTACCATAAAATTTTGTGAACGCTCTACAGGTCATACCGTATGATATAACAAAATGAACATCAGTATGTGCTTTTTTGTTATGGAGATGAAGAGCTGCATAAATTTTGGGAATAATCGGAAAGGGTCAAGGGGAAGTTTACTGATCACCCCAAAACTTATATAATAATTTTTTTTTATGTTATATATCCATTAAAATATCTGTTTCCGTTGGTGTAGGCCACTCCAGTTTTGTTTATTTTGATTTATTTTCAATAACCTAGCCTCTTAGCCATAATCCGTTAGAATATTTTCCTTATTTATTATTAACAATAAACAAATATTATAAAAAAATTAAATAAAATTTAATTGAACAGTATGAAAATTAAAAAAAAAAAAAATAATTGATAATGAAGTTAATAACAGAAAAATTAATAATAATAGAAATAAAAATAACCAAAATAATTATAATTGAAAATGAGATCTCAAAATTGCTCCAATAGAATCAAAACACAAAAACTTTGTTACAAAGCATTACTAAATGATTATTCTCAAAACAAATAACAATAACAATAAAAAAAAAGCAAAAAAATAAGATAATAAGGCCATAGAAATAACCAAAGTAGCAGCAAAGGTTATAGAGGTATAGAACTTTAAGTTGCAATAAAACAACGATGGATTATTCGATTGACATGAATTTTATTTATCCGAAAGATAATCTTGTGGCATTACATTTTAAATATGATTTCTGGCATATGACCGCCACGGCTGGCGCGGATGTAGTCCAATCTGGACGTGCAATTTTCGATGACTTTTTCCAACATGTATGGCCGTATATCGGCATAACACGGCGAATGTTGTCTTCCAAATGGTCAAGCGTTTGTGACTTATCTGCATAGACCAACGACTTTACATAGCCCCACAGAAAGTAGTCCAGCGGTGTTAAATCACCAGATCTTGGAGGCCAATTCACACGTCCAAAACGTGAAATTAGGCGGTCACCAAACCTATATTTCAATAAATCTATCTAAAATTGCACTATTTGCAAGCGATGTTCAGGCGTGAGTCTATTCATGATGAATTGCCAAAACAAACTGAGAATAAATCACTTGACAGCTGTTAAATTGGTTGCCATCTTGAAAAGTAATGCCAACTTAAAGTTCTATACCTCTATAAAAACACCCTTTATTATTTATCTAAAATTAAGCAGAAGTAGAGAAAAGATATCCTACAAGGAAAAAAATAACAAAGCCAATACTCCATTCAGCATATGAGATAAGTAAATTTATTCTTGCAAAACATATTGTAAGAATTGATAATTATATAAACAAACTATTACTTGAAAGCTCATTAAATAGTTTCCTCTTATAAGCATCAACAGAACAATCAAACATTCTCAAGCAAGCTGGTAAAACGTTGTAAGCTCGTGCCACTCTTACACAAAATGAACGCTCCATTATTGGAGTTAATCTAGGAATTTTTTGTTGTCTATTTCTAGTTGATCCACAAAACTCAAAGGAATCAACCAAATACCTAGATGTTTGCAACCTATATGACCTATAAAAATGCAACAAAATTCTAAACTTAGTAAATTCATTTAACGTAAAACCGCAAAATGTTGAAACATATGAACGAAACTGGCTTGTGTAATTCTAATATACTAAAGATACAATATACCCCTATAACCCTATTAAAGACTAATCTTAAATTCCTCATGATGTAACTAAAGGTACCAGAATAAACCTCTAGTGCATATAAGAAATTTGGCATCAATAGCCCATGAACAACCCTTTTTAATCGACTTCAAAAAAAGAAGGAGGTTATCTATTCGTCTGTGTGTTCCTTTTTTTTGTTTTGTATGTGTGCGCTATTAGATAGGTTATGGCTACAGATTGGTGCCATTTTAAAAGAAGTTCAAAATTTTAAAAATAAAAGAGTGTCCCCATACAACAAACATGTTTTTGACGTGTATTATGAACTTTATAGGTCACCAATTTAAAATTAAAAAAGTGCGTATCACTATAGCTCCCAATAACAAAAAGTAATTAAAAATTAAAGGGTGACTCCATAGGTGACGTAATTTCACCTTTATTCTCCTATCTTTTGAACCGTTATAGACAAACACTTAAAAGTTGCACAGAATGTTCGTTACTACGTCTGTTATAACAAGTATAAATATTTAAAATTAGAAATTAAAGAGTGTCCCATTAGTTGGTTTATTTTGATATATATGGCCAAACTTATAAACCCTTATAGACAGACAGTTGAAATTTACTAAGTCCGCTAAAATAACAAGTGTAAAATATGAATTTGAAAATTAAAGGGTGTCCTAATAGTTAATGTAAAAGTAATATATATGGCCAAACTTTTCAACTGTTATAAATAGACAGTTGAAATTTACAAAAAACCTATATTGCTTAGTCCGCTATTACAACAAGTATAAAATTTTGATCTATAAATTAAAGGGTGTCCCCATTATTGATGTAATTTGACCATTATGTCCTCATCTTTGGAACCGTTATAGACAAACACTTAAAAAATAGACAGAATATTCACTACTATATCTGGTATAACAACAAGTATAAATATTTAAAATTGTAAATTAAAGGGTGTCCCAATAGTTGATGTATATGGACGCAAAGATAAAATTTAAAAAGAATCTGTATGACAAAGACCTCTTTAGAAAATATTTATAAATAAATTTGAATTTAAAGGGTGTCCCAATAGGTGACGTCATTTGATATATATGACCCTATCTTTTAAACAGTTATTGATAAACACTTAACAATTAGACAGCATGTCCATTACTATATCTGTTATAATAAGTATAAATATTTAAAATTGTAAATTACAGGGTGTGGCAATAGTTTATGTAATTTGATGTATATGACCAAACTTTTAAACCGTTACAGACAGACGGTTGAAATTTACAATGAACCTGTATTGCTACGAACACTATAACTAGTATAAAATTTGAATTCGGAAATTACAGGGTGTCGCAATAGTAACCGTCTTAAAGAAACATGATGTTAAGTTTGTCTGTTTTGAAGTCGGTTTTTTTTTTTTTTTTGAAGAATTATCTTAATATAAAAAAGCAATAACAAATTCAGACTACATAATCTACGTAAAATAAATTTAACTCTAGATATTATAGAGTTAACATGACATTTTTTATTTCAATAAAATTTTTTTACTTTATTTTCGACTTAAAATAGTCCAATTAAAATTTCTTAGATATACATATCAATAGTATTTATTTGTCCTTTAATTTATCAATTGTCAAGTTAATACAAAAATATTTTCAATTTATTTGTGTTAAACTTGTTTTTTCATTAAAAGTTTCCTTATCGCTTACGATAGTTGGCTTCTATAGCACAAAATGTGATATTATCTTTTAACTTTTAATTTTAAATTCTTATTACTGCTGTACGTACATTTTTCTTTATTTTATATTTTTAATTTACAATTTTGTTGTCGTTGTTGTTGCAGTTGTACGAAATCCAAAATTAAATTTATATAAATGTATTTATCCTGTATCTCAGCAAACCGTATAATGTTAATACATATTTTATTTTAAATTTTTTTATTCATTGTTTATTTTAATTCTGAGAGTATGAGTTTGTTCAGTTAATTTTATATGGTCTGTCTTCAGTCTTGTGTTGTATGTTGAGTTACATTAACATATTTATAAAAATAAAAACAATATTATTGTTAATATGCATTTGCATGAGTACACGTGAAGAACAAACATGCCTAAAATATTCTCAAATTATTTATGGAAATGAATGTAGTCGAGCATAAAAATTCAGCAAATAGTTATTAGAATTTTTGGAAAGATACAAAAATATAACATAAATAATTCTTGCAAAAAAAACCGACTACAAAACAAATATATGTGCATCAATTCTAAACTAAAAATTTAAAAGGAAGTAATCTGTATGAACTAGTACCCAAATCAAATACTTTTATACTTGTTGCTCTAACGGACAAGTAATATACGTTCTGTACATTCAAATGTCTATCCATAACGACAAATTACGTCAGATATGAGGACACCCTTTAGTTTTTTACAGTTATTATTACTGGCACAGTAATAAAAATTAACGGTTCCAAAGATATGACCATATAGGTTAAACAATATCACCTGGGGGACACCCTTTAATGTAAAATTTTAAATTAAACACTTATTTTAAAGGAAAGATTCTTTGTTAATTTCAAATGTCTGTGTAAAACGGTTCAAAAGTTTGGCCATATGCATCAATTTACATCAACTATTAAGACATCCTTTAAAATTTTAAATATTTATAAAGGTTATCATACGGGACATAGTAGTGGAGATTCTGTCTACTTTTCAAGTGTTTGTCTATAACGGTTCAAAAGATAGGGCTAGATAGGTTAAATTATATCAATTATGGGGACACCCTTTAGTTTCCAAATTTAAATTATATACTTGATGTTATAAAGGACTTAGATATATAGGTTCTTTCTAAATTTCAACCGTCTCTCTATTACGGTTCAAAAGTTTGGCAATATACATCAAATTACATCAACTATTGGGACACCCTTTAACTTTTAATTATAAATATTTAATTTCTGATTATAAATATTGGACATTCTGTCCAATTTTCAAGTGATTGTCTACAACGGTTCAAATATTTAAATTGACGTCATATATGGGGACACCCTTTAATTTTTAAGTTTATTTTTCTATTAATTTCTGTTATTGGCAGCTATAGTGATATGCAGTTTTTTAAAATTTTAAAAGAGTGCCCTTTAGGGTTCATAATACACGTAAAAAACACGTATGTTGTATGGGGACACCCTTTAATTTTCAAAATTCTGAACTTCTTTTAAAATGGGACCAATCTGTAAGCATTTCCTTTCTAATAAAGAAAAAATCGGTTCAGAAATGCCTGAGTTCTGCGGGCACAAACATAAAAAAAACAACATTCAGACGAATTGATAACCTCCTTCTTTTTTTGAAGTCGGTTAAAAATAGGAGTATATTAAATATTTGATAATAACTAATCTTACATGAAGTATTTATTTTTAAAATTATACCTAAATAAAACTATACTAAATTATACTGAAATAAGATTATATATCACTAATCCATACTTCATAATTTTTTGAGGATGGCGCAATAAAATCATATCTTATGGAAACAAATATAGTTGAGCCTAAAAATTAGGCAAGTATTTGAATATTTAATAATTTAAAAAACCATGATAAAAATAGGAGTATAATAAATATTGCATAAAAACTAATCGTACATGAAGTATTCGGTTCTAAAATTATAATCAAATAAAATTATACTAAAACAAAATTATACTTGAAATTATACTTCAATAAGATTATACTTAAAATTATACTAAAATAAGCTTATGTTTTAAATTATACTGAAATAAGATTATATACCACTAATCCATACTCCATAATTTTTTCAGAATAGCGCAATAAAATCATATCTTATGGAATATAGTTGAGCCTAAAAATTCGGCAAGTATATATTGGAATATTTAATAGGATAAAAAAAAACATAATAAAAATTGGAGTATCATAAATACTGAATAATAATCTATCTTACATGAAGTATTCAGTTCTAAAATGATACTTAAATAAAATTATACTAAAATAAAATTATGCTAAAAATTATACTCAAATAAGATTATACTTAAAATTATACAAAAATAATATGACATATATACCACTAAACCATACTTTGTAATTTTTGCAAGAACCTTCATCTCGATAAAGTTGCTTTTTGACATACATCATTTGAATAATTAATTAGAGTTCCTCAGGTTTGGTAATTTGGATTCTATTATTAGCCGATTATTAATGGCAAAAAGTATGTAATAGTTATCAATAAAAAATTAAAATGCACTATAATATTCACTCACCACTCCCTAAACATATCTACATATATTCCTCATATTATAGTTGCTTTAAGCTCGTTATATGTATGTCAATCCTTTTATATTCAATAACGCATCTAAATATAAATTATAGTTTTCATTAACCACAATTTTTTCTTTGACTGTATGTGTGTAAAAGTATGTTTTTTTATTGTCATTATTGTGTGTCAACATGACATCCGGTTCGAATATATTGCTTTTGTATATGTTGATTAATATTTAAAAATACGATTTATTTGAGTAAAGTTTAATATCTGATTACACTGGTCGGCAAATAATAAAAAAGAATGGAGCTTGAACCTTGTTTTGTGATTGTAATGTACTTTTATGTGGTGTATACAAATCTGTTCACAGATAATTTATGTCACATCTAGTTTTCGAGATATTCTTATTTTAATAAAATACTGATATTGAAACATTAAATACGTATTTATTATGATAACAATGGTCGGCAAAAAAAAAACAAAGTTGGGAGCAAAAACTTTTTTATGTGATTTTTACTGACTCTTATATCCTGAATCCTTATCTGTGTACAGATTTTTTTTATCACGTCTAGTTTTCGAGATATTCTTATTTAAATAAAATAAAAATATTAAAATATTAATTATGTAGTTATTGTCATGGTCGGAAACAAACGAAGTTGGGAGCAAGAACTTTGTTATGTGATCTTTTGGCTATTTGAATTTTGTGTGCTGAATCCAAATCTGATTGACAAATCACAGATTGATTCTATCACGTCTAGTTTTTGCGATATTCTTTTTAAATAAAATGTGTTACATAATGTTTGTCAAAGTAGGTAACTGCACTTAATTGTGAATAAAATCAACATTTGTGCATCGATTTTCATCATTTATGGCTTATTTTATTCCTAGTATACCTAGATTTCCGAATATATGTAAAATATTTGCCGATTTAAGTTTCTAAGACTTTTTGAAAACGAAATAAAATTATTTTTTCATTAAAAATATTTTTCGCCACCAATTTCTGAATAACTTCAAAACAGTTGAAAACGAAAAAATTTATGTAAAGTTGACATAAAGGTAATTTTATCTATCATTTTAAGGTGTTTCAATTATTAAAATCTAACAAGAGATATTTAGAAATAAGTTAGCGTGGTCGCATTGTTTGTTTATTGAAAAAAAAATTAAAAAAAATTTACATATAAAAACTAACATAACGTTTTAGTTTTACAGTTTTATTTTAAAATAGCGCTTTTGGTCAATCGTTCTAATACTCTCTGCTGTAAAATAAGCATTCAACCAACATTGATGGTAAACAGAAAATGATGGTCAATAATAATATGAATATAATCCCACGTCTACACAAGCCACTAATCTGTCTTAAGAAAAGTCAAACTTCATATAAAAAAAGAAACTGTATTAAATATAATGTTTTCTTTTTGTGAAGTTTGACTTATGTTACAACAAATTAATGACGCGTCGTGAGCGTCCTGACATTATTTTGCTCGATTTGGCTTTGAAAGTATTCCACACAAATTGTAAGACTCTTACTTTTATAGGCTTGAGTTATGGTTTATATATTTAGTTTATATAAAGGTACCCATCCCTGACAAAATTCCAAAATTTATAAAAAAAAATTTAAAATTCTAAAAATTATTGTAATGATCTGTAAAAGATGTTTAGAATACTTTAAAAATAGTAAAAGGTGTTTAAAATAATTATTTAATATTATGCTAATTGCCCATAACGTTTTTTAATAAAAATGCAATTTATTTGTTGAAGCTTTAATATTCTGTAATATTATTCTATAACATACAAACTTCTCATTGTGTTTTGTAGAATTTTATTATTTATAGAGTATTTTTGGCTTCTCCAAAGTTAGGAAAAATGTTACCTGATGATCTGGCTTGAGCAACCAGGGAAATACGTATAGGAACTAGCTCTTTTCCCCAAACAAATAAATTGCATTTTTATTAAAAAACGGTATGGGTAATTAGCATAATATTAAATAATTAATGTTTAAAATATTTTCAAATACAATTTTAATTGGCTATTGGCATTAAGTAATTTATATTTTGCCATTATTTCAAAACAACGCCATCTGTTGCGCAACCGTGTTTAAAATATAAATTAAGGCTGTCTTAAACTGTACAACGTTAAAAAAAAACTAGGCCTATTGTTATTGCTTTTTCTCTTTATTATCTCATGGAAATGAGATATTTTGCAGAAAAAAAGTATCCTTTATTGGACTCAGTATTTTCAGGTATTTACTTTCTCACAACATTTTGTTAAAATCCACTCAGATACGCATCTTTATATAAACTTACCCAGCCTTGGAAAAAATTCTAAAATTGATAAAGGAGGTGCCTAATATATTTTAATAACAATGTAATTTCACAAAGTAGAAATACAAAAGATGCGTAACCATGTTTAAACCGAAAATTTCAGTACCCGCAATAGTGTTTAAAATATCCTACTTTTAAAATTAAAAGGTGCGCAACCACGATTAAAAGATCCCAGTTTGAAACAGAAAATTTCATTGCCTCTAAACCGGAAATTGTGTACTTTTACTTGCTTGCACTGCTTTTTCTCCACTTTCTCTAGGAAATGAGATATTTTTGCGGAAAAAAGTATCCTATATTGCAATCAGAATGCTTAGGTACCTCCTCACAAAATTTTGTTAAAATCCATCAAGTAGTTTTTACGTGATGCGAACGTAAAAGAAAAGCAGACAGACACACGTATAGATAGACAAATATATGTATTTGGACTTGGACTTTTGGTATTGACAGATTCTTCACTTTCTTTGGAATTTCTGCCTCTAGTTCGAGGTTATTTTTTTTTTGTGATTTATATCTTCTTAATTTATTTCATGGGAGTAAATTTACTTGGGGGTTATTTTGCAGTATTTTCCTCATATATTATACCTCTGCTGATGTCATTTTAAACTTTTTTGAGTTCTAATAATTCTGCAAAATATTTTCGCAGAGTTACAATAATGCATGAAATATTGCTCGAAAGTATTCTTGTGGTCAGACAAAATTCATTTTGCATACATATTATTCATTTTTGTGTTTTTAGAAGCAGTAAAATCTTTTCCTGCCATACAAAATCTCTTAATAGTAAGCACATATATTTTGCATAAATAAATTCAATTTTGTATGACATAAAATGTTAAGTTTTCTAAAAAACAACGAATTTTTTACATTTTGCCTTACAGTAGTGTTTACTAAAAAGCACAACTGTAAGGCAGAGATAAATAAATTTTGAATTTACGAGGAATTACAAACTTAATACCGTATGATTTTAGAACATTTAAACTGCGCTGCGTTGAGCGCTTAAAAGGAAATGCTACTAAGTGCGACATCGCGAACATACAAAGCTGCATAAGGCGAAGCAGTATTTTTTGCTGGGATATTTTCAAATCATTGTAACAGGTGAATTCAACTGTATTTCCCACTCTGAATAACAATATTCTTCTATACATCTAATAACTACTATTTGCACGAATTATTCAAATATTGTACAGTATTAAATATTATACATTTGTTTTCATATGTACGAGTATGTTATTTAATTTATATGCGATTGTTTTTTATTCGCCGTGATTTTGTTCTTTCAGCAATTACAATACATATTGTTGTTTTTTAATGTTGATATTTCTCATACCATTTTATCAATATACTTGCATATAAAATGTATTTTTTCTCACTATCGTTTTTTTTTTCGATTTGCGGAAGGAAATATTTACAATTATTGAGAATGGTAAATGATGTTATTTTTCAATAAAGTACAAATAAATGAAAAAAAGAGATAGTGACAAATATTGTATATATTTGCATACATATATTTAAATGACTTTAAGATTCCCTACATATAATTTTAAATTAATTGAAATTAAACCAGTAATATGGCGTTTTGAGCTTTATCAAAATTTGGATGATTATAGAACTTTCACAGATGACCCAAAAGCCTCTTAAATCACTATTAGGTGTATTTTCAGTATATCTTGTTCTGTAAAGCCGTGCGTAGGTTAGGTACAACATTGCCAGTTATTTGAACTCTACTTTAGAGGGTAATAATCTTGGTATAGGAGTTATCAGCAACTCTCTTATATGCAAGAAATTTAATGAAATATATATTCTAAACCGGGTCTACAAGATGTCACATGGTTTCTTTTTTATTTTGTAGTAAAGATAAAATTGTCAATGTAGCTTGCATTAAAAAAATCCGTAGGATAAACAATACGTGTGTGAAAATAGGTGAACTAAAGAAGATGGTTTAGAGCCAGTGATGTTATTATTATAAATTTGCAATGCCCTTTTATTTCTTAATAATTTCTGATATTCGATTAGTACCATATGACTGCCTTACTTCCATTGAGTCTGTCACAAAAGTTTTACTCTTGACAGTAGCGATTTTAGACTGACGATTTTTAATTGTCGATTTTCTATATATTTTATGTCTAGAGTTGTGTAGTTCATGAACGACGTATTTCAGTTGAACTAATCACTCAACTAACCAACGTTAGCTGAACACCACACTGAGCTCATATCAGCTCTTTAATTCAGTTTGGCTCATTGGTTCACTTCAGATCATTAGATCATATTCCATGTATTCCTTGGAACCGTAAAGAGTAGACTCCACAGAAAGTGTATTGCTGCGATGGATATATCAACAAAAACACTGAAAATTAAAGGGTCTTCCGATAGCGACGTGTTTTTAAAATATTAATATGTCATTAGCTTTTAAACCTAATAGGCAGAGTCTTGAAATTTATACAGATCATTTAAAACTGTTCGCTATATAAAAAGAGTATAACAAATAAAACTAAATATTACAGTTGAATATATATGACCTCATTTTGAACCATAATAGGTAGAATCTTGAAATTTTCATAGAATATGTATTACAGTGACAACTTTAACTGACCTACTGAGCAAATGAACTAAAAGACCGACCCAATTTAGTAAAGTGGTTTGAACTAACAACTCTACTAAGGTCCCCATAGCTTTCACCATTTAACATAAGTCTGCCCGTGGCCCTAATCTTAGTGATAGCCAGTATTGTAGGTATTTACATACAATGTGGTCTAACGTATCAGAATCTTCTTGCTATTATCGTCTTATTTAATTTTCATCTTGATCAGATACTAATGGAAGTATCCCTACACTGTCACTACCGCAGTTAACCAGTTGTAAGTACCCCGCAATATATCCAAGCATCTTTCTGACCTTCCTGCCAACGTGTAGTGAAACAGATAAGATTCCGCAATGCCGCAGTTATGCCCACCGTGCAATCCTGAACAAGCAAGAAATACAATCGATTTAATAATAGAGTAATTGCTTTTGTTCGTGGTAAAATTCTAAAAAAAATTTTTTCTTCAGTTTTAATATTTCCAAAAATGTTTAGAAAGCGCACAGAGGAGCCAAAAGCCTTTTTACGCGGATTAATTAATATAAAAAATAGTTAGACTGCCAAAATCTTGGTGGTATACGAGGGTGCAGACGGGTATCCCCATACAAAAAATAATAATAATAATAATATTCCTATATCTACAGAACTGCAGGCACACTTAAAATATTGAAGGTAGCTCTTGGAAAAAAATGCATGTCCAAGCAAAATCATGGAGGAATATGAGGGGGGAAATAATAACCCCCAATACAAAAATATTAATAACATTCGTATATCTACAGAACTGTAATAGCTAGGCACACTAAATTTAATGTAGGAAGCTCTTAGAAGAAACTGTATGTCCGAACAAAATCGTACATTCTGGGCAAACGGAAATCCAACTGATGTTTGAATTCAATTCTTATTTGTTTCAGTCTAAAATCGGACTTCCCTTCTGTAAGCTTTATTCTACTTTGTGTTAAACTCAAAAACGATGTGCTTGAATGTATTATTGAAAATTTAAGAGTTGGCTTTGGATAAACCATTGCGTTTCCTTATTTCTTCCTTTAAATTAGTAATTTTTTCGTCAAAGGTTTTCCGATTAGAATTTTTTTTAAATATCATACAAGCTTTGGTGCCTTAAAAAATCAATGCTTGAGTTTGTTTCTGCAAAATTTAAATATATTAAACTGAAATATACAAAACAATACTACAGTATATTTTATCATACACATGATTTTTCAAATCCTAGTGATCATGCTCAGGTACGCGAATCATTATAATACATACAAATACCCATATCCAGGCGTGACTCAGGCGTGACTCATTTTTTTAGTTTTCTCGTTACTTGAAAAGCTTAATTTAAATCTAAATATGTCAATATTATGTAAATTTTGTTTAGTTTTTCGCAAAAAATAATTAAAAAATTATTTATTCAAATGTTTTATTCAACAGCTTGTATTTTAAAATACAAAATTTGATTAATGTAGTTTATTATTTAGTTTAATTTTAATTAAAATTATAGGAGCAATATAATTATAGGCCTTAATCAATTTTACATGCTGTTAAAAATTTCTATAAATTAGTAGTTGAAAAAAAAAATACAATTATACTTTTAATTATGCATAAGTATTAAATAATATGAGTTTTATTGAACAAAAAAAACTTTAAAATAAGTCAACTAAAACTCAATGGCATTACTAAGATGCTTTGGTAATTATTAAACAAGGCGACAGGACTTATAGTGCCAGTGTAGCGTGGCTCGTTATGCCAAAGCAGTGTGGCTTGTGTTGGCGGAGTTCTCAACTAAAAGGTTACATTCTTTAACTGAAAATGTTTCAATAGAATCCACGCACAAGTTTTGATTTTAATTAAAATTTACTAATGGCAGCCTCTTTTTACATAACTTGAACCATTCTACCTGAATAGTTTACGGCTCAATACTAGCTGAATGGGTAGTAAAGAACATATTTTTATACCTATAAATGGGCCTAGTGGAAAAAAAACTCCTGACCCATTTATTTATTTTAGTCAATGGATGTTATCCTTACAGACAATTTAAACCACGTAGGCAGAACAGCAAAAATTGTTTTTGAACAGATTCAAGAAGTTGGCAATGTACGTTATAATAAGGATCCCATATTACTGACCCATATTCCAGGATAGGTCTAACCAGAGCCACAAATAACTGTTTTGTGATGTAAGGGTCGGAAAATTCTGTTGACCAGCGCTTAATAAATGCAAGAACACCTCGAGCCTTGTTGATAGTCACTGTAATATGAGATATAAGATTTAGTTTAGGATCCAGCAAAATTCCAAGGTCCAAAAATGAATCAACTACCTCCAACTCATGTTCTCCTAAGAAGTAGTTAACAGTGACAAAATCACTCCTTGAAAATCTCATGCATTTACATTTTTTAATATTTAAAATCATCATGTTGTGTCTACACCATAAAACAAGATTGTTGAGGTCACTCTGCAAATTTACATGATCTACATAATGCTTGAAGCTATAAAAGATTTTGACATCATCAGCATACATTAATATATGTGAGGAGTTTATAACACTGGGAAGATCATTAATAAAAATGGAAAAAAGAATAGGTCTCAGGTGACTTCCCTGGGAAACACCGGACAAAACAGCAATACATTTTGATGAACGATTATTAAAACAGTTGGACTACGACATGTTAAATACGACTGTAACTAATTAAGGCTAATGTGGGTAACACCAAGCATGCTTAGTTTCATCAGAAGTCGGAACCAAGCATGCTTAGTTTCATCAGAATCTGTATATACAGCATCAGTTTGTTTCTTTTCAATAAAAGCAGATTTAATTAAGGAGGTTAGTTGAAGAACATTTGTAGTAGTTGAACAACCCTTTCTGAAGCCGTGTTGATTGGATGATAAAATAGAAGAAAATTGATGACAGAAGTAATCAGCATCAATTTTTTCAAACAATTTTGCAATGTGCACTTAGTTTAGCTATTCCCCTGTAGTTCGTGATTTCAGACTTATTACCAGATTTGTCTAATGGGATAATAAAAGATTTTCTCCAAAACTTAGGAAAATAACCATTTATAATAGAAATATTAAATAAAAATGTTAACGAAGTAGCTATTAACTCTGCGCAACGATTTAAAATACAGCTTGGTACACCATCAGGGCCATGGTTAAATGACATCTTCAATTTCTTCAAGTTATATACAACTTCAGTCAAATTTAATGTTGGAAGACAAATGTTGTTGTTATCATTAAATTGATCGTTGGAGTAAGTACTGGCAAAAAAGTCAGCAAACATGTTGGAAATAATAATTTCATCACTAGATTCACATCCACAAAAATTCATTACAGAGGGATAGCCGCTAGTTTACAAAAGTATAAAATGTTTCCGGATCACGAGTAAATTTATTTTTCATGCCATTGATATAATTGTTATATAGCCAACGATTAAAAGAGTTATATTCAGTACGGCAAACTGCATATTTTCCGTAATCTATTGTCAGACCAGACTTCTTAAATTTTTTATAAATTTAATTTTTTAAGTTTTTTAACCTTGAGAATTCCTTAGAATTCCATGGTGGACCAACTGGCGGTTTAATTTTTATTTTAGCTAAACAAACTTCAAAATAAGAATATATTTTACTATAAAACTTAGTAATTATTGTGACAATACGCGAGGCACTTTTAATACTCATGGAAGTAGCTAGACTCCGAATGGGCATTGCGTGAATGCATCATTCGATTAATAATTTCAATAGGATTATTAACATTCTGTTTTTGAAAATTCATCAGCAGTTTGATAAACTTCAATAACGAAGACAGTCAATTCGGTTTCACAATAACAAATTTGTTCATGCACTTTGTTGTACACAGTATTTAATTAATATTGCCACTGGCCCAGTTTGTGTAGGGAATTATAAGATCGTCTATTTTACACGTTTCTTAATATTTCAATAGGCCCTTTTATTAACAGGTTTCCTTAGTATTGTACTAAATACCGGAAATCCTTTGTGTCTTTCCTTTTAAACAATACGAAACGCATGCTTTATTAGTTAATGAAAAAACTAAATTTTTAATTTCAATCATTTGCATAATTTGTTACATTATAAAACAGGAAATTAACAAAAACCAATTGCAGTAAAAATAAAAAAAAAATAATACTAAATCAGTAGCAAAACTGAAAAAAAATACTTGAATAAAATATTAATTACATATTTAGGTAAGTCCCGGATTACATTATGCAACTTTTGTCACTGCAATTCTTCATTAGTAGGTGAGAGGGGAGAGAGGAATTAAAAGGGGTACATATATGCATTTACTCTTGAAATTCGTTTTGTTCTCTCATTCATAGTTTTAATTTTGAAATTTAAAATGTAAACAAATGTATAAATCCATACAAATTGCTACAATAATAGTTGCACAAATGCAATATTAAAGAAGAAACGAGAAAGATTGCGGATACAAAAGTTGCATAATGTAATCCAGTACTAATAGATTTTAAAGAAATAACAAGTATAAGTGATATATTCGGCCGTGCCGTATCTTCTATACCCTTTATCACGGTGATTTTATTTATGCAGACATGTACAACATTGTCCATATCCAGAATCCATTTTGTTGATTCTTTACATAAATTTAAATAAGTCGTATGAGAAAAAACTCATTATTCATACCTTAAAGAAATAGAAGAGAGCCGCTACGCAGCTAAATTAAAACAAATTCCGTAATCTACAATTGTAGCCGTGTAGTCAACTACTAAATGATATTGTAGACGACAGTTACGTCGTAAACTCTGACATTGTTGAAGAAACACTTATTTTGATTTTATAAAATTAAACAGCTTTTTTAAAAATAATAAATATTTCCTCCAAAACTTTTTGTTTGTATATAAAATTGGTAATTTATATTTTGAAACATTTTCTTTTGTTGAATAAAATAAAATTGTCGCATACAAAAATAGAAATTAGCATAAGTTGACTACAGCCACAACGGTGGTCGTGTAGCCATGTAGCTATACTGGCTTCAAAATAATCGTTTACCTATAAACGCGTGTGTTTTGTTTTTGACAGTTTGTAGTCGGTATCCTGATGTTGTCTATACGTTTAACGAATCTAGGTTTTAAAACAGAGATCTTATTTATTTAAGAATCAAACGCATTTAATATGTTACTCAATATACATACATACATACATATATATATTCTTAATATTAAATTTTTTTAAATATTTTGAAAATTGTTTGTAAAAATGTTTCCAAAAATTTTTTGTAAATTATATAATAATTTTTTTTTAATTTTTTGTAAATTTTTTTTTAATTTTTTGTAAAATTTTATTGGATACTTTTTGAAAATTTTATTAGAAAATTTTTTCTAAACTTTTTTTTTAATTTTTGTCGAAAAATTATCTGTAAAAATAACTTTTTGAAAATAGTTGGTAATTATTTTTTGTAAAATTTTTTTTTAATTTTTTTTTTTTTTTAATTTTATTGATTATTTTTTTAATTTAAGTACTTCCTGCAATCTATATTGAAGTAGAATGGTCAGACTAAAGCAAAAAAAAAATCCTTAACTGCTTTTAACTGCTCCGGTTTACCAGTGCACACCCTGTGGGTCCATTGGCTATCTCTATGTGTATTGCTTTCTATAAAAGTCTTTAATACAAATCAAAGCAAAACATCCTACCTACCTAAAAACAAGCAAAAATCGCAGGAAGTTATTGATCCGCCGAAAACTATATCCAGTCCTTGCGATCTACATGTCGCGGTCTAATATTTATTTGACAAAAAAGCAAAAAGAATCATTAAAATTTGAAAAAATTAAAAAAACGTGAAAAAATATAGGTGGGTTTGGGTTTAGGGCCGCATCCTACAAAGGAATGATCCGATGTTGATGAATTGCAATTCCAAAGTTTTCAAAACTATGCCTGACAGATTGGTGTGCTTAAATTTTTTCTATCTCTTCTGCTGTTTTGGCAAATGACACTACTACTAGTATCAGTCTTAAGTTGGTGAGAACGAAGTCTACGACTACCCAAAGTTTCCCTTTTGTTTGATTTTTTTTTTTATTATTTACCACTTTATATTTGTTGTTGCCTCAGCCAAACTTCGGTTAGCAATGAGAGATACTTTTTATTTATTTGTTTTTAACTAACTAGTTGAACTAGTTGAACTAATAAACAAATTTCACGGTGGTTCTGTTTGTCTGTCCGACGTCCAAGGCAATAGTCTTGGCATGGAGACTAACGCTTTGTTACAATTTATAAAGTCCCTACCGGACGGAAATCTGGAAACTGCATAATATAGCGTGTAATCAATAGTGGTTAACAGACGATTAGGCAAGTACTTTTTAAATTCACTTTACTTCACTTCACTTCACTTTCTTGCTGAAAAACGTATCTCTCCCCTCGTGATAATTGGATATGAAAACAACTGTGGTTAAAATTTCAGTGGTATAATTTTTGTTTTTGTTATGAAAACTTTAAAATGATACAATTTCGTTTCATTAAAAAAAAATTGTTTTCGAAAAAAAGAAGCAACATTTATAAGTTATGCTTGTGTGTGTTTTTTTTTCGCCTTAAACATTATTGAATTCATTTTATGAATAAATTAAAATAAAATTAAAACATAATGAATTAAGTTTTTCAATATATGTACAAACTTACACACATACACAATAATTTATCCGAGTTTTGCAGGCGTAACTAATTTCGTAGGTGAAGCGTAAAAATGATTGGAATATGCACTTAACCATACCCTGTAGTTGTAGAGGTTATATGATTGATTTTTGTAGGCTGCTATAATGTTTTATGTTTTTATAAATTTGAGTACTAAGGATGTAATATGTTTAATATGGTGTGGTATCTAACAAACTAACGCAATATGTATTAATTTGTATTGGTCAAACACAATAGTTCATATGGGGTCCTTATAGAATCGATGGAAACATATATGTAGTCTATATATAGTCTAGAACAGGGGTGGCCAACAAGTCGATCGCGAGACCAATTTTGGTCGATCACTCGCAAGTTCGGGGTTTGCGAAAAGTATTTCATAAAAACTTTTAACTTAAAAAGTACAAATACTTTTTATTCAAATGTTTTCTGTGATTAGCTCATAGAAAGGATATAATTTTTATATTATCATTATTTTTATTAGTTTGTTTTGACATTTGAAATGGTTTTATTAAGTTCTTTTCTTTGCACTTTTGCAATTCTGTTTTCTATTTAAAGTTTTTGTTGGTAGATAAATTTTTTGCTGCTGCTACTTTTTGCTACCTATATAAAATTTATTTGAATTGGGATATTACAAAATCAGCATAATAATTCGGCTTATGATAAAAACTTATACAATACATATAAAAACGTATATAAATGATGTTTATTTAATAAATCTAAAATACAGTGCGTTTAAAATTGACTTCTATTTACACTTCTGAGAAATTTATGACTATTAACCCTAGAAAGATAACGTTATTTTTTCGTACGGTAAAGATAACGTTACGTCTGAAAGACGTATTGTTTCTAACATCCTTTTAAGGACTTAAAAAAAATAAATATTGGCATAGGAGTTATTGATATCATTTATTAATTGAATTTTCTCTTTGATAACAAAAAATGTGGTAAATAAATATAATAATAGAAACAAAAAAACAACAAATTCAATAGAGATCAAAAATTAACATTTTATACACAGCCTTTCGCAAAGGACTCAAAAACTGTAATAAAAGGATTAAAAAATATTTTTTTTTAATTCATTTAACTATTTGTATATAATAACAGCTTTGTGAATAAAAAAAATCTTTTTTTTATGCCATTATATGCAAGTGGTGCAGATAACGATACGTCTCCGAGACGCGTGTTGTGTAATTTCTCAGAAATATAATCAACTTACCGCACGAAAACAACCACCATTACCAAGCTACTGAGATCAACTGAGAATACTGAGCATATAAATTTTCTCTCACTACAAACCACAGAGATGGAGTACAAAATTAAATAGGCATACGTCTGATAGACGTAACTTATCTATGCAGGGTTAAAATAATAACATTTGAATTGCATGCCATTAGGATTAATTCTTGAATTCTAATTTTGCAGAATATAGTGTTAAATTTTCAAACCAAAAAAATCGAAAACATATCATTTCAATGAAGAATGGGAAATTAACTATTTTTTTACGATGATGAATGATAAATGTTGCTGCTTGATATGTCTTAGCTCGATAGCCATTGCTAAAAAGGGTAATTTGGAGAGACATTTCTTATCTTTACATAACAAGTATCAAACAGATTATCCACCAAATTCCGAATTACGAAAACGTAAAGTTCGGGATCTTAAAACTCAATTAACAAACCAACAAAATATTTTCAAAAAGCCAATATTGAAGTCACAAGCACTAACAACTGCATCCTTCAAAGTAAGCTATCTATTAGCTAAAATATGTAAACCATTTTCTGATGGTGAATTTGTAAAGGAAATGTTCTTGGAAATCTCGGATTCCCTTTTTAATGATTTTAAGAACAAGAGCGAAATTACTGCTGCAATTCAAGATCTACAACTGTCCCGAAACACAGTGATGCGACGAATCGAAAAGATGGGTGGAAATTTAAAGGAACAGTTACAAAATGATATTAACAGATGCTCTTGTTTTTCTCTTCAATGTGATGAATCGACAGATATAAGTGATACTGCACAGTTACTTGTTTTCATTCGTTTAGTTTTTGAAGATTTTACATCTAAAGAAGAATTGTTGGGTATGATTTCTTTGAAAGAAAGGACTAGAGGTGTAGATATATTCAACGGGTTTAAAAGTCTGCTTAATGATAAGAAAGTACCTATTTTTAAATTAGTTTCAATAACAACGGATGGCGCAGCTGCAATGATAGGCCGCAAGTATTATCCAGCAAGAAACTAAATACAAAAGAAGTAATGGACATCGCGTTTGAAATTGTTAATTCAATTCGTGGAAGTTCTCTCAAACGTCGTCTTTTTCAACTAAAACTCGATGATGGTCAGTCTGATTTATTATTGCATACTGATGTAAGATGGCTAAGTAGAGGTAAATTTTTTGCAACGATTTCGTGATTTATTGCCTCAAATAATAGAATTTCTTAATGAACAAGAGAAAAAATATGCATATTTAAATGACATAACCTGGCTTAGTGACTTAGCATTCCTTACAGATTTAACTTCCATATTAAGCCATTTAAATTTAGAATTACAAGATAAAAATAAAACAATAATTGATATGATTAGCAGCATAGATGCATTTAAAATCAAATTTATTTTGTTGATAGAAGATTTACAACAAAATAATATGAACCATTTTCCAAATATGGCAGACAACTTACAAAAAAATAAAAATATTATTTATGAGATTGACAAGTACGTGGCCGAAATACAAAATGTAATGGAAGATTTTGAGAAGCGATGCCAAGATTTAAAAAAAAATTAAAGAAATTGTGGAATTTACATCTTTTCCTTTCAAAAAAGATTTAATTGTGAAGGAAGTTAGCAAAAAAATTGCAGACTTATTTGATATGGAGCAAAACGCCTTGGAAAATGAAATTATAATTTTACGATCTGATTTAATCTTACAAGCCAGAAAATTTGAAGAAAATTTTTGGAAATATGTTAACCGAGAAAAGTATCCCAATATTATCAAATGTAGCGAATATATTTAGTCTTGCTTTGGATCTACGTATCTGTGCGAATCGGCATTTTCATATTTACAATTGACTAAAACTAAACTTCGTTCCGTCCTGACCGATTCTCATACTGAGGACTCATTGTTATTGTCTTTGTCAGGATATACTCCAAATTATGATGCACTAGTAAAGGAAATGCAGACTCAGGTTTCTCATTAATTTAAAAAGTTTGAATGAATAAATGTTATTAATAAGTGCTTATGTTGTTTGAATTCCTCTGGACATAAGTTTTTTAACCCAATAAATAAATACTCATGTATGTAGATTATTTACCCCTTAATCATGGAGCTCGCCAAAGTGCACGTCGGTATAAAAGAACATTGCATAAACATCCCCTTCTTACCTAAAAAATAGGTCGATCGCGACACAATTTTAAAATAAATAGTAGATCTTATGTGCACCAAAGTTGGCCACGCCTGGTCTAGAATACTATAAATGTAAATGTAATCAATATTGTTACGTTCTTACTTTACGTTGGGTTCTTTTAATTGAAAAATTAATACACACAACAATATTACTTTTACTGTAAGTGTATTTATTCAGCTTTAAATAACTTTGTATAACACCATACTTGAAAATACACAAACTTTTTAAAACGACAACCGATCTCTTATGCGTTCTATTTATAGACGAGAAAAAACACCTAGAATATTCCATTCTAAAAAGATCTGGCAGGTTGATTTTTATTTTTGTATTTATGTACATAAGTACGTGTGCATATCTCTGCTGTCTTCTGTAGTTATGTAAGTTCGTGTGTACATTTCTGCTTAGAGAAGGCGTGTTTAGTAGTATGTGCTACTCATTTTTTAATGAATGTTGGCATATGGGGTATTTCTGGAGAGATCGACAACAACAACAACTAATAAATGCATATTGTTGTTTGTTTATTTCATTCATTATTGTAAGAAAACAGATCATTAAAGATGGTGTTGTTACAGACAAAATTATTGGGTATTTATTTTCAGAGCTTCTAAAAAATAAATTCTTCTTTCGTAACAATATTAATAAGATTTTTTTGGAAACATAAAACAGTGTTATTTTTGGTTTATGGTTTTTTGATTTGTATTTTGATTATTCAATATTTTATATATAAAAATTATATTTTATATTGATTATTCAATAATTTATATATAGAAATCATAAATTTACAAATGAATTTTGAAGTTAGACTTGGATTTGTTTTATTCTTAGTTTAAAAAATATTTTTTCACAAATAAGGTGATTAAATTTATAACAAAAATGGACAAATTTTATTTAGACACTAGCAGAATGTAATGTATTTTCTGGCTCGCTAAATCCTTCGTCAACGTTATTTTGATCAACCTACTTAGGGTGTTGCTTATTTGCAAACATCTTCTATTTAATCAACAAAACTCAGATAATAGAATACGAAAAATTTCATTCCATCATCTATAGTCTGTTGATGAGAAAGAAATCAAGAATCACCTAAAAAAATACATATTCTTTAAAGGTTCTCAAACTTTAATTTAAGATTCATTTGTATATTAACAAATATTAAAATTATAAATTGTTAAAATTTTTCTGAAAGAAATTTTATACAAAATATTCCGAAGAAAAAAAAGTAATTCAAAATTTTATTAACTATTACACCAGTGGCTTCCGAAATTGACTTATTATTTATTGAAAATACAACTTTTAATTGCAGTATATTTTTAGTTTTGTACCAGCTTTTCATCTGGTAAATGCAGCAAAAATACTGAAAAATCCCATTTTTGAGAATTTTATAAATTTTTATTTATTTTTATAATTCCAAAATTTTTATGATAATAAAAATTTTAATGATAATAAAAATTTATAAGAATAAAATAATTTTATTTGATTCTAACAGGCCAGACTGAAAGTCACCTTTTGTTAGTGATTTTAAATTACATCACACAAACATTTTTGAAATTACATGATTTTAAATCATTTGCATATTTCTTGACAGTTCTTTGTTGGAAATTTTATAATTAGTGGCTTGAAGAAATAATTTTAAGTTTTCTGTTCCCATTTTTTTGGTCAAACTATGTATACAAGAACATGCTGCAACTCAGGTAGTTAAGGAATTGTTGGGATTGCTTCCGTTGCACTTATTCATCAGGTCAACGGTTGCGATGTCAGCTTTGCGTATGAAGACCAATGCAATTTGCCATAGCTTTGACTCGAACATCGGGCATACGATCATACTGTACCTAGTTAGTAAGGAGTTTAGGGAAGCTCAAATGTTGGTGTAACGCATGAATAAAAAATAAATATTCGATAGACTTTATCGGACACTCATTACGGTAGGCGTTATTCACAATGAGTGTATGGAGAACGACATCAGCATTTTTCCTCATGGTTCTTTTATAGACTGAATAGGAGGAACAGAAGTATACTCAGCTGATCTGAACCTATGCTGTAGTCTACGCATGGCAGAGTACTTCCCTGTTTACGAAACAGATTTGCTTGGGTTGCTGCATGCGTTGGATCACATGCTGGAAACTCATTACGCTTGACAACCATTCGGTTATGAAACACATGAGGCAAGTAAACGTGTACTCTAATCTAGTACTGGTATGTGTTTTAAAACTTAACAGATCTGCACCAAATAATGAGGTAAGGTTGATGTGCGCCAAAGCACACATAAGCTCTGCTGGAAATGAAGCAGCAGACCAGACAGAAAAGGAATCTGCTGTGAATTTCTGTGGGCAAGAATCCAGAGTAGCACTGCGAAATGGGCTAATGCGAGCGAAAGTCCATTGTAGGACTTTTCACTTAAACTGAAATGGTAGAGACAGGCTACTACATGTAGACAGGCTCGAATGGAGCCCCTTGGAAGGAAGGCCAGTAAAGTGATTAGATATTATAGAAGTACCTTAAGCTGTATAACTGCGTTAGTGACAGGTCATGGAAACTTTAAGTATTATTATCTAGCCAAGATAAAAGTCAAAGATGATAATTGAAAACTGTGTCTGGAAGAGTCTGAGATGGTATTGTATGTGCATATCTATCTTTGGCTATTATAAGAGTTAGGAACACGGGCAGAAACTTATTAAATGTGGATGTGGTGCCACGTTGGGCTAGTAGGTAGTATGCTATCCGTCCGGGCTTGTGGGTTCGATTCCAACCATTTATAAGTTGGCAGGAAGACCCAGAAGCTTGGATATAATCTGGGTTGCTGTAAACTGCGTTAGTACAGGTCAGGTCAGGTATTATCTGGACAAGCTAAAAATCGTGGTAAGACGATACTTGCAGACTGTGCCCGGAAAAAGGCTAACATAAAAAAAGCCATAGACACGGGTAGACAGATCTTAAATGTAGATCCTGTGGAGACCTCAACCTTAATCAAATGTTAGCAATTACCAAAGACTCTGTGATGAGGAAGAATGTCGACATTCGCCAGTCTGAAATCACTACACACGAGAGTAAAAGGCTAGTGTTAGCAAGAGAGTTAGTGACTCTTAAATTTCCAGTTAAATACCAAAAATCATTGATGAACAAAGGGTTTCGAAAAGGAACCCATGAAGTTAGTGGTCTGCTTTGGTATCTCACCTACGAAATAATAATAAATCAATATGGACTAAGCCTTGGAGAAATACTAAACTGAAATTTTTGGCTAGCTACAAACATATTAAAATCACTAAATAAATAAAAAAAGGCAATTGTCAGAACTACAGGTTTTATCTGCACATATGAATATGTAAAAGAATTTCTTTCTATGCTTAAATTAATTTTTCATATACACACTATGTGAAATATTTTTATGGATATAAGCTTTTTGTATTTAACTTGTTTTTGTTTAACCAAATCTTTTGATGTTTGATGGCTCAATAGTTTTGTGTATTTTTTTTTTTTTTTTGTTTGGATGTGTAACATCAATGTTTCTTAATGCGGTTTAAATGATTAAAAGCTAAAAATTTAATTACAAGCTGCTGAAGCAAAGATTAAATTTTCTTTGTTGAAATTATGGGTAAAAAATAACAAAAATTAAAAAAAATATAAATAATTCTTAATAAGCATCAGAGCAATTTTTAATTTATAAAACCAATTTAATTAAAAGCATAATACAAATTTGGGTGAATGAATAACACAAGAAATATTTTAGTTTTGTGCTACATATGTAGCAATTTTCATTTAGAAAATATTAAAAAAATTATTTTTATTTAACAGAAACTAGAATAAGAATCATGATGATAAGCCAGTGCTATTTAAGTTTAAATTAACCCTCTGCAACTGACGTCGTAGTCTGACAGACACCGCTAAAACAAATTTCTTTCGTAAATTTGTACAATTCGAAGCTGCGATCTCTTTACGCACCTTACATTTTCTATTTATGTTTCTACGTTGGTTAGTGTGTGAAAGAAGTGTTCGTGATCAATTCACATGTGTGGCTGTGCGGTAAGGTGTCTGTAATACCCACACATCAGCATCAGTGTAACTTTCTAGCAGACCACCACGTATTACAGTATTATTGTAAAATTACACAGTGTCTGCAAGACTTCACATCAGTAATATAGTAAAATTGGCATAGTGTCTTTCAGACCTCACGACAAAAAAATGCATTTCGACTGTTATTACTACGTATATTTCACACTGTGTAATTTTTTAAGTCATGGCAAAATAACCATATACAGACACCACTACGTCATAAAAGACCAAAAAAAAAAAAAGACCCCTGTCTCCCAGTTTTGCCGGAAAATTTTTCACTTTTGCGGCTACCTAATCGCTACCTAAACGGTGTTAAGAATCATTCCTAGGAAGTTCATATTTTCTAGAAAGTTGTTTATTGAGATCTTAGGTTCATTTTTATAGTTGATTGTTTCCTTGAATTTTGAACGGTTTGCTACCTATGGACCTGAACAGGGGAAAAAAGGTAAAAAAAATTGAATTTTTTAAAGTTTTTTGCGATTTTGACCTTGAAGATGAAGTTTTTTTGATTTTATGTTAACATGCTTTATGCTTTATGCTTTATGACAAGAGCTACAACTTTGCCTCAGAGTGTATATCAAAATTTCAAACGGTTTGCAAAATATGAGCTTGAGTAAATGATAATTTTTTTGCAAAAATGACATCGAGGCCCCACATTTTTGAGGGTCCATAAAAAAAACCTGGAGAACTTTGGGCAAAACTGGGAGACAGAGTTCTTTTTTTTGGTCTTTTATCACGTAGTGGTGTCCGTATATGGTTATGTTTTTCCGTGTTGCACTGTGTTTTTCAGGAATGAAACTGATACCAAACGACTTCCATCTCGAGACCATTGACGACGATGCTATAAAAGATCCAAATTTTGATCCAGAACAAGTTATATTTGATAGTGACGAAATTTGTTTGAAAGCGAGTTTTCAAGAGGAAAATAATGGCTTTACGGAATTTCAAACAGAAATCTTAAGTGAAAAATATGAGTGAGAAAATATACATATAAGAGTCAAACAGAATTTATTGATACAAATGAGATTGAAATAAAAGCAGCATGTGAAAATATAAATGCGAAAATGAGAAGAGGAACATTTTTGTTAAATATTGATCGGCAAGTGATTCTAGATCATACAAAAGCACGTGTATACAACTAAAGTCGAGTTCTTGGAAAAGACCAGCCTCCTCCACCTCCAAATATTCTGTCTAAGATAGTTAGTGGTAGAAAGCTATGTTATATACATATGTCACCCTAAAACAAAAAGGTAAACAAAATACAGCTGTTCTTTCTTAAAGCCTTTTTACTTGCGGTGTCCCAGCCCTCTGTGTGAAAACTGCGAAGAAAAAATATAATTTTTTGAGACTGCGTAAAAAATGATCTAACGGTACGATATGGCTAGAAATGTGTTTTCAAAGATAAAGAAAGAAGTTCCTTCAAACTTGTTGGAATAAGTGTTTTGAGTTTTTTTTTTAAGAGAAGATTTAATTTTAGATTAGCTTCAAAACTATTTGCTCGTATAGATTATTAAGCAAAGAAGATGCCATTTAAAAAATTAAACATTTAAAATGAATTCAAAAGTGAGGTCTGCTAGACTCCACATCAGTTAAAAAAAAGCCAATTGGCATATTATATTAAGCTGAATCGAAAATTATCAATATATATATATATATATATATATATATATATATATATATATATATATATATATATATATATATATATATATATATATATATATATATATATATATATATATATATATATATATATATATATATATAATATCAATATTGGATGATTTAAAAAAAATTTGTAGAATTTTATTTATATATTGGTTTTAATAAATTAATTATTAAAAATACTTCAAATAAAATTCATATATTGGTTTTATGTAGCAGCACATAATTCGGTAACTGATGAACCAATGAAGATATTTTTATGAAATTTCACGGAGGCCCCAAAAGTGGGTTACCTCGGGTATATAATTTTTAGGAAATATCATAAAAAGTTTAGTTTTATTTATATTTTATATTTGCTATATTAAGAAATTTAAAATTTAAATTTAGCCCGACCTCAAGTTAGTATTTTTTTCGTGGTGTACTTATTAATGACCAGATTATTATTTGATAATATTGGCTAAATTCTTGACAAAATTTGGAATAAATTTGTTTCAAATTTTGTGTTACAAGCCTGTGAATTGGGAAAATGGATTTTCCCCAAAAAGGTGTTATGCTTTTTTTGCTTATGTAATTTAAACTTACTTCGGTACTGGTAAATTTTTTAAACCATTTTAAAGACAACAAGCAAATGCGAATAAAAGAAAAATTAGGCAAAAATTATAACGGCTCTTCATGCAGCCCTATCCAAACATAGCCAAATTTGAAACAAAATTTATAAATTATTGTTAAATTTCTCGGAGTGCAAAGCAGCAATAAAAACAAATTTTAACTGATTTATAAAGCCTCACTTGCTGGCTATATACTCTAAAAAGGATTTGACAGCCCTATAATTAATAATATTTTTGGGACATTTTTCCCGTTCCGGAAATTTACGTTAAAATAAAATTAAATAAAAACTTATATCACCATTTCATTAAAAGGTCTTTTATCTTTGTAATTAAAAAAAATAATTTAAATTTTGTAAGAATATCTCGATCCGTTTAGACTTTGTGGCAATTCCATAGCTTAACAATCGATTTATTGTAAAATCAGTTTGGTGACATCTTTATTTTCAGAAGTGGTAATTTTCACTGGGCTGCTCGATCGTGCGATTTAACGCCTCTGGATTACTTTTTACGGAGATATGTAAAATCATTGCTTTATGCCGACAAATCAGCAACTATTCAAGCTTTAGAGGCCAATTTCTAAGCAACCATTGACAACTCACAGGCTGGTTTAAGAAAAAAATTTAACAAAAAATTACATTGATCGAATGAACCGTGTAACACGTTTTCTTTAATTCTACATCTTATTTTACAGCTAAATTTTATAGCTAAATATTTTGAAAAAAACTGGACCAGGGTATAGAAAAATCAAAAACTTAAATTTTAAAATGCTTATAACAGATTAAACCATTTTTTTATAGGTATTAACTATACCTTTAAGACTATGTAAAATTTTTAAAAATCAAACAAAAGTTGAAAATATGCTAAGCTTTAAATAATATGCAGGGGCGAGGCACCCAACTTTGAGACCTAATAGCGCCACCTCTGCCAAGTAGATGGCGCCCACGGTCAAAGCTTGAGCTCAGATACTCCTCTGTTATTCTCATGCCAAATTTTAGATCAATCGGCCTTGCCCTTTAAAAATGGCTGAGTTATTTCCAAAATATTTTCGTTCTGCCCCACTGTGCACTCCTGCTTAATTTTGCCTTTTTTAAGTTCTATTCTAATGTAGAAAATGGTTAAATTTAGTCAGTAATTTATAAAAAGTTTGTTTTGTCTTCTATATAATTGCTTCCACAGGCAATTAAAATTAATTTGAATCGTTTATTTATTTAAGCCAAAATTTATTCATATTTAATTGCAATCATCTTTTAAATTAAAATTTTCCAATATTAAACAGCAATAGTATTTCAAAACCAATTATTATCCCTGTATTTTTTCTATGTTTTTGAAAATAGTTTTCAATTTGCAAAATCCACGATAATAGGAACATAAAAATGCAAATGCAGAATAGCAAAATAGCAAAATAAAAATATCCACAACAAAAGGACATAAAATTTATTTTTAGACACTTCAAATGCTGACATTGCAAAACAAAATGGAGTGTGTCGTTTTGAATTTCACTGTGGTAAAAGTTAATTGCACAATCTGTTTTTAATTGTTATTTTCAAAAATTTTAAAGATTTCCAAATGTAATTGGGTGGAGAGCACGAGATGAGTAGGAAAACACCGAAATGCCATTAAAGCTTAAATGTACACGCAATAGAGGGAATAAAGTGAAAATTTTAAAACAAAAGATTTTAATGTTTTATGTGATAGTGTGTGAGTGTGCGAGTGCGAAAGTCATTAAAACAGCATGTGTGTTCGCGTTTGTATATGCGTAAAATAAAAATTTCCGCAAATTGAAAAATGTGGTCACGTAATAAATGTTTTCACAATAAGATTTCAACTCACATGGGTATTTATTGGCAAAATATTTATAGAATTTATAGAATGCAGACAAATATAGCGAAATGTGTTTTTTTTTTTTAATGAAAATAAAATTTTAATTTGGTTTTATGCCATAGTGCATACTATAAGTATACAGAAATATCGTTACACTTCATGTGATTAAAAAAAAAACATCTGAGGAAAATTTTATAAAACCGACATTTTAAAAAAATCGTTAAGCTAAAGAATCTTGTCATCAATAAAATGCTTTTTTATGATATGGAAACCTTTTATGTAGGATTTTTAACGAAAAAGAAAATAAAGTTTCTTAAATCGAAATGGTTGCTATGTTTTTTTTTTTTGTTTTAGATTGGCTTTCTTTCTAGACTGAATTAACTTCTCATTTAGTTTATTAAGATTTTAGCATAAAAATTAGAGTTTTTATTCCGAAAATTTGGGAACAATCCACTGATGAGCTAGTTGAGCAATAACGAAATTTCTTTCTGCATATGCTTTTCCCGTGACAAACATTTTGATTATTATATTTTTTTAAATAAATATATTGTGGTTCTTTAATAAAATATTTATTTAATAAATTTTAATAATTGGAAATCAGTACATCGTTTCCGTAACGAAAGTGAGAAAGTTTTCACATGAAAATATAATAGAAACAACCACCTATCTTGATTCTGCGTGAACTAGGTCACTCGTTATCGACTATCATTTGTCCGTAAACGATTGCAAGATGTAACAAAATCGAGATGATTCCTTTCATATATATTTGCTGGGCCAGATGATAGGTTACAGGACTTAGTAGACTGTATAAAAATTAAGCATCTAGAAGAGGCCTTTGTAAGCCCCTTTTTTCGTTAGGTAGGGAAAATATAAAGGATTTTGATTTTAGATAATTTTTAGTACATTAGCAAATTAAAAATTATATTAATATGAAAGCTATAAATGGTTTTGTCTTACTGCCTATTTCACAACGTCACACGAAGTCATTCTTTCGCACAATTACATTTAAAACAAATTTACAAATGTTGTTTTTGTTTCAAATGTAATTGTGCGAAAGAACGAATTCGTGTGATGTTATGAAAGAGGCAGTTAATTATTAAAATATATTTAATTTTATTTCACACAATTCATATTTGTACAAACGATGCTATTTTGTATAAAAAAGGTTAGCAAGTTTGGCCTAGCAGGATATTAAAAAAGTAAAAAAATTAGGAAAAAATTACGAGGCCTTGCTTTCCCTGAATTAAAATTGAATAATATCAACTCTGGGAAAACTTTAAAAATGATCAGAAGAAATAACCAAAACCGAAGGCAATTTGTTTGGAGGGAAGTAAACCGTAACATCTACTGTCACTAATTTATACTCGAGCAAGTGGTAGATACTATTGAGGTTTCTGATAGATTTTCCTCATGCGAGAAGTGACTGAATTGCACTTAAGATTTTTAGACTGAGTAAACTCGAAAAAATAACAGTTCCTAATGGCATTTTCTTCAAAAAAAAAATTATTTTCAAAGTTATGTCTTTTTAATGATTTCCATAGAACACAAAAAAATATAATGGAAGTGGAAGACTCATCTTTTTTATTATTAACTCGCAGTGCCCGACACGTCATGGGCGTCCTGACATTATTTTGCTCGATTTTGCTTTGAAAGTATTCCACACCAATTGTAAGAATCTTACTTTTATAGAGCAGCACCTATAAAGCAAAAATGCAACAAAACTAAGAAGAAACTAACAATAAGAGAATTTTATAGCCACACTCAAGTAGTAGTATTCTTATCAAATTTTACAAAAAATAACGTTAAATAACAAAAGTAATGTAATCACATAATTACCTAAGTATGTATGTATTTCACAAAATAACCAAATAATACAACACTTAAGCGTCTTAAAAATATTGTTACGTTTTATTTATTTAACAATGGAATAGAATAAAGACTCTTTATTCAGCTTTGTATAAATAACTATTATTGACACTGCTTAACACTTTCTAAAATATCTACAAATTACAGTTCACGTATAGGTTCAAATAAGTATTTACTCGCAACCTGTGTACATATGTATATGAGCTACTTAAGAAAATTCTGCAAATTCAACAAATAAGGAAAACTTAACAAACTGGAAAAGTCGCGATTATCGAAAAACAACCGCTCGTTTCTAGTTTTTGCAACAATGCAATTCCACAAAGTAAAAATACAAATCAAATACAAAGTTTATTCAATTGGCTATTTGTAAGTAATTCATGTTTTGTTAGCGCCATCTGTGTTTTAAATATCACACTTCCAAAAATTACAGGTTCCGTGCCGTACTAAGCAGTACTTTAATACCGGAAGGCGTACATTCACTGTTTTTTCTCCAATTTCACTGGGAAATAAGATATTTTTGCGGAAAAAAAAAATAGGTACCTCCTTACAAAATTTTATTAGAATCCATCCAGTTGTTTTTACGTGATGCGAACGCAAAAGAAAAGCAGACAGACAGATAGATAAATGAAAATGAGTTACTATTTCTTTATATGTATAGATTTGCTCTTTCAACGAATGATCAGAAACTATTTCCGTCCAAAGAAGGAGTAGGACAAAATATTTAATATTTTGAATTTGTTTAAAAATATTATTTTGTTTATTTAAATAATAATTTCGTCTTCGTTTGAGGTTATCAAAAGCATGCTGTTTTAACAATTAATACCTTAATCATTAATACAATAATAATAATTTAATAAAATTATAAAAAATTAGCTGTGCCCAAACACGTTGTGTGCGTCCTGACAATATTTTGTTCGATTTTGCTTTGAAAGTAACCCACACCAAATTTTAAGACTCTTATGCAGTTTCTTTATATAAAGGTACCCATGCCTGGATTAAATTCTAAATTTTGTATAAAATTCTAAAAATTGTAGCCGAATTTCTGATTTTTAATATATTTTTCAATGTTCCGCTTCGTTTAACTCGAAGCTATCAGCCACTGTTTTTAAAGTTCTTCCGCAATAATTATTCAAACGCAGATCCAATTAGATGAATTTGTAAAGATTTTAATAGCTTTTATCAATTGAATGATTATTCAATATCGTTAAATGTTGTGAAACGATATATAATTGTTCATTTGAACAACTAATTTTAGTTTTTAAACACATATTACAGTGTGTAATACCGTGTTTCCACTACAGCCTTTTTTTGTAATTCTCTCTCTCTCATTCGTAATTCAATCTCCAATTACAAACTGAATTACTTAATTCGTCATACAAATTTTTGAGAGCGAATTATCTCATTTGTACGTAATTCAGTTTGAATTACCTTCTGAATTACGAAGAAACCCGTGTATTCTTTAATTTTTATCGAAACTTTATCGAAATAGTATTGAAATTGAACAAAATCAAAAAAAAAAAAATCGTAAAAAAATTTTAACTTTAAAAGTAAAATTCGATTAAGTCTATAAAATGAAAAATAGAAAAATGTAATGAAAAATACAAAATATTTTTTTTATTGCATTGTAATATTGTAATATAAACGCAAGTACGTCATCGAATGCATGAATGCATATTACATGAGAAATTTAAAGTTCAAATTTTAAAACTTTGTATTACAGAAAAGGTTAGTTATAATTATTAAAATTTCATTACAGATTATTCTTGAATGAATGCTTTTTAGATTTTTTACTAATGTAGTATTTGCTGTATGAAAAATCCCATAATTTTGTTGGATCACAAGTGTTTATAGTATAGTTTAAGTAGGTGAATTTTAGCAGATTATTGTATGTATTTCTCTTTCCGCTATTTCTACTGAAGGATGTAGACCTCCTTAACTTTGTGATTCAACTGGTAAAGATTGAGGTAAATTATTGAAATTAAATTCTTAACTTTGATTCATGTGGATTTTTCTACTATACGTGAGCATTTTGCAGCAATAAGCTGTTAACTTTGTTCAGTAATTACTGTCTTGATTCAGGCAAATAGCTGTTTCTATTTACTAAAATTTAATTTGAATTGCATTAGCCCTTATTTGTGGTTTTGAAAGAAATTTCTCGTTTTATCTTAGCAGGAAAATATTAGTGAATATTTGTTATTATTGACCATTTCAGTCTTAAAATAATTTATTTATTTGTAATAATTTTAATTAAGAAAATTCAATTTTAACAAAGTGGAGTTAGTAGCTTCTTGCTCAAGTGCAACAAATAAAAAAATTTGTCAACAAAAAAATATTTAAAATAAATGTAAATAAATTTTCTCTACAACAAAAAACAAATTTCAAACCGAATTAAGAATGTGCAGTGGAAACGGGGTAATTCAAAAAAGTATTTCAAAGAGCGAATGAAGTAATTCAAGTTTTAGTGGAAACATGGCATAAGAATTTTATCCATAGATTAATAAATATATAAGTAAATAAATAAATTGTAAGGCATTGTAAAGTTTTAAAAATATTTTAATAACAATGTAATTCCACAAGCCCAAAATACAAATCAAATACAAATTTTATTCAGTTGGCTATTGGGTGTAAATAATTCAAACTTTGTCATTATTTTAAAACAGCGCCATCTGTTGCGCAACCGTGTTCAAAACAAAACACTTTCAATTCATATTTTGTCATTATTTAAAAAAGATGCCTGAAAGTATGCAGAACCTTTAAATCGGTAAAAAAATCTGTGTACTTTCAGTGCCTTTTCTCCACTTTCTCTTGGAAATTAGATATTTTTGTATAAATAAAGTATCCTACATTGGAATCTGGATACTAAATCCATCTAGTAGTTTTTACATGATGCGAACACAGACAGACAGGATTGAGTTACTATTTTATTATATGTATAGATAACTTAAAATTACTTTGACATATTTTAATTTCTTGCTTGCGTTAGAGTTCTTTTTGGCCAATTAATCTTTCCCCTGACAACACTATTAATCTTTCCCCTGACAACACTATTGACAACAACTTTTCGTTTTTATTTGTCTGCAAGGGAAAATTAAAGTTCGGATGACATTTTTAGGCCTTTAAAACAATTTCTGCAATGATTAATCTGAAAAATGGAAATTTCACAAAAAAACTGAGAAACTAAAACTTATATAAAAGTAGAAATTAGTGTGTATATGCAAATTCTTTATTTCCTTTGATAAAATATTACTACATTGAATGGTCCTAATATTTGCACACATGACAATATACATTTTTTCTGAGGTTGTAGATACAAATGTTATCAAAGCTGTAACATTTTTTAATCTTGTTACTTTTTCCTACTTTTTCTAATTACTTTTTCTTATTCCTGCATCAAGGTGTGTTGTACATTGTAAAGCCAATTTGGCGCTTGACTGGACTGAGTTTTTTTTAGAAAATATTTTTTTGACTTAACTAAGAATGAAAATAAATAAACTTAAGACCAACTGTAATTAAAATGGTCACACGATAATTTGCCAATTTGTTCATAGATCGGTTAATAGTACTTTTCTATTTTTATTAATTTGTTTTTAAAAAAAATATTTCAGTTTTATAAAAGATTTATAAAACTAATTATCGTTTTTTTACTAAACCTTTTATAAACCACAACTATTTTTTTATGAATATGGCTCTAGTATTTTTACTCTCAAATAAAAGGGTTTGTATGTTTTTTTTTATATAAATATTAATGTTTTTCCAGAATTATCTGTCAATTGAATATCAGATTTCCTTTTACTGCATGTTTCTTTTAAATGTAAAAATCTTGTATTTCTGATTATTTAATGTCACTCTTATGCTTAAGGAGATTTGTAAAAACATGAATGGCTGGCTATGTCCCAGCAAACATGCTAGTTGGAATTCAAATTGGAAATAAATTTGAAACGATTAGCGTTTGAAATCGATTTAAAAATAATTTGAAATAATAACTTTCTCTAAAAATATGAGACCTTATTTACAAAATAATAAGCCAATGAGTAAATATATAATTAAAAAGTATAATAATTAAAAAAAATCTAAATTATAATCAGACTTTGGGGGATGTGAATTATAATTTGTATTTAATTACACATGCGATTACGCAATTATATGTAATTGTAGTTTTTCAATTACAATTAAATTCCACTGTTTATAATTGTAATTGATACTTTTTCAATTACACATTACATGTAATTTGTAATTGAAAAATTGCAATTACTTGTAAATTGTAATTGGGAATATTCAATTATACATTACATGTAATTGTAATTGGAAATTTCCAATTTATTGGAAAATTTTAAGGAATATAATAAAATGTTGTGCAATTAAAACTAATAATTATTACAATTATAATTAATTACAATTATAATTACTTGTAATTTGTAAATGAAAATTTTCGATTACAATTACATGTAATGTGTAATTACAAAATTTTCAATTACCAGTTACAAGCAGCTGTAATCATCTTTAGTGCCTGATTTAAATTACAATTACTTGTAATGTGTAATTAAGAATATGCAATTACACAATTGAAATGTAATTGAAACTCCCCATGTCTGATTATAACTTCAAAAGGTTATATGTAATTATAACTGAATAATCACAATGAGTCTAATTGTAATTGAATTATTACAAAGAATGTAATTGTAATTGAATAATTACAATGAATGTAATTGTAATTGCGTAATGGCATGTTTATTTAATTATACAATGTACTACTCACATTGAATAGTATTTTTTTAATATTTCATAATTTTTTTAATATTGAATATTTGAAATTTTATTAGTCGAACTATTTATTTTACATACAGAAATTAAAGTTTCCCAATTTTTCTTCAATATTATCACCTAATTTGTAATTTAATTTATTATTTCTTAGAGAGAATAAAACGAACTTCAAATTTCATCTGTATAATTTTTTATTGGTCCAAAGAAATCTCTCACTTTCAAAATGTACGATTAAATAATTTGCATGTATTTGTTTTTAAATAGTCACAACTTCACGATTAAAGAAAAAAAGTTGCGAAAATAGTCTGTACAATTAATTTTTTTTTTTTTTTTTTTTTGTAAGGGGATACCGCAGCAGACCACTAACTTCATGGGTCCCTTTTCGACCCCCTTCGTTCCTTAATGATTTCTGGTATCCCATTGTAAAAATACCAATATCTTATTTTTATTGAGTCTCATGTTTTCACTAGCCTTTTACTCGCCACTTTAGTGATTTTAGACTGGCGACTGATACAACATTCTTTCTCTTTACAGAGTCTATGGTAATTGCTAACATTTACTTAAGGCTAGAGTCTTCACAACATCTCCTTTTAATATGTTTTTACTTCGATATTTAATTTGCCCATATTATACTTATGAGTCTGTGTTCTGTCACTATTTGTTGACGCCCATATTATATCCAAGGTCCTTCTCGGTCTCCCTGCATATTAGTAGCGCAAAATTCCAGAGTCTTTGGTGAGAATCGAACCTACAACCCCGGTCTAATAGACTGGCCCACCGAGGCACCCATCAATTTAAATTACTATTTGTGAAAAGGGCATTGCAGATACATACGTATTATTTTTTCTGTATAGTGAAACAGATAAGACTGTTAGATAAGGCCATTTATGACTAAACTTTTCGGGTATTTATAGATAAAAAGAATTAGTAATGGAATTACCAAATCTAATATTTTAATTTATTGTAGTTTTTTTTTGTATTTATTTTGTAGCGGATACCTAAGTAAACCAGTTACTTTATGTATTCCTTTTCGAGCTACATATTTCATTTCCAAATGATTTCTGATACCTATTAGGCTGTTTACGTCTACCTTACACTCATTGACTTTTGTGCTGTCACCTCGAAGATATCCAAGCATCTTTCAAGACGCCGCGCCCACATTGGAATGAAACAGATCAATTCATTTTCCGGGAATCGAATCCGTAATCACATACTAAGAGACTAGCATAGAGCTCTGATGTTTTAAATCTTTTTAGTTTATCTTACAAATAATTAATTGTTTTTTAATGGAGTGTTTGAACATAATTTGTCACAAATTTTAAAATGCTTAATAATCTAGTCTTAAAAAAGATGTATGTAAGTATTTGTATATTTAAGATTTTAATTTTTTTTATGAAAGAAAATTAATTTTGAAAGCTTCAGTTTCGGCTTATATTTCAAGTTCTTATTTTCTCTCCATTCAGGTGTAATGATTTTGTAACACATTTTAGGAGAGTCGTACTATTGAAATATTTATTCTTAAATATTTCACTTATTAATGTCTTCCCAAAAGGAAGTTTTACTTGTAGCACTTTCTTTTAGTTATCAGCAACTTATCAAAATTGAGTCATATTTAACTGAACGTAGTACAAATTGTACAACATGGAATCTTGTGACAGTGATAAATGAGTAGCAATATTGTAAAAAGTAACAGCAGCAATAATTACGTTATTGCAACAACTTAAATCATATACGAGTATATATGTACATGTACTTGATGTCATATGTATAGCATTAAAATGGCAAAGATTAACGATAAACTATTGTATGTAGAAGGGAGAGAAAATACTACGAATATCTTACATATTGTGCAATGACAGTAAGGTAATCAAAAGTATGATAAATATTCATCCTGTCACTTTCAATATGGAATATTTAAAATCGAATGTCCACAAACACTACTCTCATTTTGGCACAATGAATTGCATACGTTGGGGTCATCCCTGAGTGCTGGTCCGTGTTAAAAAATTTTGTCACCCATTTTATTTGTAAATGTTTAATAATCTTTACATATTTTACAGGCTTTTTAAAAATATATTTGTTTTATATTGTTAAAATTTTTAACTTTTTAACCTTAATCCTTTTTAAGTATTGTAAGGACGCAAATTTGTTTGTGAAACCCTGAATGGCCAAAGAAGAAAGATTTTGGTAATGTTTTTATGTGATTTTTAAAAATATTTTTTGCTTTTATTTTTCAACAAAAAAATGTATTTCTTTTACACTTTCGCCAAATAAACGGTTATAAATTTACATCCTCTTAAAACGTGCACACATGGACCCTAAGAAAAATCTTGTACTCATTGGCCGTGTACGGATTTTTTAAATACAGAATGTTGCTTTCGTATGTTAACAAACTTTATTTTAAGTTTTGTTTCCCCTATACTAGTTAGTAGTTTTTCAAGTTGTTGCTAAATAAAAATCTATTTCCCTTTTACAAAAAACATCCTTGCATTAAATCCCATTACTTATATGTAACAGTTCCTTTTTGCTTAATTCACTCTCTCCTCTATCTCTCTCTATCATTGTGGTTTCCTTTGTATTTCTGTGGTCATAAATACTTAAAATTCAATTTCAATTCTTAAAAGTGTGTACCAGGACAAGGAACACAAAATCCTTTATACACGTAAAAGTGCATTTAAGTTACACAGGGTACATTGTTTTATCTGTGTTGTAAGTGAATACGAACGACTTTGACTACACACACACAAATCTACTCGCACACCATTCAGGTCACATCAGAGATTATTATGCAACAAAGGTATAAGTGTTTGTAGCTAGCAAGGCTTTTATGTAAATGTGTTTGTAAAATAACGGTGATATTGTAGATGTGTATTTGAAAAGTCAAGGACAATAATCATGCTGAAACTGAGTGCCAAAAGAGAATTAAAATTTAAAGCAGATTAAGGTGAAAACAACATTAAAATTATTATTTAATTTTTTTTTATGAAGCTTAGAAAAATTAAAAATATTAAGAAAAATTTAAAATATTAAAAACAAAAATTAAAAATATTAATTTTGGAAACAAGAACGCTTTTAAATTCTACTGTTGACAAAAGGTCATTTAAGCAGACTTATAAAATGAAAAAAATCATTTTCGTAAGAGGACATATTTTCTAGAGGGGGTTGGGGTTCAGAACAATATTTGTTGCAAAATATTATTATGAAAATAAATATATAGTATAATTTTTAAAAATTCTGTGGCTAGAGGGCGATGTTATAGCAAGTATGTAGGCGTCATTTCTACGCCAATGAAAAAATTTAAAATACCGAAAATTTAACAAGTTTTTGATAAATTGTTGGGACAGAAAATTTTTTATGAAAGCTCTTTTAACAAAAAAAAATGTACTTTTTGCTAGGAAATGGTTTTTATTCTTCATGACCAATACAAGTTTCTTTTGAAAATAAAAAGTTTTTGCTGACTTTCTTATGAACACGAATTATTTCACAAAAAATATTGTTAAAATATGCGCTTTTGTAAAAACAGTGACTCTTAGTAAGACAACTATTGAATTATATTTAAAAATTATATTTAAAAATTTAGAATATAATATATAGAAAAATAAAAAATTAAATAATAATAATAAAAATATTTGGTGAAAAATTACATTTAAAAAATTATATATATTTTTAAAATTTAAAATTATTTCATTCAATTAAAGAACTAGATTTATTTTTTTTACGATGCTACCCAATGGTGTAGCGAAATATTAAAAATAAAAATTAAATTAAAATTTTTATAAACAAGTAAAGGTGCTATATTCGGCCGTGTGGAATCTCCTATACCCTTCACCACGGTGATTCTATTTATACAGACATGTACAGCATTATCCATATTGTTGACTCTTTACTTAAATTAAGTCGTATGAGAAAAATTCATTATTCATGCTTTAAAGAAATAGAAGACAAATGAAAACAAATTCCTTTGGCTAGAATTGTCGCCGTATTGTCAGCTTCTTAATGATATTAAAGACGACAGTTACATCGTAAAATCTGACTTTGTTGTATAAATACTTATTTTGCTTTTATAAAATTAAATAACTTTTTCAAAAAATTATAAATATTTCCTCCAAAACTTATGAATTTGTAATTTACAATTTTGTGACATTTTCTTTTGTTGAATAAAATAGAGGTTAGCCTAAGTTGACGACAGCCACAAGGGTGGTCGTGTACCCATGTAGCTTTGCTGGCTTCAAAATAATCGTTTACCTATAAACGTGTTTATTTTATTTTTTACAGTTTGTAATCGGTCTATGTGTTTAATGCACCTAGGTTTTAAAACAGAGATATCTTCTATTTATACATACATGTATATTCTTAATATTAAAAATATGTTATGTTACACTCATAATTTTAATTTTCAGAGAAATATTGAAATTTTGTTTTAACTTTTCGAAAATTTTTTGCAAAATTTTTTTAAAATTCTAATCGAAGATTTTTTTGAAAATTTTTAAAAAAATTTTTTTCGAATATTTTTTTGTAAAATATCTTTTTGAAAATGTTTGGTAAATATTTAAAAAAAAAAATTAATTTTTTTTTAAGCAATTAATTTTTAAAAATTTTATTGAAATTTTTTTCAATATTTTCTATTAAATTTAGGACTTTTCTGTAATCTATATTGAGTTTGGTCAAACTATTGAGGATGGTCAAACTAAAATAAATCCTTAAAAAAAAATTCCTCATATCCCATGTGCCTTTTAACTGCTCCTAAATAGTAAATACCGACTGGTAAATACCAGTCGGTACCCTGTCGGCCCATTGGCTACCTCCAATGCCATTGGCTATTGCATTCTATAAAGGTCTCTAATATAAATCAAAGCTGAAAAACCATACCAATCTAAAAACAAACAAAAATCAACCCTCGCAGGGGGTTATTGATCCCCCGAGATCTGTATGCACTCCTTGCGATCTACCTGTCGCTGTCTAATATTTATTTGAGAAAAAAAGGCAAAAGAGAATCAGTAAAGCCGAAAAAAATTAAAAAAAAAAAAAACGTGAAAAAATATAGGTGGGCGTGGTTTTTGGCCCGCAGCCTCCAAAGGAATTATCCGATGTTGCGGAATTGCAATACCAAAATTTTCGAAACTATGCCTAACAGATTGGTGTGCTTAAATTCTCTCTATGTATAAGGATCCAGAAAACATATACTTTATGGGGTCGGAAATGAATATTGTAGAAATTACACACGGAATACCATTTCCACCTATGGTGAAGGGTATAAAAAG